>JAXIVH010000013.1:9288428-9372455 GCA_036785325.1 Urophycis tenuis
TCACAATATATATTTATTATTATTAGTGTTTTATTAACGAATATAACTAACGAAAATTATACTTTTAGTAACGTAAGCAGCCTTGCAATGATTAAAAAAAAAGTGTTTGTTGTCTACTAAAGAATAGAAGAAACTGAAGTGGCTGTTCAAATAAGAACGGCTATGGTTGTGAATTAATGGATATTCGCTTTCACTTCCCTGTGCTTGAGAAATTCAGTCCCAAACTTCTCCTTTGGGAGTGCACAGTTTTATGGAGTATGCTAAAATGTGTATTTAATTGTTAAGTGTTAAACACAAGGTTACTGTAGACTTGCGTTCATAATGATAATTTATGTTATTTTGTTATAAAGAGAACAAAACAAGAGACACATCTCTAATTTGAATATAATGACTGCTAGACTAGACCTCAACTCATTTTTGGGGAGACATTGCTTGAATAAAACATCAGGTAGAGGAAATGATTGTCCTAAAGGCCCACCTTCATCTTTCAAATAATTAGACGCACAAAATAATTGATGGTCTTAGTCAATAGGCCATGACATCAATATATCTACTGTATGTGGGGAGCACTATGTTTCAAGAGAGAAAACATTCTAACACTTCCACATTGTCGCTCGGTCTGTTTGAATGCATCATGCTCTTGCTGACCGATCTTACCAATGCAGTCTTGTTCCTACAATCACCCCTAAAGCACGTCTGGGGGAGGATCGTGAGGGAAGGTTGCTGTGTCTTCCAGCAGCAGGAGTGCCCCATCATTTACAGGTCGCTGTTTAGTAACGAGTGACAATGACAGCCGCCAAGAGGTTCTGACAATAACACACGGGTAACGCATGCAATCTCTGAACATCAGTTCAGCAATCAATCAGTTTCCATGTTCAAACCTGTCATTGATTGACGGCTGAAAATGAGTTGGTTCAGAGTTCCATCATTCTTTAGTCAATAACAATAACAATAATGATAGTACCCAGTAATAAAACTATCCAATATATATTTCCAGCACAAATGTGAAATTCTGTTTCCTGAATAGGGTGCAATACGCAGATTGTGTTTTGAGCGACTGGCAATTACCTCAGTTTATTTAGCCTCTGTTGTCTCTTTGCAGACTAGTCCTGCGTCATTGTCATTCATAGCTCACACACACAAACACACACTCATTTTATACGCACGCACGGACACATGCATGCGTGCACGCACGTGAGCGCACACGCACACACACACACACACACACACACACAGCGGGGTTCAATCAGAATGCTTCAATAACCCTCTTACTATTTTTTCAAGTCACTTTTTTCCTTTCTCATATTTATTCACTTCCTCACCCCCCATCTCTTTCTTTGCATTCCTTCATTATGTCTCTCTCTCCCTCTCTCTCTCTCTCTCTCTCTCTCTCTCTCTGTCTCTCTCCCTCTCGCTCTCAGGCCACGTAGAGGTGCAGTCAGTGTGTGTTTCACATCCTCCCTCCACTGAGCCCAGTTTGTCTCGACATAGTCTCTGATACATTTGTTTGCCCTTCTCTCCCTCCCCCTCCCCCCCCCCCCCCCCTCCTCTGCTCTCTCTCTCTCTCTCTCTCTCTCTCTCTCTCTCTCTTCTCGTCTCTCCTCTCTCTCTCCTCTCTCTCTCTCTCTCTCTCTCGTCTCTCTTCTCTCATCTCTCTCTCTCTCTCTCTCTCTCTCTCTCTCTCATCTCTCTCTCTCTCTCTCTGCTTCCAGTGGTTTCCATCACCAGCATGTATAATCAGATTATTGATGCCAGGGCTCCCTGTCAGCTGTCAATCAACATGGCTTCCCTTTTTATCTCAAGGTCACCCCTGTAAAGTAATAAATCGGCCACTTCCTCGACAGCATCCGCGCAATCAACTGTGTACGTCTTTCCTTTTCTCGGTTTTGATGTGGCCGTTGGAATATATATTTTTAGTGGATGCGGTGAACAGTTTGGGTAAATATATGCACTTCAAAATGTGGCTGCAGAGGCACCCTTTTATTGTAGCTCGGCTTCCCCTTGCAGCTCAGTCTCTCCCTCCTGTTTGTAGAGAGTCAAGCTCAGCCACTCCGACAGGTTTCTCCCACTGCTTTCAAATGCCAAGGAGATAACCATTTATGGGAATTATTCTCACTGTGCTCCATAGTCCAGACCCTGGCTTCATATACGTTTGGCACACACACCCACACAATCTCTTGTATTTATTTCACGTTTCTCTATCATACTCTGCTAATTTGCCGTGGGATTTTGTTTTGCAATCCAAAGTTTCCTCTCTCTTTGTTCCGCTCCCCTAATTTGACTTTGTCTCTCTGAGGATTTGAGTTCGGGTTGGACAGGGAAGGAGTCTTGAGTTGCTGTTCAAGATACCTTATTATACCTATTCTATTCATTATTCCCCCACTGTCTCGCCTCACCTCATCCACAGTTTCAACACAGACGTTGAACTCTGAAAGGAGGTAAAAAGCACGAGAGAGATTTCCCCGCAGAAATACTCTCTCACAATATTGCACTCTTCTGGCTCAAAGTGGATTAACAGACTTCTGTCTCTTTCCCTTTTTTTTCTCCTTCAAACCCCCTCTTCCCCTGCTTCCCCTTTCCTCCTCTGTCACCCACCTCTCTCTCCCCCCTCCCCCCCCCCCCCCCCCCCCCCACACACACACACACACACACACACAACCACTCACACCAATGCCCGTTTCCTCTGTAGCTGTTTCGAAGATGACGAGCCTCCGTGCCTCGAGGAGATAGAATACTCCATGTACAGCTGTCCTCGGCCCAGCGGTGCTGAATTAGATCTGGACATCGACAACAACAACAACAACAACAGCTCCAGCTCCAGCGAGGAGGAGGAGGAGGAGGAGGGGGAGGGGGAGGGGGATGAAGAGGCGGAAGGCGGACGGCGAAGGAAGGCGAACCACAGACCAAGAGGCAAAAGTGGCGGGTCGTGCCTGAAGTCTCGTCTGTTCCCTCAGCTGATCAGCCGAGGATCGGTAGAGACACTCAGCCCCAAGAGAGGCCAGTGTGGCCGACAGTATGTGAGTTAGGAGAGCGTGTTTCCGCTTTCGGGCTTCATTTCAAAAGGACTTTCGCATTAGCATTTCGCATCTTTTTTTTTTTTTTTTTTTTTTTCTAATTATGTGTTGACGATAATGGGCCTTGGTTCCTCACCCTGGATGGGCTTGTGTGGCAAAGAACATGGAATCGGCCAAACGGCTGTAACTGTTTTCCGCAAAGTGTCCACTGCAGTCCGTTTGACTTGTACATGTTAAATGAAGTGAAAATGGTGGATAAACTCTTGTTGGAGAGCGATAGGCACCCCCCACAACAACCACTCCCCCCCCCCAAAAAAAAAATCTATGTTGCTGTTGCTGTTTTATGTTCCAAACTTAGCTTGGCTTAACGCCAATTTAGTTTTTCAAGTTGTGGAAGCACACATCATTAACTAAACATGAAGCTTCAAGACACCCCTGTGCAAAACACAACTTTTAGAAAAATGTATCCACGTTCTTTCTTAACATTTTATTGGAGCCTACATTTTATATTCTCATATTTTGCACTTAAGGAAATACCAATTCATTTATGTTCTAATATCAACTATCTAATATTTTGGGCAAAGATTATCGAGAATAAAACGGCAAAAACAAATGTTCTATTCAATTGTCTGTTGTTTCTTTGGTTTCCAAAAGCCTTTGGTGACGATGGCCACGCCTTAAAAGAATGTTCCATTTGAGGATGGACCGTGGGCCTCGGATCATTTGGGTGCTCAGCACTGCAGAGAGACAATGCATGGCATATGTCTCTTTGTATGCACAGAGTACTGATGTCCTTTGTAAGCCACACACACAAACACACACACAGAATGCTTGCTGTTTCAACCACCAGCCTGTGTAATATTTGCAAACAAAACAACATCCTGACAGATTTCCCTTGGAGATGTGTTCAGGAACGATTTTAGGATGCGGATGATGAATGGATAAATGTTTCACAATCTGTGACCTGCCAGCAATTAGGATGTACCGTTTACATCTTTGAAATGAAAAATACACTGTTCGCTGAGGTACAGCATCTGTCAGCTGTTTAGCGCGCAGGCGAGGCGGCATCAGACTGATTTATGTCAGGCTCACTACCGAATCTCCCACAGAGGCAACGCACAGTGGGAGCTTTGAAGGGCCCCCTCGTTTTTTACTTTTACATTTTTCTATTGTATTATTGTGACACGATAATGAGATCCTACTCACGGGGCATTCACAAACACGATGACGACGACGAAAAAAAAAAACACTTAAGACTGTTGGCCTGGTCCTCAAACTGCAGTGGCCACTAAATGGTTCCTGTTCTCAGTCTCTCCCCGTGCTGATGCCCGAGACACTGAAGTTTTGTTCACTTTTTATTGCCAAGTTGGCGCCTTTCAGTGATTACCGGGGAGCTCTTCGCCCGGGCAGCGAGCGGTATTTATGTTGTTTAATATGTAATGAATCATAGTGCAGATCAACCTCAATAAAATCAACCCAATCTAAAGCGCGCTATGTAATCCTGGCATTACCATGGCTTTGTAGGTCTCTGGCATTAGCGCTAAGTCACTGTTTAATTAATTGAAGGATTAGCTTCAATGGAAGGACAGCTGTAGATACAATTCAAATAGCACTCCTGACAACAAACCGCAAACAAAGTACGAGGGCCAAACAAAAGTTCAAACATAAACACAAATCTTGCATGGGATATTTGATGCGCGTTTGTCATTCTATTGGTAGCTAATGCATGAGATTTGTATTGAGCTCCGATGTGTATCCTTCAGTTTACCATTCAGGGGGTTTCAGTGGTCTAACCCTCCAAATACACAACAAACTTAAAGGTCCCATGCTAATCCACACATCCTAAATCTTGTGATATTGAATGTATTCGTCAAGGTTTTCTCTTAAAAAGAGTCCAATGCAGTCATCCAAGCAGACAATAAATACAGCGCAAAACTTTTCACCCAAGTTCTATTACTCAACCATTCTCCACTCTTAAGCCCCTTCCTTTTTAAGGCAAACCAGCCACATCATCTGTATATCTTTACACATTTTAACATCTATTTGTGAGCGTGGCACGCACATCACAGACTCAGACTTCCAGAGATGCGCACCATGCATATCTCTGGCGTTTCTGCTCTCCAGCTTTACAGAATGCACCAATGCGTTCATGTAAAAAAAAAAAAAAAAGAAGGTATTTTCCATCTAATACCTTTTCCATCTGTGGGCCAGCGTGGATCATGACGTGGGCACCACCCTAACCACCCCCACCATGACGTGGGCACCACCCTAACCACCCCCACCATGACGTGGGCACCACCCTAACCACCCCCACCATGACGTGGGCACCACCCTAACCACCCCCACCAGTTTACCACCCCGCCCCTTGCAGAGGTTCCCTGAGGTAAGTACCCTGAGGGCCCACGTTCAGCCGCCGAAGCTCAAAGCATCTGAGGAGATGAATGTGTCCTGAATGTTTCAGGATTATCCGTGTGGTGGGGATCCAAGGGATAGGATGAATATGCATAACCGCATCATCTTTGTTTAATGTGTCGTCTGTTGGGCCGCAGCACAGTTCTGCTAAGTGTCTCGGCGTCTTGTTATGCTCCGTATACTTTCATGTGTTATTAGCGGGCTCGTCCAAATGAAGTGTGTAATTCAGATATAAAAGAGGCAATCTCCAAGATCTCCAAAGATATCAATTTAGATAAACGTCAGTTAAGTTATTATCTTATCGCCGAATGAGGCAACACAATGGTGATTGGCCCCGCGCCCCGCTGACTACAGCCCTGGCGTTTACAGGCTTGTGAGTGTGAAGACCCTGGCGACGCTGGTGACTTTCCCCCGCCATGCCTTGTAATCACTAAGCAGTGCAGTTAGCGGCCATGTTTTCCATCCCCCCCCAGCGCCTAGGTGCTGGTGCTGTGTGTGTGTGTGTGTGTGTGTGTGTGTGTGTGTGTGTGTGTGTGTGTGTGAGTGTGAGCATGCATGAATGTTTCTCGTAATTTCCTTGTTTATTTGTGTCACTCTCACTTGATTTGACTTGATTAGTCTTAATCTTTCAGTGTGTCTTGCACTGTATGCGTTTGTTTGTTGAGTGCATTATCATATTTTTGTGATGTTTGTTTGTTTCACGTTGACATTTGCATGTGCATCAATGTTAAATCCACAGGGCATGCTTTTGGAGAGAGGCTCATTTCATAAAAGAACCACACTGGTCATTTACATTTCATTTATATTTAATTTCAGCATGTCCGTGTGTGTGTGTGTGTGTGTGTGTGTGTGTGTGTCTGTCTGTCTGTCTGTCTGCGTGTGTCTGCGTGTGTGTCTGTGTGTGTGTGTGTGTCTTAGTGTGTGTGTCTGTCTGCGTGTGTCTGCGTGTCTGCGTGTGTCTGCGTGCGTGTGTGTGTGTTTGTGTGTGTGTGTGTGTGTGTGTGTGTGTGTGTGTCTTCGTGTGTGTGTTTCATTGAACAGCTTTGGCCAAGTCACCACCTGGAGACATTTATTTGTGATTGTGGCATTTTACCATCAATAATAAATGTTGTGGACTCCCTGGCTCCATGCTGTGGAGGACTCTTGAGAATCTCCCTGTCCAAACTGGAGCATCTCTGCTGTGAAGTAACTCTGAGGCGCAGGGAAATATGCAACTGTGGGTCACTCATCCCTGCTCTTTGGGAGTGTACAACTCCATGTACACCAGTTTCTGTATTTCTTCAGAAGTGATAGTGGTGTCAGGGTTAAACTAAATGTTTTCAAGCAGGAAGCAAGGGTTATCTAAACCCTGTAATTAACCCGACCTTTAGTTTTCAATTAATTGACTTTTGATGGACGTCAGAGTAATTAAACGGGGCAGAAGTGCTCAGTGGTGGCTGTGTTGTGGCTGAAGGTTCTGGGTACGATTTCCAATGTCCACAGCCCGACTTACATGCAGTCATTGAACTGCCCTCTGCCCCCCCCGCCCCAATGTCTGAATAAGATGGTACTTTATTCATCCCAGATAGGGAATGAGATTGCAGGCTGATTTGTATCCCGGTCGTCAGAAGAAAACGTAGCAATTTGTACGCGTCTGCAAACCACAAATATGTTGACCCTCGACCTCTCCGACCCGAAGCTGAACCTTTGTCTGCGCTGATTGGCTGCAAGGAGTTTGTCTGTCAGGGCGAGTACTCACCACTGGACAGACTGCTCCTTGGGGCGGAACGGAACGTGAGGTCACATGATTTGCACGCTGAAATTTTGGATCAATGTTTCTAGAGACGTGCATATCAGTGTGTTTTTTAACTTGCTCCTGGTGCTTTTCGAGATGGGGGTAGGCTATCATCTGGTTATAAAGTAACCCAAATGATACGTTTTTATTTCACAGGCCGTGTTGACCATGCGTGGCACATACGCGTGCTTGTGCTTGTTTACGCCCTATGGCTATAATTTCAATTTCTATAACACTGGATATTTCCCGTCTGTTATGCATGAACCTGCACATATTATATGAACACATTATTGTAAACACCCTAATGATTGCTTCTCGGGGACACTGGTGATGAGGTGAAACAATGTTTACAATGTAAGCACAGTTGATGTTGCTTACAAGTTTATGAGGTTGATGTAAAGTGTAATTTACACAAACCCAGATGAAAATTCATTACCTTAATAGTGCACTTTGGCAATTTACTAATTTAAAGATAAATGATTTTAGCCCGCTCCCACTCCAAACCCCAGTGCAGTCGTTGCCATAATGATGTTACGTGGCGGCAGATGCCCGTAAATTGTTTTGTTTTTAGCCTAAACTAGGTTCCATTACTTACTCTAAGGTGCCTTTTGAAGCCAAACCACAATTAAAGCACTTTAGTTTTACTTAATACATTATGTAGTTAAGTCATTCTTCGTCTTTCGAGTCTTTTTCTTTTGCATCACTGTCTGAGCCCAAACAATGCCACTCTGGGAGAGTTGCTAGCCCAGACAGGTTTGGTCGTAACACGGTCATGTTGCTACTCGTGAGAGCGATGCACTAATTGACTTCCACTAGGCGCGTTTTCTTGGCGCAATTCATTGAATTGATTGTTATTCATGCAACACGTCCAGCCGAACGCAGTCAAACCGGTAGCCTCAAGCGCACTTGTTCAAGCCGTAGTTATCCCCCAGCAGCAGACACAACAGGGCCTTCCCAACTGTCACCCCTCATGGCAAGTTGTGAATGTATAAGGAATGGAGAACCATATAAATAGTCTAATTTAATTAAATTGATGGAGATGCAATGTAGAATCTTTTTCAATTATCCCAATTATCAACCATACTTTTGAGTGTGTGAGTCGACAGAAGATATAGGCCTATGCGCTAAAATTGGGCCATGTTTTCAAAGTGGGCGGAAATCAACACTGTATGGACACCTTTGGATCAACAATTAGTGAGCCAGTCTTTAATTAGCCGGTCATCATGTGTCAAGGCAATCCAAGGGTCAGGGTTACGCTGCTGCACACGCCTCCTCATCACCGAGACACTCCAGATTCCCACCAAGTGTCCCCTGGCTGATAGGTCTAATTGCCAAGTTCCTATCTCTTGACAAATGTAGATGAATCAACGGCATCGTCTTTCATTTCCAATGCATTTCTGTGGAGCCCTTGATGATGCTTCATGTAGGGACTCACACTTAGTGTATCTCCTGATGACGTCTCGGTGAGGGACTGCCTATACGAGCTGACACATTGATAATCTTGCATATCCTTGAGGTCCTCTTTCACACAGAAGAGACCCCAGGTCTCTAACTCACTCCAAAGTGTGCTATATCCCTAAGTCACCCACCGATTACATCACTTTCTCTTGGGCTACAGCCTTCAGATGAATCATTTGTTGTAGAGTGTAATGCCCTGATTCATATAGAGACTACAACTCTATGTCTTATTCACAAGCCATTTTAGCTTCCCGGTGATGCTGCGTTTCCCTTCTGATGATTAGATGCTGTCTCAGTGAGGAATTGCATCACTTCCTGTAGGGCTAGAGCCACCAAATGTATGATTTTAGTTCAGTTTAATGTCCTTGTACAAAGGCCCCCATAAACGGTGTGTTTTTCTTGTCTCTTCTGATGATGTCTCAGTGAGGGATTGCTCTTCCTGTAGGGCTTCAGTCACCAAATTAATAACCTTACATGTCCAAAGGCCCTCTTTCACATACAAAATATTAGGCGTCTCTATCATACCCATTTTCAAAGAAGCCTGCTTTGAAAACGTATTAACTAATTTAACAGCATACTAGACTCTTCTGTCTTCTCACACACTCAATAATATGGTCGATAATTAGATGATTTAAATAGAATTCATATTCCATCTTTATAAATTACCTATGTGTATGAATTAATATGTGTCTTTACACATTCTAACACATTCACCCCACCAGTGACACATTCACATTCTGTTCCGCTAGCCGGCAGAACAGAATTTTCACCAAAAAAAACCAAACAATTCACGCCAGTATGGGACGTCGTTATGGCAACGAGTGTGTGCTGGGGTTTCAAGTAAAAGCCGACTGAAATGAGTGTACCTTTAAATTTGGAAATTAGCAAAGTGATTTGACACTGCTTACCAACTCAATCTCGTCAGCAGTGTGAACTGTGCTGACATTCACCAGGGCATTCTGCGTTCCCATCACAGGAACCAAAGAACCAAATCTCTCGGGGGTTGCCACATCTTCTCCCGGCGACTGTGTTACGATCCGGATCGAATGATTAATGATGAAATAACAATTATTTTGTACTTTTACCATCACTTAGCTTGGTTTTGAACCCCGTTCAACATTGCTTTCCACTCTCTCTGTCAACAAAATAACAGACACACCGTCTGGTGCAGATATTTATGTGTCTTATCTTGCATTGTTAATGCGTTTGCACACACATTTTTAATGAAATGAGCACCCACACACACTGTGTGTGTGTGTTCCTGTTCTCCATTGTGAATATGTGTATGTTAACTACAATCAAGTATTGATTCCTCTCCTCCATTGCCTTACCCCTAGACCCTGTGAACCACTTCCTCAATTAGATATAATCATTGTGGAAAAGGGCATTTGTGTGCGTGTGCGTGTGCGTGCACGTGCGCGCGTGTGTGTGTGTGTGTGTGTGTGTGTGTGTCCGAATGCTGACCACGCAGGTGGCTGACTTTTATCAGAGATGCTGAAGCTGAAGAGCGATATGGCTGTAGCTGCACCTCCTGTGTGCCTGCATGAACAGAATGCGACATGGTATGTGCTCTTGTGTTTTCGCCAAACTGCCGCTCCCGTGGCTGAAGATCCACAGGTGGAAACGGCTTGTTTGACTATGTGTGCTTTTCATTTCATTTGTATGCAATGCATATTTCCCCACATTCATTTTGCAGTATGGGTCTGCACGTGTGCGTTGGCGCGCGTGCCTGGATCTTGAGTTCAGTCTGTGAGTCTGTGTGTTCATTAAGGGGAATGTGTGTTCGTTAAGGGGAATGTGTGTTTGTTAAGGTGAATGTGTGTTCGTTAAGGTGAATATGTGTTCGTTAAGGGGAATGTGTGTTCTTTAAGGTAAATGTGTGTTCGTTAAGAGGAATGTGTGTTCGTTAAGGGGAATGTGTGTTTGTTAAGGTGAATGTGTGTTCGTTAAGGGGAATGTGTGTTTGTTAAGGGAAATGTGTGTTCATTAAGGGGAATGTGCATTCGTTAAAGTGAATTTGTGTTCGTTAAAGTGAATGTGTGTTCGTTAAGGGGAATGTGTGTTCGTTAAGGGGAATATGTGTTCGTTAAGGTGAATGTGTGTGTGAATCCTGCGTGAACGGCCGTTTGTTTGCTCGTGAGAGAAGGTGTGCGCCCCGCGACACCAGAGGCGGCTCCAGTCATTTCATCCCACAGATAAACGAGATCAAATTGGTGCAGCCCGATCAATTAAGAGGCGGTTGCCCGACGTCTTTAATGAAGGCTGCTCAGCGTGAGCGTTGTCAGCGCGCTGAGACAAAATGGCTCCTGGCGTCGGGCATAACGGCCGTGTTTTTCATCACACGTCTCATTGACTGTTTTGTAACTGTGTGTGTGTGTGTGTGTATAGTGTGTATAGTGTGTACATATAAATATCTCGCTCTCGCTCTCTCTATACATATATCTATATGGGTTTGTACGCCTGAGTGTGTGTCTATATATATATATATATAGACACACACACTCAGGCGTACACACATATATATATATATGTGTGTGCGGGTTGTACTATCACTATCTGTATGTGTGTGTGTATCTGTCTATGTGTTTTTTATGTGCAGCGGTGAGTGCCTGTGTTTATGTGTCAAAATGTGTGTGTGTGTGTGTGTGTGTATGTGTGTGTGTTTCTAAGCATAAGGTATCTGCCTCTGATGTCCTCGTCTGTCACTCTGTCCCCCCGTCTTATCTCTCACACACAAAGCTGTACAGCACAGATGCACTTCATTTTCGTTTTGAATCTCTCTGTCTCAAGGGAAGCCGTTAACTTTGAACTGTGAAAGAGTTTTCATCTTGTCTCCTAGGCTCAGAGTACAAAAAAACCCCGAAAAGAGTAAACCATCTTTTACCCCATTGGGGTTTTATTTTTTTTAAGTTAAAGGTCTGCCACAACAAATAAAGTACGTTCACTGTTGCAGGGGACTGCATAATGACAACACAAGGACGCTGAGTACACAGGACACAAACTCCGCTGCCACATATTTTGTGTTTGGATTGTTGCCTTGTTCCAAATGAAGTTATTAAGGCAGCATGCTAACGCAAGCTCAAATGCTAAAGATGTGTGTGTGTGTGTGTGTGTGTTGTGTGTTGTGTGTGTGTGTGTGTGTGTGTATGTTCGGCGTGTAGGCACATGTGTGCATGCATGGTTGTGCTACCCGTGTTCACACGTATCTGAAAACAAACATTGTATCAGGCTGCTACTCCGCCACGAAGAGCGAAGTAGACTCTGAGCAACGTGTCTCAAAATCCAACTACCTCCTATTACCGATTCATTCCGTGTTACACTTTAATTTCCCATCACTAAGTAGAAACAATGCAACATATTACTTGTGGCAGTACTCAGAAAATAAAATCGAACAGTCGGTCAAAACACTGAGTGTTATTAATAATGTAAATCTAAAAAGGCCAACGGCACACTGAATAATTGTCCAGTGTTTTTTAGTTTTTTTTTACTGCAGTACCATCTGTCTGTGGTTGGCTTCATTTGCAATATTTCATGTCTTCCAAACTAAGGGTGAACAGTCTCCATGGGCTCATTTCTTCATTCAGGTGTGTTGGCTTGCGTGTTTGTTTGTCAACATCATGTCGCCGCAAATGCAGCCTTGCTTTTTTTAAATGAAGCAAACAGAACTGCAGTGTGACTGCAGAAGGTGACATATATCGTTGAATGGTATGCCGTTTTATGGGGGATAGGGTGGGTCCAAGGTTCAGTTGACACTCTTGCTATATATTATAAGTCAGGTGTGGATAAATGTATCTAAACCACAGTGTTCGATAACTGCCAATCTCAAACACACGTTTTTATTTATTTATCTTTTATACAACCACAATATACATCTGAAAATGTGCGACTGTGTGAATGTTTTGGTTGTCAAATCATTTCAGGAATTGGATTTTGAACGGCATTCAATTTCAACCCGTTGAGCAGAGTAAAAGCAACCAAAACAAGCACATTAAAGTCTGTAAGCCAGGGTCTCAATCCAGAATCTAAAAGTGGTTTCTCCTGGATAACCAAATGAGCAGCTGTCCCTGGGCTTCTCCTGTGCGCTTTTTTTTTTTTTGTATCCCTCTTCTCAAAAAAGGACCTAAAATTACAAGAATGTTCCGGGGTCCAAAAACCAAACTAAATGAGGACAGCCCTGCGACAGCAGCGGTAGCTTCCAGAAGGCCGGCCGCACCCCCCCCCCCCACCCCCCCCCCCCTCCCCGCCATCCAAACCAACACAAAAGCGGTGAGCTCCTGAACGGCCCGGTGGCCGGCGCCGCTTTTAATTTGAGGAAAACGGCGTTGGCGGGGGGTTGTTTTCTCACATGTAATTGTAAGATTGAGGCAAATCGTGATACCAGAGGAGAGCAGCTCTCAGGCTGGGGCCGCGGGATGCTGATGGTCCCCGCCAGGATGAAGGATAACACAGCCCGCGTGTTCCAGTGCTCGTCGATGAACACCAGAGCGCCGTGTTTTCTGCACGTTCACACAATAGGGGGGGGGGGGGGGGGGGGGCGGCGTCTGCTCTTTTGCCGGCCGCCGCTTGTTGCGTCAGGCTTCGGGGGGAATCAAACGCAGCGCCGATGGGCGTTTTGGAACGGCTAACCGCAGCCGGATTCCAGCGCCTGCGCTTGGATGGTAGCGTGCGCGGGATTGACGGTGCTATTAAAAGGGGTCAGGTGATGCAATTTACGGGGTTAATGGGGTCATCTGGGGGCACTGCCATAAGTGGTGAGCAGGCTTTAATGTTAATACACCTTTTTTATTCCCCCACTGTTCGCTTCAGCCTTTGTCAGAAAGGCTGGGTCTCTTAGCTCTTTCCCGCCCACACACACACACACACACACACACACACACACCTACCCACACAGAAAAGCCCAGTCGGCTCTGATTCGTCAGCTGGCCCGCTTTGTTGTGATTGGTTGAAGCATGAGGTATCAATGGCTTTGGTTCCGTTCAAGGACGGGGCAGGACGTTTCACAGCGGTGAGTTGAGTTTTTTGAGTTATTTTGGAGCTACCGTAGGTTTCGGCTGGAATGTTCCAACTGTAATTTAGCCACACCACAGTAACAACCGTGTCTGCACTGACTTACCAAAAATCTATTTTTTATCATTTCCCACTCAGGTGCACTTGGGGAAATAGTGCCAAAATGCCAAGGCAAAGTGGAAAAACTTCTGCTGCAAAGAAATACAAAAAAAAGGTAGCTCACAGTTAGCGTAATCAATTACTACAGCCGGCGCTTCTCGTCGGGGTGCTTTTTCGCTGTACATTAACTGGTTTTGTTTGAGGTCGTGCCAGACTAGCCGCGAGGCTGGGACCTCCGTAATCAGAGATAAATGCTGACTGCAATTCATTCATTTAGAGGAGTTTTCAGTTGGAGAGAGTAACTCCCTTTGGCATGGACTTTGTAGCTTCGCAGACTTTATACATTGATTAAAAAAAAGGTGTGTACAGTATATACAGTATACAGTAACCCTCGAAAGGAAGGGGGGAAAACCGAAAAAAGCACGACCCCCCCCTTTAAGGTTCTGGGCTAATGTTACCAACGCCTGTGTGCTTACAACACAATTTGCCGAGTGGATTTAGCGATAGCTAGGGATGGCGTGGAGGCTTTGAGAAACAGCGCCGACCTCGGGAGCAAACTGAACACCATCTCGGTTCTGTAAACAAGAACCGTCTTGAAGTGCTAATGATCCGGCGCCGCGGACCTGGAACACGGCAGCCTGCGGGACGAGGCGCCGGCGCGGTGAGCGACCCCGGCGCACGCATCAAAGGCAGCGGCGCCGCTGAGGCTTTGAGGATGAAGGGACGACAAAACAGATTAGCGGGCGATAAGACCGGCGCGCCCCCGAGGAGCTGCAGAGACGCAGCACCGCCGACGGGGAGGTGTGTGTGTGTGTGTGGGGGGGGGGGGGCTGCAGTATTCAGCAAGCCAGCTCCACACACACCTTGGTCTCCCAGTCAACCCAGTCTCCCCAGTCTCAGGAGGGCCCCCCCCCGTGTTCAACTACTGACCCGCTTCCGATGACACAGCACGCATGCAAACAAACACACACACACACACACACACACAAATGCAAGAAGACACACACAAAGAAAGACACACATGCAAGAAGACACACACAGAGAACCCAGTCGACCCAGTCTTCCCAGTCTCAGAGCCCCTGTGTTCAACTACTGACCCCCTTCTGATAACACAGCACGCATGCTTCAGAAACACACACACACACACACACACACACACACATGTAAAAGACACACACATGCACACCCGCACACACATGCAAGAAGACACACGTGTAAACACACACACACACACATGCAAGAAGACACACACAGAGAAGCACACACGTGCGAGAAGACACACACACACACACACACACAGAAACACACACATGCAAGAAGACACACACAAACACACACACACTCACACTCACACTCGCACACACATACAAAAAAAGACACACACACACAAAACCACACAAACACACAAACACTTGGTTCTGAAGGGGAAACCTGCGCCGGGGGCGACCCACCGCGGCGCCAGCCGGACAAAGACCCGTCCTCCGACTCGACCCCCCCGCCTCAGCCGGCTCCCCGCGCCGTCCCTCCGTGGACGGAGAACCCGACACCAGGTCCGGAAGCGCCCCCCCCCCCCCCGACACCCTCCAAAACTTCTGTTTGACGGTTGTTTACAGGGAAACGGCCGCCGCCGCCGCCCCGTGGGGGTCCCGGCACTCCTTTTGACGACCGCTGTCAAGTGCGGCCTGATGAGAGATCACTCTGATTAACGACCGCTTGAGGGGCTTCACCCAGACAAGAAGGGCACGGCACCTCGAGGAGGGGGGGGGGGGGGGGGGGGGGGGGGGCTCAACAGATTGTACTGCCGTCCAAAAGAAGAAGGGGGAAACGAGAGAATTTGATTTTATGGACCACCGGTGAGACGAGGAAGGCCCCAGAAGGTACAGCTGAGGTTGGTAGAGATAGTGAGGTGGGAGCGACCTTAACAATTTTTTTCCCCGAGAACACCGTCGGGGGTTAAAAAAAATAGAGAATACATATCAAGTCGGTGTAAAAGGTACATTTTGTTCCTGCAGCGGGCGTTCCTCTCGCTGCACCCTTGACTCTTCATCTGCATTTCTTGGTTGACGGTCGACTGTTTTCGAACATTGTCTCGTTGTTATTGCACTCTCTGTGGGCTGTAAATAAGAGTTAACACGGTAACACTTGTGATTCGTAATCACTTAACCTTCGCCATAACGTGGCAGACGCGGGGCACCCAACTGTTATTTCCGAGATCACAAAACAGCGAGAATCTAATTATTTCACATTATTTTACCTAAAGAAAAGTGCAAAGTGCATATTTATTTCTTTTTAATTACAGTGTGTGCAGAAACAACCGCATTCACGCAGCGCCTGTGTTATTATCGGAAAGTACGTCACAACCAAAGTTAAATAAGCGTGAAAGTTTCCGAAGTACGGCCGTGTCCTCATATGGTCAACAAAACCCACGGAACGCTGCGTTCTGCCGCTTCATGGCTTGAATAAGGACGGTTGTTTATGAGATGACCCAAACACACCACCTTCTTCTAGCAGATTCTCCTCCTTCTTCCCCCCACGCTCTCTCTCTCTCTCCCTCTCTCTCTCTCTCTCTCTCTCTCTCTCTCTCTCTCTCACTTGCTCACTCTCTCCTCTCTCTTTTTTTTTATCTCTTCTCTCGCTCTCGCTCGCTCTCTTCTCTCGCTCTCTCGCTCGCTCTCTCTCTCTCTCTCTCTCTCTCTCTCTCTCTCTCTCTCTCTCTCTCTCTCTCTCTCACTTGCTCGCTCTCTTCTCTCTCTCTCTCCCTCTCACTCGCTGGCTCTCTTCTCTCTCTCTCTCTCTCTCTCTCGCTCTCTTCTCTCTCTGTCTGTCTGTCTGTCTGTCTCTCTCTCTCTCTCTCTCTCTCTCTCTCTCTCTCTCTCTCTCTCTCTCTCTCTCTCTCTCTCTCACTTACTCTGCACAGCTGTTGCAGGTTTGGTAATCAGCCTCACCTGCAACCACTCTAATCAAGCCTCTTCAGAGGCACACTGGATTTGGCAAAACAGTCGTGGCTCTTTCCCACACACTCCACGACCAAAATAGGCAAGGAATTTGTATTGGCGATTGCTGCATAACGACTATAAACACGACGACAATATGAAACAGAAAGTAAACTGCGGAGGGTCAAGAAACACCATCGATAGTGAAGTAAAGTAAAATAAAGTGTGACCACGCAGAGTAGGAACTGCCATGTTGTTGGATGTCATGTTTTCAATGGCGGAGCTTCATGAAGAATGGTTCCAGCACTGCTGTGCTCATGACACCCAACTCCCCTCATCCTGTTAACATCTAACACCATTCAACGGCAACAAACCCGGCGATACAAACCGACCGGTGTGAACGCTCGGGCTGCGGGGGCTGCTGGAGCCTTCGCGGTCAACAAGAACCACATCTTCTCAGGGAAACGTCGTCACGCGGTGTCCGCGTTCTGTCTTTGTCACGCAGGGATGGCCTCTTCATTTCATCTCCCACTCGCGTATCCTTGAGGAGCTTGGGGAAGTGACTGCATGTCAAAGGTTTCCTCAACCAATACGTGAACTAAATTATAGTTCTTAGAGAAGCTAGCCTTTTTTTGTTTTGTATGACATTTTATTCCAGAACATTTTCTGTGTACCTGATGCGTGCGTGAAAGCAAAGCCCTAATGCTGGGCTAGCTATGTCTCAAAATAGAACATCCTCTTTCTTTTATCACCGCCCCAAAGCCAAGCAGAAATCTGCTGAGATGTTTCCTCGGTGTCCTGCTTTGCCATAATTTGCCCTCGGGTCTTCACTCCGTTCAGTAAGTGCGTCTGTTTTTTGGCTGAAGTACCTTGTTCTGTAGCTCCCCTCTGATTAGGACTAACGCTGCAGTACGCCTGGGAACAGTTTGGTGCTGTGTGGCATACAGTGCAGTGTTCACTTTTGCTGTCTGTGTTGCTGCCTAACATTAACGCTGGTGTGAAAATGCTGTTGGCCGTTCAAATGACGGCATGTATTTAATGACCGACTGTACATCGCTCACAGACATGCGTCACATGTGTGCGTCACATGTGTGCGTGTACTTTGGCCACAATGAACAGGACATCTCGTTTCCCTTCCTCCTCGGTTAGCGTGTTCGTTATTCCATATGCACGCCGCTTTCCTGATGACTCCACCAGGCAGTGTGTGTGGCCCTCGACAATATAGCAGGAGTGCATCACAGCATTTATTGCATGGGGGTTTGAATAATTGAATTGCGTTTATCTGCTCGGTCAGGCACCGTCAGACAGCTCTTCTGTTTATGAAGTCAGCCTATATGTGGTAAAACTGACAAGACAAGTACGGGAGTGCTCGGGAAAACAATCGAGGGAATACCTCGCCTCAAGTCATCTTCCGACTCTTGTTGCACCCTCCAAGATTTTTGTAGCCGGCCTAACGTCTTGGTGGGTGACGGCGATGTGAACACGTTCCGCGTTCGGTCAGAAACGCGGGCGTGGTTCTTTTATTTAGATTTCGGTTCCATCTCCACAGAGACCCCGCAAGTCTTGGTGAACGGAACGGTCGGTGACCATAACGAAGACGCCACAAGGCAGAAAGATGACAAAATTCGGTCCAAAATTCATTTGTCTGCGCTAACTCAAAAAAAAAAAAAAAACGACTCGACGCAGAGCTGCCGCCTTTGGGGCGCCCGATGGGAGCGCCAGGCTTGGGGGTTTTTGCGTGCTTCGTCAGACTGCACCAAAAAGAGTCCTCCTCCCCTCCGCTCCACGTGCTCTCCGTGTCATCCCAGCGACAGTCAAACTAATGTAATTTCAAGCTCCGCCTGCCAGACCTGATGTTGTGTCCACAAGACGTATGGCTCCGCGTATCACCACCACACACGGCAACCGGGGCTCGTCCAGACCCGGTTGACATTAACCCACGAGCAAACCGAGCCGTTACAGGAGGGAGGGGGGGGGACGGGGAGGATTATGGCGTTATTTAGAGGCTTTCTTCTTCTCTTCATGCTTACTCTTTGCCACCCATTCTTCATCATCCTTCGTCCCTGACATGTTGTACGCCCATTTAAATTTTTTTTTTTTTTTTTTTTTTTTGCTGCCTCCCACCCTCCCCACAATCTGCTTCCCCAAACCCCCTCTCGGCTCCGTTGACTTTGTAACTTATAGAGAAGATAATTCAATTTCATGTTCCATTGGCTCGGCCAATGGCAGACCGGAAATAAGCTGTGGCATCAAACTGCCTGCGGAATGGTTTTCCTTTTTCTTCCTCCACCAGTTCCCTTCTGTTTTCTCCTCCTCTTGTATCACTCTGTCAGCGGCTTTCTTTGCCCCATCTCTCCCAGCCTTGTTCTCTTCCACTCTTCCAGTATCACTCCATCCACCCCCCACGTACCACACCTACACCCACCTGCTCTCTTGACGACTGCCTCTTCCAAACGGATTTGTGGTTTTGTGGGAAAAGAAGCGAAAAGAAAAGTGTTTTTTTTTTTGTATTAAATCAAACTGGCTTTTTTTTGTGTCTTAATTTCAATGAAACGTGATGTTTACAAGACGCAGTCAATCCTCACACAGAGGGTGTGTGTGTGTGTGTGTGTGTGTGTGTGTGTGTGTGTGTGTGTGTGTGTGTGTGTACCGCTGAGTGTCACGTCGACGGGCCGCAGTGAGAGCGACGCGACACGAGACAGTCACCGGTGAGCCGCCAGAACCGCCCGGCGGAAAACGGGCCCGGGAGGATTTCGGTTCAGCGGCTCGCCAGCGTGTCAGACGCCATTAGAAAAGGAGGAACCCGTTTGCGTGAGACGCACACACACACACACACATGCACACACATGCACACACACACACGCACACACACGCACATGCACACACACACACACACACACACATGTGCACACACACACGCACATACACACACACACACACACACACACAGGTGAACGCAGACTCTTTCTGTGTGCATGTTCGCAGAGCAGTCTCCGTAATGCCTACGATTTTGATGGAGGTTTGGGTGAGGATAAAGCGTCGAAAGGCTCACCAAATGCATAATATTGCATTCATCCGGGCCATTGTCATGGAAACTAAGCCACACACAGATTGCACAGAGATTATGGAACGCCGCTCGGCATCCTGGGTAAATGCTGGAATGGATTCCCAAACTGTGGCCTCTTCAGTGCTATTCTGTTCATTATTATTTTATTTTATGCGGCAGAAGTTGTGAACGTGTCAAAAAACAACATGCACGTGGCATATGCATGTATGCAATTCTCGGTTTCCCAGGCGATTCTATTTCCATGGCGTAGGCCTACGTGCGTTTCCTGGGTGATGGCCGTAAACAGTATCATGTTATGTTCCTGGGTGATCACTGAAAACAGCTATCACGTCAGCTCAGGCAGAACACCAAAATTAAAGCCATCCAGCCCCACTGTGTTGTTGTTTTGGTTTTAGTCACACCACTTAAACCCTGCCTTTAAATTGTTTAAGTGATTCCTCATAATTGCATTTGACACAGAAACAACAGCTATATCACAGTTTGAAAGCGAGGGGGGGAAGAAAAAAAAACGTTGAATTTCCAATGATGGTGTTTGAATTCTGCCAGTGCTGAATTTGTGCTGTCATCGTTATACAGATGATGCCTGGCCACACGGGAGACAATTTTTCACATTTAGAGACGCCACACCTAAGAATAGATGAAGATAAATTTAACAGTTTTGGTCGTGATGTGTGTAGAGGGCAACACTTTTCCCAACACACGCATGCTAACTGATTCCTTTTCCCCAACACTCAGTCGTGATTGTCAAAACTGAAACTCTGAAATTGCAATCCAGTGATACGTGGCTGTAGCTTCAACAAATATGGTGGACGGCGGCCATGTTTTGGTAGCATAATATGCTAGCTCCTTTTGGAACGTCCTACAACGAATTGCTAAAAACTATAGATTAAGTCATGGAGTGAAAATGCACTGTACATGTCGCAGCATCAGTCGGACACTTTCGTCTTTGCTGCCGTAACTTCTGCTTTCCCCCAGACTACAGAATAGTGGCTCAGTTTCAGTTTTTTTAATCTTTGCAGCCCCAGCCAGGATTGACGAGGTAAAATTCAATCTCATACCCCACAACCAAAGGATAATTCTGCAAAAATAATCATTAGAACCTCCCCAAAAAAGATCTGGCCTTTGCCTTGGCTGACCAGAGTCGGGCTAATTATTCTGTGCCCAGGTAAGGTCTTTTTTGGGGGCAAATTCACAAATTCGTAATTACTTTTTTCTCTCGCTGCATATGTTCTTCCCCTGTGAATGTGCACCAGCCACACATTTCTTTTAACCGCAAACTCTTGTCTTTCTGGCAACGTACAGAGCCACAACGCGGTGACCATAACCACCATTATTCTGTAGCATAATTCATGTGTTTTTATTTGACCTTTTTATTTACCCAGGGAGACACACAGAATGTCAGAGGCTCTTCTACAGTGGCACCCTGTGACTCCCACTAACTTTCATGTCTTTTAGAAGGAAGACAGGAGGCAGCAGGAAAATGGAGTACCCAGTGGAAACCCTTTGGGAATATGCAGAGCCATCGAGCCATAATGTTCTGCTGCTGTTCCCACAGGAACATGTAACTCGTTTCTTACACTCCAAACAGACCTGCACTACAAACCGTTTCAGTATTTAATTAGCGCGATATATGTTTCCATAGACAATAGTTTGAATTGCCATGGTTGACGGGTTTGAGATGAATGGAAAAATAATTTTGTCCTTTTGAATGACAACCGCTTAGCGACAACGGTTGAGTGTATCAGGCTTCATTTATATGTTAAATCATAGTCATGAAACATACTAACCCTCGCATGTTGAGCCCGTGTTAATCTTTAATAATAATTATGTTAACAATTTGATAATTACTTTTCGCGCTACAGTGGTTCATGCTTGTGAGTTGAGACAAGGCAGGGCTAAATACTGGTGAACCACGACCTCTGTCAGACTGTCTCCTAAATCATCCAGTTGGGAAATACTTTAAGCGTAAGGAAGTTTAGGAAATGTACCCCTGGTATCCTTTAGTGCCTCTAAGCATCCCGGTATGAGTTCCTTTATTGAATACGGAAATGTAGGAGCTCACAACAGAGCAACAGAGACAGTTTCAGCCTTGCTGCTATGACAACATCACTGTGTTGTCATAGCAGCAACTTAACTCCACATGTTCATTCCCCCTCCAAAGGTATAAATGGCCATTATTTCGTGATTTCTTTCTTTTTTTTTTTTTTGTGTAATCATGGAAACTGTGGGATAATATGCAATGCAGGAACAGGTGGCCACTATAAAAACAACATTCATTTCTTTTATAATAGAATTTTAATCACAGCCATAATTTTTTTTTGCATTGTATTTTATAATTCTCATGTTTGAGTAAAAAGACTCAGAAAGGCTCTGGGGATAGAGTGCTGCAGGCTGTACCACCGAAATGACCGATTTATGTTTTGCTCTGCAGTGTTTCATGTGCCCATTCATAATGAATGAACCCCGCTGAAGGGACGGTGTCATACACGGCTACATTATAACCAATAATCATTTCAGATATTCCCCCTTTTCATTGATGACGTCACACGCTGCGCTAACAGCTCATGAATTAGCTGCGGCGACCGCATCGGATCTCGCTCTGTTGAAACGGAGGAAACCATCTGAACATGGAGACATGAAAACAAACATGCCCACACACACACACACACACACACACACACACACACACACACACACACCCACGCCTAATGGAGGACGAACCAACACACACACGGATGCACACGCACACATTAGCCCCCCCGAACACACATACACACACATCTCAGTATAAGACACACACACACACACACATCACTCAGTATCACACACACACACATACACACATGCATCACTCAGTTAAACACACACACACACGCTTGCAAACGTCACACACTCCAAAGTACCCCTCGCTGGGCTGCTCCACAGTCCAGTGGGTGCGAAACCAGCCGTGAAATTTTCCAGGGGCGGTGCGGACCGGGTGGGTGGGTGGGGGGTGGGGGCGGGAGGGGGTTAATGGGGCCCGGGTACAGGTGGAGTACATAACATCCCCAGGGGCAGATCATGGCATCGCGCCAGGATTCAGGCCTCTCTCCGGCCTCCTCCGTCTCTCGTCTGTTTTTTGCCCTTTCTCGCTCATTTGCTCTTTTCCGCCACACCGGGTCGGGGGGGGGGGGGGGGGGGGGGGGTTGGTGGTGTGCGTTCGCGGGCATGTGAGTGTACGTCCGTGTGCGTGCACGGGCATGTGTGTGTGCGTTTGTGTGTGTGTGTGTGTGTGTGTGTGCGTGCGTGTGAGCATGCGCGCATGTGTGTAAGTGTGTGCGCACGGACGAGGACCTTTACCATAAACAAAGACCTTTGCAATTATCGCAGGGAGGGAAACGTGCGTAACCTCATGACCTCCCCTGGCATGCCTCCCGATGGGGGCGGGGGGAGGCGGCGCCGTGCGTGCTGCGGTACAGCGGAGAGCGACGCACTCCTAAACAGCCGCACGCGGCAACCCAACGCCACGCGATTGCCGCGGCGACGGCAAAGCTGGGGCGCACAGAGGCCGTCGAAGGGCCGATTATGTAGACGAACCTTTTGGCTACAGTCGACCGTCGAGGCGTCCTCATTGATTGCACTCGGTTGAGGACGGGAGACGGAGATAAAGATGGAGGCGCTGGGTTTGATTTACAAAGGCCACCCTTGAATCTTTTTTTTTTTCTTTTTTTTTTTTAAAGCAGCACAGGTAGAATTGAAAGTGGTGTAAAAAAAAAAAGCTTTCACACTCAACCACATCTGTATCAATATTACATGCATTACCTCATCATTTCCCTCCCGGCAGTATAACACAGAACAATACACACACACACACACACACACACACACACACACACACACACACACACACACACACACACACACACGCACACACGTCATGCTCCCAACTCTTTACTTGTTATTATTGTGTTGTCCTGGAAGGCGCCTGCGTAAGCAGCGACCTTCTCATCCCTGGTGTGTGAAGCACTTGGTGCCTCTCCTGTGTTTCTCTGTCACACTGCGAGAGCTCTCCGCGCTGAGCCACCTATTTATAATTCAGTGTACCCGTTTTTCACACATGCACACGCTCGTATTTATGGACTCGCCTACCCCAGACGCAGACACACCTGCATCCCCAGCTCTGTCACACAGACACATATGCGCGCACACACACGCACGCACACATGCACGCACACGCACATGCACACACACACGCGCGCATACATTTTGTCATGGAAAAAAAAAAAAAACGAACTCCGCACACAAATCCTACCCCGATATAAGCGGTTACTCAACGAGTTAGCTCCGCTAGTGTCATCAATAATTCCAGACACACATTTTAATAATTAATGCATTGAATTATAAACGTGGACGTGGCTGGTTTTCACTGTGTGTGTGTGTGTGTGTGTGTGTGTGTGTGTGTGTGTGTGTGTGTGTATGTGTGTGTGTGCGTGCGTGTGCGTGCATGTGGATGTTCTCAACTGGTCCGTCTACTGTTGTTTATGTGAATCTGTGTGTGTGTGTGTGTGTGTGTGTGCGTGCATGTGGATGTTCTCAACTGGTCCGTTGTTTATGTGAATCTGCAATCTGTGTGTGTGTGTGTGTATTTGTGCGTGTGCGTGTTTTGCGTTTGCGATTGTGTTGGTACATGCACGGTTGCTGAATGAATTATTTGTGTTGTACACAGACGGTAGACGATCCAAAGCATTCAGAGCTTTCAGCTTTAGTAGGCACCTTATGGCGTGACATGTGTGTGTGTGTGTGTGTGTGTTTGTGTGTGTGCGCGTGTGTGTGGGTGTGTGTGTGTGTGTGCGTGTGCGCGTGTGTGTTTTGTGTACACATGTGTGCTTCATTATCCGAATGATCAAAAATGTATAAAGTAGGGACCGTAAACAGAGCTCATTCAATAATGAAACAACAAGGACACAATCACAGAATTAAATATGCCATTAACAAATCTCTAAAGGCACATGTCTGGTATTATATTATTTAATTTCTGTGGCAATTCAATGAGGATTGGACATTTGAATATCTTTGCTCCTTTTTACCTTATTTTTGTCAAAATACTTGTTTTTGAGAGGAAGAACAGGTATAGGAGTAAAACACCAGTTAGATCCAGCAGTCAATGCTGAATGAAGACATGGATTGAGGGTGTACACTGGAACCTCACAACAACTGCACCAACGCTCCAAAAGATGCAATAAAGACCAGTGGAAATGTGACAGACAAGCGTCAGACAGACCTCTAAACCCACACATAAACAACACACACACACACACACACACACACACACACACACACTTCCCTCAACACTTTCCATTTTAGTCACTTAACACTATCCACAGTAAGTGGAAGCTGAAGCAGAGTGGTTTTTGTGTGTGTGTGTGTGAAATGGCCAGAACTTAAACCTCCAAACTATCATTCAAAGAGCTGCTGCCACTTCCTCTGTGGTCGTTCCTTAATGGATTAAATGTTATTCCAACATTTCCTCTGCATATATAGTGGCTTAACGTGAAGCCACGTTTTTTTTTTTTTTTACAAAATGGCGTGCGCCTATGGAGGCTTTCTGCCGCGGTGGCCAAAAGTAAGCGTCCTCAATCAGGAAGTAATTTTAACAAGGCGCAGAGTTTTCGGTGTGTGCGTGTGTTTGCTTGTGTGTGTGTGTGTGTATCTCTGTGTGTGTGTACGTGTGTCTGTGTGTGTGTGTATGTGTGTGTGTGTGTGTGTGTGTGTGTGTATATATGTGTGTGTGTGTGTGTGTGTGTGTGTGTGTATCTGTGTATGTGTGTGTATGTGTGTGTGTGTGTGTGTGAGTGAGCCATCCCACCCCAAGTCTGTTCGCTTCACCTTGTTCATCTGCCTCCACCCTCGCCGGCTCCCCTTATGCCCCAATACGGTTGTTGTTGATAGCCTCAATTACAGAGTTAATTCACCGCACCTGTCCGCTGAACGGGGGAGAGAGGCGGCCGGCGCGCTGCAGAGCGGCGAGCGGCGAGCGGCAACACCGGAGGTTTGTAACGAGGTCTCGCCGCGGGGGCCGCCGGGGCCCCCATGCTGTTGGGCTGCGGGAGGTGCTGTTGTCGGCGGCGCAGGCCGCGCTACGCTAGCGCTCTTATCGCACGGACAGCCCAAGCAGCGGCGCGGAGGTGACTGATTAGGTGACGACGGGGGTGACAGGGAACGAGCTCGTCGTAACGAATGGCGGAACCGCGATAGGGATCGGCCTGGCGTTTTTACGGTTCTGCAAAACACAAAAAGCGGCGTTCCCCCGCGCGTTTGTGCCGGGTGGCGCATTGCGTCGAGAGAGAGAGAGAGAGAGAGAGAGAGAGAGAGGAATGAGTGAATTCGTCTCTGTTAAGCTGGTAATCGCTGATCAAGGAGGCCGGCTGCTGTTTATCTTCCAAACAAAGTGTTGTTGTTGTTGTTGACGTGTCGATGCTGTTCTCATCACACAGCGCGGCGCCAGAAACTCCTTCGCAATCAGGCGAGAGCAGCACGTGACCGAGGCCGGACCCGTATCAGATCCACATCATTGTGCAAACGCCTCTCTGGTAAAGTGTTCACCCCCCCCACCATCACCACCGCCTCTGACTGATGACCAAAACATCCTCTCCCCTCACCCAGATCCTGTGAACCGTGTAATCAGGGAGCCAATAGAGAGAGAGAGAGAGAGAGAGAGAGAGAGAGAGAGAGAGAGAGAGAGAGAGAGAGAGAGAGAGAGAGAGAGAGAGAGAGAGAGAGAGAGAGAGAGAGAGAGAGAGAGAGAGAGAGAGAGAGAGAGAGAGAGAGAGAGAGAGAGAGAGAGAGAGAGAGAGAGAGAGAGCGCCAACAGCAGAGATTATCACCATGCCTTTACCGGTGATGAATGGCTGTAGCCTTTGACACGCAGAGCCATAATGGTGATAGCCGTACGTGCATGTGTGTGTGTGCGTGTGTACGTGCGTGCGTGCGTCTGTGCGCACGTGTCTCAGAGGAGCACGCGGGGGAATGTGCACTTGTCGCACTTGTCCCCGCGGTTGTTCACGTGCGTGTGTGCTTTTTTTTTTTTTTCTTTCCGTCGCTCGGCGCCGGTGACTCATGCGGACGGCCGGCCTCTCGCCCGCGGCATCGCAATCTATTTACTTATTGGCCCCAATCGATTCAACAAAGACCAATCAGCCGGCGCGGTGACGCACGCGTGTTGCTATGTTTTAGCCGCACGCGGCGTCGGAGCGGCGCGCCGTCAGCCCGGGAGATGACTTTGGCGTCGGCCGGCGCCCCGTGGAATTGAAACCATGAGGAGAAGCGCACGCCTCCTCTTCAGAGCGCCCGGCCTTGTTTGGAATTCTGTGGGCCGAGAGAATTCCTTTTTCCTTTTTTTAATTTTTTTTTTTTTTTTTTTTTAAATGACTCGGCGGCCAAAGCCGCAGATGGATATTCCCCTCACGTAAATGGTTGTGTTTGCTTTTATTCCCGGTGGCTCGGAAGCCCGAGGCTACGGTGGCTGTTGTAGCCTTCTCGTTCCTCCAGTGTGTGTGTGTGTGTGTGTGTGTGTGTGTGTGTGTGTGTGTGTGTGTGTGTGTGTGTGTGTGTGTGTGATTGTCATTGCTTGATGATCAGTAAGATTACTCCCCCCCCCCGCCGCCGCCGCCGCCGCCCACCTCACTGGGTGTGTTTATTTTCCCTATGTGGAAAGCAATTTACCGCCTAACTAATTGTGCTTTCACACCAGAAGCATAAACGTGCATATCACAAGGATGGCCGTTCCTTTGAGTGAAAAGGGAGCGGTGCGGGTGAGGACTAATGCATTCATAATGCATTCCAGCTCAGGTAGGTTAGAAAATCGGAAGAAAAAAAAATGGCGTCACAGCATCTTTACTTTCGAGGTGGGAACCCGAGTCCAATCCACGTATCGTATTGCCTCCTTGGATGTTGACAAACAATAACACTTGTCGAACACACTTTTGATTGTTGCCAGATTTAGCTAAGGGGCGGCCTATTTGGCTTGCAGCCTTGCAAAGGTGCTGCGACTGATTTCAGATAAATGGGTGCGTGTCTTACACTCAACATAGTCAGGTGCTAACAAGCTACGAGCTACCAGGTCCCAAAATCTGCGCAAAACTATTGTCAAAGATTTTGTACGGATTCGGACACTCAATCGAACGCCGAAGTGAAGCCCGAATCGAATGCCTGATGGCAGGGCTTGATGTGAGTGCGTCACGTCCAACGGCTTTGAGTTCGAAGGTTAACTATGTTAGCAAGGTTAACAAGGTCATGTCTTCAGCCGAGATGGAAAACCTGATGTTCAGCAGGATTTTGACTCCTCCTCTTCTTACCCTATCCCCCTACCCCCACCTATTTGCTGACCTTAGGACAATCTCAGCAGAAGAGAGAGATTTTTAAGTGCAATGCAAAAGTGACGATTATTAGGTGCTAAAAAAATTTAATTTGTTGTGAAAACAAATTGAAACACTGATCATGTTTAAGGTCAACACAACAAAACAAACACACATAAGCGTGATCGGCATCTAGCAATGAACACATTTTCTGTTTTTAAGTAACAGGTAATACAATATGATATTAATAACCAAACAATGTACCAAGTAAACAAACACAAACAAACAAATGAACACATGAATAAAAAATGAATACCCCCATTGCGTACGAATGTCCATTTAGCAGCACTGTAAACACGCCCAGAGCTGCTCCATCTCTACTCCTGCAGTTAATTAGGTCAGTCAGGAGGGAGTTTTATTGATCGGCTCAGTTAATTGGTCGTTTAACTGTCCAATCCCACGGGCCCATTCACCAGCACAGCTCCTGTTACAGAACAATCAGTTTGTGTGCAAGACTGAAAATGTGCATGTGTGTTAATGCACATGTGAGTAGACAACCGTGTCCGACACAACGTGATGGCATTGTTCTGGTGCACTCTGGTGCACACTCTGCTGCGAAAATGTATGCATTTACAGGGGATTGTTGAAATGCTAAAATGGATTTCAAATTCTCATTGAAAGTTCAATATTATTGATAATATTATTTGTGCTGTTTCATCCATCAAAACAATGTATATATTTTTTTCTTAAACTAACAAATACGCAATTATGATTGCAGATATTAAATATAAAAATAGATGTAAAAAATGTATTGTTAGGGAGACATAAGGGAATTAATCTGTCAATCTGTTTATCTTCAATATTGAGTTACATCAGACTATCACATGCATTGGTCTATGTGGTCACACACACACACACACACACACGCATACACTATCCATTTTCAGTAAAGACCAATCAATTCATCATAGTCTTAATGTGTGTCAGTATACACTTAAAGTGGTATGTTTCATATTTCCACATGTGTGTATGCCTGCGCACGCGTGTGGGTGTAGAACGGATAGTGTTACAGAAATCATGTTGACACACTCATACACACACATGAATACACACATGAATACACACTCATACACACACCCATACACACAGGCTATTACTTGGGGAAACAGGGAATGCCTCGGCACTGCATTGTCCTGATGTACGGTGGTTCAGATGGCAGCCTGAGGGGCTGGACTGTGAGAGGCTGGGGAGAGACGCAGGCAGACAGACAGACAGACAGACAGACAGACAGACAGCCAGACCAAGCAGACTGACTATCATTTGGTAGTAGAGATATCATGTCGTTCCCCCTGCGTCCCCATATCACCTATATCGGGTTCAAAAAAGAAACGAAAGCGAGAAACCCATATGAAACCGGAGTGTGCGGCACGAAACCAGTGACTTGTGACTGGTGAATTATTTAGTAGGCTGAAAGCCTCTCCACCTACCTACGGTAAGGCCTATCGCCTGGGGGGGCCTAGTGATCCACAGTCACTACGATGTAATCTCGCCTGAACCCACAACTTCTGACACCGCGGAGGAACGGGCGCCGTTTTGAAGTTGCCCCGTGTCACAAGCGGTCAGCGCTCCTCGCAGATGAGAGGGTGAACGGCGCTCCGGCTCCGGCTCACCCTCGCGTGTGTAGTTTGAAGTGTCGAATGAAATGAACGTGTTTATCGCCAATTGTCGCCCATTAACACACAGGCGCGCACACGCACACACACACACACACTCACAAACACGCACAAACCTCACAATGGATTCTCAGAGAGCCGGAAAAAAAAAAAACGTCTGGAATGTTTCAAATCACCGTGGGCATTTTTCAGAGTATAAATCATGCTGAAATAATATCACAATTGCTCTCCCGCTATCGCGTCACGACGGATAGACGTCAAGCGACTGCATGGCGTCGCCGCCACCGCAAAAGACAGGGGCTGATGTATTCGTTCGTGAGGAGAGCTGACAATCCGCTACTCCCCTAAAGTATGCAGATTATTTACGTTGGCTGCGATGGAGGTCATCCAGACACTTCTCAGCCTCTGCATTACCACTCCCCTTATTGGATCATAAATTACCCTGTCAGAATTTTCATCAACAGAGTCATCGGCTTCTTTTAATGTTTTCAGCCATCCACGTGCGACTCACGCACTTCAAAGGGCGCCGCGGCTCTCGAAATGTGTTTCGGGTTCTGTTAGAGACGCACGCAGACGCTGATTGTTTTGCCTGGTTGACGCACACGGCCGGTGGCTGAATGGATGACTCGGGAGACATTTGGCTTTCTCAACCTGGCACGCTCGACTCACCTTAATCCTCGACAGTCACTTCAGTGGAAAATGGGGGGGGGGGGAAAGCCACCGCAATCCAAACAAGATGGATACACCAAAACTAATAAACTGAACTCCTCGTGTTGAAGAGTTTGCAGTTCGCGGTGGGCCTCGCCCCAACACGTACTATGGTGGGGGTGTGGCTGGCCCTCTCTCTCTGGATCAACGCCGACGACATCTGTTTTACGCGGTCTAACATGCAAACTGCGCGTTTCACGGTAAAAACGCCTTCAATGGGGATTCACATGGCAAGCAGTATTTTTCACAATGGCGGACGAACACACGGAAAGCGGGTGACCGACTACAAGCCCTTTTCTTCGAGACCAGCTGGGGGGGGGGGGAACCCTGGGGAGACGGCGCGCAGCTTGTACTCTGGCCGTGTCCAAATCACCCAGAGCCAGACACAGGCGTCACGCGGTGGCACCTCCGGTGAATAAGACGCCGTGACAATGGCGCCCATCCCCTCAGACCCCACCCTCTCTCCCCCCCCCCCCCTCTCCCAGACACCAGGAGGCTTCCCGGCTGCATCGGCGTACACGCTTTTAGACGGACGTTCGGAGAGCAAAAGAGACGGATGATAAAGGCAGCTTTGAGCCTGTGTCAGTGGGCAGCAGTGTACATTGTGTGCACAAGCGGAGGCGCACGGGCGTCGGGTTTAAACGATGCAGTGAGCGATCCGCGCTTCACTCTGGAAATTCAGAAGAGGCTAAATGATCGCAAATCATCTGAAACCTGAGTGTCCAAGCCGAGGATATTCGTCCTCTCACTTCATGTTATAGCCTAATTGTTTTCACCGACTTTGTTTTAGGGTGATTATATTTATGTTTGAACCACTTATTCTCAAGGAGGGAGCACTAGTCTGTTTGTGGTTTATTTTGATCAAATTCAGGTGGAGATGTTTTTCTTTAATACGGCTCTCGTTTCTCCCTCCTCTACTCCCGTGGCCTCCACCACTATCACTCTGCTTGTGTGGCCTCTGGGTTGTTTTCCTTTGTCTTTCCTGTGCTGTTTCTCTCGGCCTCCTTTTCTCTCACGTGTCTCTATGTTGTCCATTAACTGCTCGCTCTCTCTCTCTCGTATCCTGATCCTGTCGTCTCTCTGCGTTCACCATTACGCTCTCTCTGTTCATGTCTCTGTCCGCCGTCCTCGTTTTTTGGATTAGAATGACAGACGTGTCTCTTGGAACATGAATGCGCTGCGGTGATTGCATGGTTTGAATTGCATAGTGTCAGTTTGTGTGCAACAGCACAGCAAGACGATGTCGTTTCTATCCTGGGCACAGTGGGCCGCACCTGCGGGTCCTCGTTCATCCCATCACTTTCTCCCTCGTGCCTCGTCGTGTCCCATAGCTCTAACCCTTCCCAAACTGAGCATTGATTGACGCCGTGTCTGCAAAGATAGTGAACGCAGGGTCAATTGCATAATTTGTATGCCGGTGTTGCCAGCCTCCGCTAGGATGATCTCGCAGCAGAAACTACAAGGCATGTAGCTCAGTGGGTAGAGCGGGTGGTTAGTGGTCGTCCACTAACCGTAGGGTTGGGGGTTCGATCCCTGTGATCCCCACTTCCAAAACTGTCTACATGTCGAAGTGTCCTTGAGCAAGACACTGAACCCTGAACCCCAACTTGCTCCCCGGGCGCTGATCATAGCAGCCCACTGCTCCTATGTATAATAGGATGGGTCAAATGCAGAGAACGCATTTCGTTCCCATGTCACATGGGAATGACAAATAAAGACCACAAGGTCCCAAAAATTAAAATGTATATGGGTGCCTCATTTTTTTAAGGTGAATTTCAACCCTTACCGCCATTTCAACCCTTTCCTCGACTTTGGTTGAGAGTTTATCAGCCTACCTTTTGGATGGATGGAGTTCACGTTGATTCACTCAAGAGAAACTAACTAGCCACTCGTCGTGATGGACGTCTACTGTTTAATGTAGCGCAAAAGCACGGGGGGCTATTTGTCAGACGACGTCTGGGGAATAAACCGCAAGCAGTCCACGAGTGAAATGTCCCAGTTACCACATCTGTATATGGCTTCGCGCAGATTCAGCCGCCAGCTTTTGTATTAACGATGATATCCTCCCCTCTGGCCACCCACACGCCAGATCATCCTCTCCACCCGCACACCGGATCACCCGCTCCACCCACGCCCAAGATCCTCCACTCCATCCACACCCAGGATCCTCCACACCACCCACACAAGCCGTGACGCCAAGTGACGGCGATCAGAGGAGCAAGAGTCCGCGGTCTCGGATGGGGGTTGTACGATATCTTGGCAGCGCCGGCAGTTCGGCAATTATTCCATGACTCATTATACAAAACGAGAAAATAAAAAAATAAAAAAATCCAGAGGTCCACACCCGCAGAGCGAGGAACTAAGGTGCACCTCGAGTGGGGGTGTCATCCATTACCTCCGGGACGTCGACCGCGGGACACCAGCGGGGAAGCAAGGAACCGGTGCTGTGCGCTCGAGGCCAACACTAGAGAGGCTCAGAAGGAAATTATACCCATGATCCATCTGGGTCCCTAATTGCCCGAGGCCTGGCCAAAGTTCCGCCCTTACAGGAAGTGCAGCAACACACTCCACACTGAGTCTCGAGAAGCAGGATGAATCCCTCTTCGTCGCTCTGCTCTTTTCCTCGAGCGCCCGCATGCTGTACCAAACACGCATCCATAGTGATCGTTCGTCTCCGAATATATTCCTTATGTAACTTGATTCTGAAACAAAAGATCATGGCCAAATCCATAACCTCGCTATAAAACAATACACAATTACACGGGTAAGGGGGGCTGTGTGTGTGTGTGTGTGTGTGTGTGTGTGTACTTGAGGTCTTTGAGGTATTTGTGTGTACTGTGCGTTTTGTGGGTGGCTGTGGCATGGGTGTGCGTCACTATGGGTGTGTGTGTGTGTGTGTGTGTGTGTGTGTGTCCTGGGGAATGGTTTGTCATTGATTGCAGTGGCTCCCGTGAGGCAATCTGATGAAAAGGAGTGAATGATGAATATAAAAAAGCAGGGGAGAGAAAAAATAAATGGCAGGAGAACAGGAGAAGGAGAAGATTTATATGTAGAAGTCTAAAACTGTATTTTGTATTAGTGTGTGTGTGTGTGTGTGTGTGTGTGTGTGTGTGTGTGTGTGTGCGTGTGCGTGTATGTGATATGTGTGCATGTGCTTGAATGAGAAGAAAGCAAAAAAAATGGTTGGCAATGTTGAGACCTTGTGGCAAATCTTTGATGTGAGGATATATGTGGGGGTCTGTCTTTTGTTGTCAGACTGCAGAGGAACCCAAGATCTGCATTTCCTCTTCATTGCTCTTTTGACGCACTCCCAACCATCGGGGGGTCAAAGAGTCATACACTGAAGACACAGACGTGAGGGTGAAAGGGGAAAGCATGTGTAAGATTGTGTTACTTCACTATGTAATTATCATATCATGTTTGGTATCATTTTGATTAACTCTGCTAGTGTAGTAAAATGGTCTCGGTCTCATAAGGGAATTAGGTGGGTATCATAAAAAATTTTGAGGTTAGGATTCCCAATCCACAGGAAATTAGGCAACGCCCAGTCAGCTCTGCTGAGGATCAACCATCCGTATGGACCTTGGGAACCAACAGCAAATGGTCTTAGAAAGCAGAACACTCAGTAGATGATCTCCTAAATAATGCCGTCGTAAAACTGGGAAAACAATATTTTGGGACACGATGGACACTGCTCTTGAAAGATATCTGTAGCCAGAACCTCCCCCGCCCCATGCTCGTAGCCATATTCCTACAACCCAGGTATTTTCATTCCCTGATTGTTATCTATAATCTTTTGTAGTGTTTTCAATAATCATTCCTCACTGCTTTTATTTTTTGTTTGGTTAGTGACTTGTATCTGTCTAATAAAAGGTTATTCTTCCCAGTCCTACCAAATTTGAGTCCAAATAGAACCGCGAGATGTTCCACTATGAACATGGTTATCTAGCGAGTAGTACTTCCTGTGACGACAGTCGAAGTAGCTAATCAAACAGAGCCGAGGTAGAACGAGTGAAACCGTAGGCAGGGAATCGTGGTCGCCCGTATCTATCCAGCCTCATTGATATTGCTAAGTAATTATGATGTAGCCCACCTAGGATTCGGTATCAAGGAATAATAGCACTCTGCCTAAGATCCAGTAGGGGGTGAAGGGGCATGGTATTCATGTACGCAGGGGGACTCAAAGGATCGAGAAAGACATTTCAAATACCTACAATCATCCGGGGTTAGCCTGCCTCATGAGGTAATCGGTCATAGTTAGTGCTTTAACCGCACAGGGTGGTAGTGTGTCAAGGTTTGTTTAATTGTTTTATTGTAATTCTAGTCGTCGCCAGAAAACTCACGTCAGACCTTCCGTCAACTCCCTTTCCGTCCTTGGTTGGGAAATTTACGAATTCTACACTGTTGTCACACACACACACACACACACACACACACACACACACACACACACACACACACACAGAGTTCAAGGTAAATATAGCATCAAGGTAATACTAAATAGCTGTAAATCAAAGAGTAACAAAAGGTGGACAGACAGACTGACAGACAGGCAGGCTGATGGGTGGATGGATGGATCAAAAAGAAGTGACTGCAGCTGCAGAACAGTAAAGAAGACACAGACCTGTCTTTGTGTGAAACACCTTGTGTTGCCGCTACCAGCCCACGTGATACCGAACGGCAAGACACTGCAGCTGTGGCGAACGCTGAAACTCCTGTGAACTTTGCATAATGGAAGTGAACAGTGTACTCAGCCTGCCCGCAAGCCATCCTCCAGCAGGGTGTCAAGCTGCTCCTTTATGACAACGTGTCCAGATTCACCGTAAGTCGCTTTAGATAACAGGTTCATTGTAGACTCAGGGATGGCCTTACTGCGGCAGCAGTAAGGAACTGGGTTGAATTTGCTTGGATTTTGATTTGATGCTTCTTTTTTTCCACTATGGGAATTATGTCACGTTGAGATATTGAAAGTGAAGGGAATTTCAAAAGCAAGGGGGCCAATGCGTTCATTTCTGTTGCCCAAGAATGTTTTTTCTCCGATCTTCTCCAAACTTTCACCCTGCCCTAGTTAAAGTGTGCCAAAGCTGTCTTTCAAGTTTGGAAGGAGTCGTATAAACGTAACAGGAGATATGAAAGGAACAAGACAAGAAAAGGCAAGAAAAAAAAACAATAATCCTATAATAATAATAATCCTACACTTATTTTTCACAAATCTTCCCCAAACTTTCAGCCTGTCTTGGTTCATGTGTGTCAAAGCTGGGTTGCGAGTTTGGAAAGGATCAGATAATCCGGACCAGAGCCATGGGAGAAAGAAAACAGAAATGGAAAAAGAAAAATATAAGGGAAGGCTCCCTTATGTTTTTGAAATTTTGCCAAGAATACATTTTTTAACAATCTTGTTTTTTTCTTTCTATCTTTCACCCTGTCTTGGTTCATGTGTGTGTCAAAGCTGGATTGCAAGTCTGGAAGGAAGGGATCGGATTGACCGGACAAGATCCATGGTAGAAACATGACAGAAATAATAAAAAGGAAAAATGATACGAAATGACCCTTATTTTATTTTTATTTTTTGCCCCCAAATATTTTTTAACTCCTGAAAATGTTCACTGCGTGTGTCGTTGCTTGTGTTCCAAAGCCGGGCCGAGCGAAGGGATTGGATGAACCTGACAGGAGAGGTGTGTATAGATACGACGGTCGGTCACGGTTTGCAGGGGGGCTGAAATGCCTGCGTCCTGTTGTCTCAAACTCTTTTGGCCCCGCCTTTTACTTTTTGACATTGTACTCGTCCGTGGTGTTTGCTGGCCGTCTCCCTGCTGCGCGCTATTTCTGTGTCGGCCTACAATGCTAACGTGCATTCACTATCCTGGTTGTGATTGGCCGGTGAGCCAGTGAAGAGACAGACGAGGCCAATGAAGATGTTGCAGATCTTTTTTCGGACGGCTCGCCTATATATATCCGCGAAAGCCGCTACACCGCCGAATTGGATGAAGCCGACGGGAAACGTGGGAGAAAGACGAAAGAGATGGCAGAAAATAAACAGTCATGGGGACCCTTATGGTTTTTTTGTTGTGCCAAGAACAAAACATTCCAACATCTTTCCCAAACTTTCCTCTGTCTTGGTTCATGGGTGCCAAAGCTGAGCTGCAACTTTGGAAGGGATTGGATGAACATGATTGGGGGGACATGGGAGGAAGAAGACATATTTTGCTCCAAAATATATTTTTCCCCAATCTTACGCAAAATACCAGCCTTTCTTGTTTCATGTGTGCCAATACTGGGTTGCACATTTAGAAGGGTTGGGATAGGGAGCTTATCAATGTACCCAGGGTCCGAAGTTTCCAAGGTAAACTTACCGGCGGTGAGCGGTGACTTGAGGCATGCTGATAAAACCCCGCCCCCAAAGCGCTCCAATGTAAAAAATAAAATAAAATGATGTTTAATAAAGGAGCAGTTGTGAGTGAGCACTAGTACGGCCTGAAACACTACTATCATGGGACATGTGTAATTTAGCTGTAGTCGCTAGTGTGCATTGTTGCACGGTGTGATGTGACTTAAAGGCTGAGGTGAATTCAACTTTCCTCCCAATACACATTCAGCACGTTAAGCCCCTTCCCCCTCTCTCTCGCTCTCTCACCAAAGTTGGAGATGACACGGAGCGCAATGCGTGAGAGATGCTGGAACACCAGCCAGCTAGCCCGGTCAGCCATTCAGCACGGACTCGCATGCAGCCCATTTCCACCAGATTAGCGGTGGTTCTTGAATCGATCCTGTTCAGGACCTTTTTTGCGCTAGTCTAGCGTGGCAGCCCGCGTTTCGACAGGTTCCGAATGGAACCATCGTAACCAAGGAATGCGTCATCAACGTTGATTACTGTTTCACCAGAAGGAAACGGTCGTAGCTCTCATTCTCTCTCCATCCTCCCCGTCCGACCTGTGGAGTACGACCCGCCCACCGATGTCGTCGTGGCTCGTGCTTCAGGTCAAGGAAAACCTGATACTTTTTGTTCTTTTTTGGCTGCAGCTGGGAACCAACCTTTCGGGGTTCAAAACCAATTTATTTTCGGTGGAAACGCTCCGAACTGTTCCACAAATTAGGTTTGCCTAGCCGGACGGAACCCGCTCCGTGTTGGTGGAACGGGGGGCAATGGAGGCCCTACTCCCGCGGCACAACCACAGTCATTGTTGAAAATGAAATGATGTGGTGGGGAGAACAACAGATGTCAAAATGTTTTAACACAAATAGTGTTGAGTGAAAAAACAACAACATTGAATATGTATTTCGATAACAGCTGTGCATACACGCCTCATTCACAGCTTGCACGAACCTGCTCGGCACTGCAATATACACATGAACCCTCCTATTGTTTACGGTTCACATTTGAACTGTTTTGAGTTATGATATTGCATGAATGTTATGTTGATGCTAATGGGATGTCATTTCATATCAGTTAGAAGATGGATGGGAAGTTGGCTGGATTGGATTAAAAAACAAGTACACTAGCCTAGTTTTTGCCTAAGAAAGCATGAAGATGTGACCTTTGTTGACTCTAAGCATTTGATATTATGTTGAGAGGCATACTGCAGGGCATACTGCAGGTCATATTGAACACAGAGCTAGGGAGAGCACACATTTACAACTGGGGAACGTAGGACTCTTGGAAGATGGGAATGGCCCTGATCGGACAAACCTGACAGGAGATGTGGGCAAAACATAACGTGAAATTGTGACAAACAAATAATGTGGGACATTTAAAGTTTTTTCTTCCCTAAAATATAGTTTTCTGCAATCTTCTCCAAACTGTCACCCTGTCCCAGTTTAAGTGAAAAGATCGGATAAACCTGACAGGAGATATAGGAGAAACATGACAGAAATGTCAAAAAAAAAGGTTTTAAGATAAGACCCTTCTGGGTTTTTTTTTATTTTGCCCCTGAATATATTTTACTCCAATCTTCTCCATACATTCACAATATCTGAGTTTTCAAGTGCGACAAGTCTATGTTGCAAGTTTAGATATTTTTGTCCAAAAAGTGTTTCCATATTTGTTACCAAACTTTTCCCCTTTCTAAGATAAAGTGAGCTGGGTTGCACGTTTGTAAGTGGTTTGAGAATTTTAAAAGTGGCAAACTTATTTGACAAAGAAATAACTGAATGTTATCATATTTGTTGTATTTTTAAGTTGCATTTAAAGGTGCTCCCAGCCTTCTCCCAGCTTTCAGTCAGTGAAATGATCTGTTCACTTTGATGGTGCACCTGTCTCGGGAGAACACATTTTGATGGCTAATTTCTCACCAATCGGGACATCTCTTCCCCAATGGGTATAGGGAATATTTCTTGCCTGTCCATCATAGGTCCCTGAATGCAGCACTTCTAACACCTAATATGTTTGTTAGAACATGTTTTGTTTTGGCCTCACATCTCAAGGAAAACTCAGTGACTAAAAATTGAGTTTTTGGAAAACACCTTTGTCGGTGGATAACAAAAACATGGTGACATTATTCCCTCCAAGTGCGCAAGGCAATTGTGGTTTATGTAGCATACCAGAGGGAGCACACAATTTATGCCTTTTCCTTCATTATTTATGTTACTTAAGTAAATGTTCTTGTTTGTCTTGTGTGTAAGATACATTGGCACCAGCTACAGGCTTGGCATGGCTAGCATGAGTGTATTTTAATCACTGTTGCCTTCTTGTGTTGACGGAGAGATTTTTTTTGGTGTTGAAGGAATTTTTCTTAATGGAGGAGGATGAATGTGTTTTGTTACATGTACGTGTGGTATCCTTGGTGGCGGAGAAACTTATGGAGGGAGTGAGCAGAGGGTGGGTTGTTTTTATGGTTTGTATGTCTAAAAAAAGACGTTCTTCTCTTTCCTAGTCTCTAGAGAGTTCGCATCTCTGAAATCCTACCTACCTTTTTTAATTCGACAAATGTAAGCGAAAGCTACAGTTTAGCTTTTGTTAAACGGCAGCACTGCTTTTCCTCCCAATCATTTGACATGTTCTGATCATGTCTCTTCTAGCAGGGGGGCAGCAGTAGCTAGAAGAGTGGGTGGACAGAGCGAGTCGTCCTCTAACCATTGGGTCGGTGGTTCGATCCCCTTAATTCCCCCCTTCCCTCCTCACTGCGGTTGACACAGGGCTGGCCGATGGGTTTGCGGTAGACCCCAAAAAGAGGGTCCCATGTTGCCACACCCCCCACCAAGGACAGCGATGCCTGGGTCTGGCCGGCCTCAGCCCCGCAGAGTCCCATCTGACGGCTTAATCAAAAGGGAAGCGTCGTCTGCTAAATGCCCATTTACCCGTTAGATTTGTTCTGGTGGGGAGGATGAGCATTCTGTGGTTTGCAGTGACATTGGTTACAGAAACCCCCCTCCCGTCCTTACCCCTTCACTACCTCGACTAGTGAGCTCGAACCAATTGACCCTTTGTTTTCTAGATATTCATTACAAAAAACAGGCTGTTGTATAATTAGCTTTATTGAGTTTTCAAACCAAAAATCTGTCTGATTTTTACTCGGCTGCAATTATGCACAATCTCTGTGCATGTCCAAGTAATGTCTAAAAGCTTAGACTACATATCCTGAGTTAAGTCAGAAGGTGAAATAATTGATCAATTAATACATAAACATACATAAAGGCATACACATTTTTTATTTAGTTATTATATTGATGCACAGCAGCATAATGAACAGCTCAAACCTATTAATGACTCATGTCAATTAAGTAGCAAATGTCGCATGTGTCAAAAGTAGCAAGTGTCAAATTAAGTAGCGTGAATGTCATATGTCACATAATACAATGTTGGTACTGAGTAGTCATACTATGCTCTCACAGTTACATCCTTTTGGTATTTGTCATTCAAGAGCACCGACTCATTCATCAATGTTCATTTCAGTGGGTTTATGAGGAAGATGTCCTCAGCAGGGGAGTTGAGAGATGAATAACTCTGGCTTTGGGCTCTGGGTGGACATCTTGTCTACTAGAAATAGATATTCGGGTGGAGGTGGTGGGGGGAGGGCTCCAGGGGAACAATGCTAGATCACCGACCAAAGTGGGGGGGGGGGGCGGGGGGGGGGGGGGGTGAAACACAGGTGTAATGGGTATTTAGAGGGCATGGTCTTCCCCCAGATGGTTATTAGGTGGGTCGTATTATTTGACAGGGGTCCTCTGGTTGGGAAACTATCTTCTCGAACGTTGGATTAACAGGGCAGCAGTCACCTCCTCGAGATTCGTCGGTGTCTCCCTGCGGGGGAAGGCATGCTTGAGGTGCCTCGGCCCCCGTTCATCAAACCCAAAATAAAATAAACAGCTGCCATGATGTAAGACGTCTACGGCTTCCTGCTGTCCATGCGGGCGGCAGCCATGGTGATGTCGTGGTCTTATCTACTGGAGCCATGGTGATGTCGTGGTCATATCTACTGCAGCCATGGTGATGTCGTGGTCATATCTACTGGAGCCATGGCGATGTCGTGGTCATATCTACTACAGCCATGGCGATGTCGTGGTCATATCTACTGCAGCCATGGCGATGTCGTGGTCATATCTACTGCAGCCATGGCGATGTCGTGGTCATATCTACTGCAGCCATGGCCATGTCGTGGTCATATCTACTGCAGCCATGGCGATGTCGTGGTTATATCTACTGCAGCCATGGCGATGTCGTGGTCATATCTACTGCAGCCATGGCGATGTCGTGGTCATATCTACTGCAGCCATGGTGATGTCGTGGTCATATCTACTGCAGCCATGGTGATGTCGTGGTCGTATCTACTGCAGCCATGGCGATGTTGTGGTCATATTTTGCATATGGAATTATAGTGCATTGGGAAAATTACACAAAAGGATAAACTAAACATGGTAACGCATAACTCCCACAGACAAAAGCAGAAAAATAAATTATCGGTGAACAAAACAACAACGTGGACCTGAAAGCAGTTGAAGTTTAAACTAACTGCAGAAAAACACCTTCTGTTCAGTGTCTGAAAACAGACGTAAACAAATAGGGCGGGTAAAAAAAAAAAAGAAACTGATTCCTCACACTCTTTTTGTTTTGTTCCACGGCATGTTAAATGGCCTCCATTCCATTCTGTGGGCATTCAGCATGGCATGCGCGGGGCCGACACATCCTTGGTGTGGGAAAATGAATTCACTGTGTGGACCTGCTGCAGATCTCCGGCGTTCCCTTGGAGAGCGTGTATTGCAGTACAATGTGTTGCATGGTGGTCATGCCAGGGGGTCAAGGATTTGCCATGAGCAAAAGCAGAGGCTGCTGTATTTTATATTTCAGTTTGCCACACGGGCCTTTTTGAATTGAGTTTTAGATGAGGAGAGGAAATGGCAATATACAACCTCATGTTACCGGGCTTTTACTCGTCCTCGGAGTTGTTCTAAATCGTCTTTTACGTTATAGTTCAATTAATACCCCATCTTTCATTTACATTTTTATTTTCTGTCTCCCCCCCTCCCCCCCCATTCTCTTCAAAATATGCTATTCATACGCTGTGATGAAGTGTGTGAGTGATGGTCATTTTAATTTGTCTTTTAATTTTAATTTAATTTGATTTTACATTTAATAAACCCGAATAAAGAAACAACAATAGTGGTTGACCGATGGTACACAACACATGTATACCACAGGCACTGTGTGACTACACTACATCAGGTCCATGGATGTCCAGGTTTATACAGGAATAGGTGGCGGTAACCGATCTGCAGCCAAACGTCTAGCCAGACAAGCGATCACTATTGTAAAAATGATACCTCTGAAAAGTCAATGAAACCATAGAAACTACTGAATGACTCCAGCGTTGTGAGAAATCTAGCCGTAAGCGTGGGGGAGGGGGAGGGGGGTTGCATCACATGGAGAGGCTCCAGCAAAAGCCGTAGAGAGCAGTAGTGGAAATGTAATACCTGGACAGAGACTTGCCAGGACCACCTTTCCCGTCCATGTCTCCGAGCAGACGTGCACGCATGTACACACGCACGCACACGCACACACACATGCAGCTGCACGTGCATCCATCCAGAGGAATAGTGTGTTACAAAAAAAGACAAACAAGCCGCATTAATGTTAGATGATTATATTTCTCTGTCTCTCATTCTCACACACATACACGGCACACACATTCATCCAATACATTGTATGTCAAGAAAGACACGAAAAGCTCAATGTAAATACTAAATCATTCTCTCTCTCTCTCTCTCTCTCTCTCTCTCTCTCTCTCTCTCTCTCTCTCTCTCTCTCTCTCTCTCTCTTTCTCATATGTTCTCTCTCACACACTGGGGTTGGGGACGTTAGACCCAAAACTTGACCATCACACCGACGTCTTGAAAAGCGCGTGATGGCGAGGAAATTAAGTGTGTGTGTGTGTGCGCGGCTGGAATCATTTTGATTTGTTTGCTTTCAACTGATTGTAGCATAGTGTTAGCATACTGATCCTGAGTGGAGTGGACATAATACATGGCCACAGAGAAGACGCCGTTACACGTTACAGGATTCCAAGTGCTGCTAGGAAGGAATCAGCCAGCATTTGCTGTTGCTGTTGTTGAGAAATAATGCAAGAAACGAAACGGGGCAGAGAACCCCCTGACGCCAAGCACATTATTTTTCAATAACTGTACACCTGGACTTCATCAATGATGAAAACACGGGTCTGTCTGATGCCAGCAGTGCAATCAGTTGACAGGGGATTAATGTGGGATGCACACATTACTTGGTGACTTTAGTAAATGGAGAGGGTCTTGGTAACGACCAGGACATGGAACTAGTAAAAGCCTTGTGAGCTCAGTCTTTTTGTAACGAAGATATTTGCTGAAAATAATATCTTGATTTAGAATATTTTTTGTGAATTTCACACGCAAGTATTTCCTTGTCAGTGTGCCTGCAGATTTGAGGAACGGAATGCTGGAGCCATTACCTAACCTTTAAGGGAATCTATTGTTTTTTGTATTTTAAGTTTCTTTTTTTTTTTTACTGTTTGTTAACTTATTTCATGTTCTGACTTAACAGGGTCATTTTAGCTCACGTAATGCTGGCATCTGAAGTGCACTTGAAGAAATGTCAAGCATGACGAGCAATGACGAGACTCCAGCAGTGCTATTTTTTTTTTAATAACACTCGTCAGAACCACAGAACACAATCATCGTACCGCCTTATACTGCTATATGGCATTTAACAATAAACATTCTTAATCTGAACTCAAATTTCCACTGGCTGTGGTACGATTTATAATGGAGAGGTTTCCAGGACTTCAAGATACACCTCATTTGCTTGTCTCTTATAGTTCCAAGATATGAAACTTCTAAACTTAAAATTGTCCTTGGAGCCATCTTTCATAGAAAAGAGACCCCAGACCTCCAGATCACTCCCAAGTGTCCTGGACCCTGAGGCCAGCTACTTATTCCATCACATTCTATTGGGCTATAACCTCCAAAGCCATCACTTTTGTATACCTTCATTAAAAAAGAATGGACGTCTCCATCTCACTACCAAGTCATTCTGTGCAGTAGTCTTTAGATCTTTTTTTTTTTTTTTTTACTTTACATTGACTTTACTTTGTTGATTGCATTCACACTTCAAAAACCTCAACCTTAAACAAAATCTAAATACAAAATGAATCGACCAAGATGTCCAGGTTGCCCGACATAAGTCCATCCCAAAGAAGAACACAAATATGTTCTTAGTTCATGATCATCTTGTTTAACTAACAACATTTATATCATAAACTTTTGGAACCATTCTTTCAGCAGAAACTTCCTGGTTGCGCCACAAACCCATGTTGGCCTAGTCCACCCCAATGAAGAATAAATGTCACCCCTCACCTGAAAAAATCTACGTTTCTATTGAAAGAACATCTCGCGTTCAACAAATGACACTTCCAATAACTACACAATGCCAATAAATTGATTTAAAACAACATGCAAGCTGCATGGTTTCAGGGGTCGCAGCGATCACCATAAAAAAGTGTTATTTAATCATGAAAATACGTTACACATTTCTCAGTAGAGATGTTATCAAAATACATTTTCATTGCATTCCACTCAGAATAAAATGAATGTCATCCATTTTGTTTTGGCAGAGAGAAAGTTGACCTACATGGTGTTTGCTGGTTCTTTGACCAGTCAACAGGCGGCGCTGTACCAGCAAACGCCCATATGGGTCACTTTGGGTCATATGGACAAACCGCCGGTTCTGTCTCTGTTTCTGGAGAACCTGATGGCGTGTGTGTGTTGGACGGGCACTGAAGTGTTTCTGCAGTAACTGTACGCCAGGAAAGTGACACTAAAAGTCAGACAGAATCAGTATCAAAAGAAAGAGGTGCGTTTATGGGCAGACCTGTGTACTGACCCATAAATAAAATGTTGATAGTTTCTTGCTATTCTATACAGAACTTTTAGCTTTAAACTCAATTGTTTCCAGTCAAACCCCAAAACGCTAGCCTCCGTCTCAATTCTCAGCTCAAAACCTCTCAACATTGAAGCAATTGGCCACTCAAAATGCTAATGCTTAAACACATTTGACATGCACAACTTCAGTTGCTAATTTCATATTAATAATTACAATTTGACAAGATGTCAACTGCACGTGCCTATTGCATAGACATAGTGCTTAAGCAAATGACAATTTGTGTTTGCAATACAGAAGACTTGTAATGAGAAAGTGGATACAAATCATATTTCAGTAATTCTATTAGATATTCGCAGACTATACGTGGATACCTATTGCTATTCTAGTATATTATAATTATTACATTTTATTTGTACTTTTTTTTAATGCAGAAATCTTTTGTTTTGCCATATTCAAGTGTGACCTTGCATTTGAAAAACACATTGTTTTCATACACGTTCATGTTGGATGCCTCTCATGTATTGACCGCAACAAAGCAGTCGATCCCGTTCTGAAGCAGAAAACACAATGAAACGCTTCACGCAGTCATCATAGGATCGCTGACGCTGTCGGAGCGATCAGCGCCGACAGCGCGCTGGAAATTAATTAAGTGCATTAAGTGCATTTTGAGATAAAAAAAAAATCTTTTCTTTTTTTTTTTTTAACATTATTCATTATTATAACAATTCCATCACAGTACGTTTTATTAGGACATCGAATTGCACGCGCCATACTATTTACAAAGGAAACAACGCCGTATTAAAATGACAAAACAACTCGAAATCTCAATGAATATGAAGTCCACATGAATGACGCCTCGGTGCAGTTCGGGTTTAGCGTGTCCCTGTTGGAGCGGACGTCAGTGAGTGTACGGGGAGCGGCTGGCTCGGTACCGTAAGTCACTGCTCCCAGTGCACACATCACTCCCTCAACACACAAACAGCGCCACCTCACTCACTTGGTGTGTTGTTCTCTGTGCCGACGTGTGCGTCGAGGCTTCACCGGCACCCGAACGCATTCCCTGAAACCCACTCGGTGATTACTCATCATACGTCTTGTGCGAGGAGAGAGAGAGAGAGAGAGAGAGAGAGAGAGAGAGAGAGAGAGAGAGAGAGAGAGAGAGAGAGAGAGAGAGAGAGAGAGAGAGAGAGAGAGAGAGAGAGAGACACACACACAGAGGGAGATGTTACACAAGCTAAGTATTGGTGAGATGGTGAATGGAGAGAGAGACAGAGGGAGATAAAAAAAAAAGTGGAGGACTGGGAATGAGGAACAAAGGGAGTCTAAGAAAAATGGTTGCTAGAGAGAGCAAGAGAGAGAGAGAGAGAGAGAGAGAGAGAGAGAGAGAGAGAGAGAGAGAGAGAGAGAGAGAGAGAGAGAGAGAGAGAGAGAGAGGGGAGGGCAGTGGAGGGTATGAAATTAGATTCCAGGAATCATAGCATCATAATTTACCCCTGGAAATTGAATCATGGCAAAAATCCACACCCACACCCACAGACACACACACACACACACACACACACACACACACACACACACACACACACACACACAAGCAGCTGGTTGGCGAAAATTATGCTGTGTAAATCTTTAGGTCGGGGTGACCGATTTATCACAAAGCCATATTAATTAAAGCTTGATTGGCCGATCACACAGCGATGGCCCATGGATCAGCTTGCTGTATGTTTGGTATTGTGTGTCCAGGCTGGGTACTCGTACGGCCAATTCCCCCTGGCTCGACTCCACACACAAACACACACACACATACAGATCATACAGATACATCATATATATATATATATATATATATATATGAGTAGGTCATAAATCAAAGAGATGGATACTTTTTGTTTTCCATAATGTTTTCAAATGTAAGTAATGGTAGATGGGCCAGTGTACTGTCGTTCCACTGAACTTTACTCCTCCTGCACTGTATGTCTTTTAACACTTCCTCTACACTATATCTAGTATGTGTATATATACACACACACATACTGTGTGTGTATATATATATATATATATATATATATATATATATATATATATATATATATATATATATATATATAAAGAGAGAGAGAGAGAGAGAGAGAGAGAGAGAGAGAGAGAGAGAGAAAGAGAGAGAGAGATTAAAGAGAGGTTAGAGAGACATACAGTATGTACATATAGACATATAGGGAGAAAGGTCTGTGTCTGTGTGTGTTGTTTAAAATGTTTTCCCTCCCCGCAGATCCAAACACTTCACCGCTGCTAGCATGTGGTCTAATTGTATCTTAACGTCTCCCCTACCTGTATTGTTTTACCTTTGATAGAAACCCACACACCCCGTACCGCATGGTATAGCCTGCTCTCTGTCTAGCTGCGGTTCCCTAGGACCGCCACAGAGAAAATGAGACCTGGCGGACGGCGCCAGGTCTCTCTCTCTCTCAGGTGTGTGTGTGTGTGTGTGTCATTCCTCCTCCTCCTCCTCCTCCTCTGGTGCACATGAGAGCCAGCGTGTGTCCCTGCCATTTGCCAGACAACAGAGAAAGGAGATGTGACCTCTGGGAAATGAGTCTCTGTCAGGGCAGCTTGGTCAATTTGCCCAGGAAAGAACAGTGTGATATTGTGTGTGGGTGTGTGCAGAGACAAGATGGGACAGAGCAGAGCAGAGAGAGCAGAGCAGAGCAGAGCGAGAGGGAGAGAGAGAGAGAGAGAGAGGAGAGAGAGAGAGGAGGAGAGAGAGAGAGAGAGAGAGAGAGAGAGAAGAGAGAGGAGAGAGAGAGAGAGAGAGAGAGGGAGAGAGAGAGAGAGAGAGAGAGAGAGAGAGAGAGAGAGAGAGAGAGAGAGAGAGAGAGAGAGAGAGAAGAGAGAGAGAGAGAGAGAGAGAGAGAGAGAGAGAGAGAGGAGAGAGAGAGAGAGAGAGAGAGAGAGAGAGAGAGAGAGAGAGAGAGAAATAGGGAACCAGAGACCCAGAGCAAAAGAGAGGGAAAGAGGAGGATAGAGATTGTTGAGATATGAATGCTGGTGTACCTTCTAAAGAACGGTTTGGAATTGTGTTTGTATATATATATATATGTGTGTGTGTGTGTGTGTGTGTGTGTGTGTGTGTGTGTGTGTGTGTGTGTGTGTGTGTGTGTGTGTAGGTGTGTGTGTGTGTGTTTTTGTTTGTGTAGGATGGATATGATTGCATGTTTGTGTGTGTGTGTCTGTTTGGTTAGGCGTGTGTATGACGAAATCCCTTTAAATCATGAGAAAGGGAGACTGAATTGGTATGTGGTATTTCTTATATTGTATCTCCCCAGGTCACGCCATTATTAACGCTTAGCTACAGCAATGCTCGTCTTGGCACTTTGCCCACCACCAATAAAGGGATTGCTGATGAGCGTTCCTCACAATCTATTGAAACTCTTTTTCTGCATGCAAGGCTGATTCTGAGTTGTAGTGCTAGACTCTGACTAGCTATGTGTATGTGTGTGTATATGTGTGTGTGTGTGTGGCGGTGTCTCTGGCCAGACAACAGAAGGGACACCTCGAGAAAATGAGCTTTTGTATGACAGGGAGCTCCATGAGAACACTGTGTTAGTGTGCTATTACAGATTGTATTGTGTGTGTGTGTGTGTGTGTGTGTGTGTGTGTGTGTGTGTGTGTGTGTGTGTGTGTGTGTGCGTGTGTGTGTGTGTGCGTGTGTGTGTGTGCATGCAGTTTTAGTTCCCTGTTCAGTCTAATAATTTTTAAGAGCGTGCGCCTGTGATAGTCATATTTAAGGAATGATTACTTTGATCCAGTGGTAGCCAATAAACGAATCATTTGTGCCTTCTTAAGGTGCTTAATTTCCAATTATTTTTCCAAAAGTTTCCAATTATGATGATGATGACTATATCCAACCCAGTGCACTACATATTGTATTTACAGTTCTGTGAGAGTCAAGGCCTTTGATAGTATCTCCTGGGATACATGTCAGCATGATTACGTTTGTTCCAGTGTGCATGGGTAATGCGGAGCATGTCGCGTGAGCATGTCATGTTCCGTGTCATGTTGTCAGTCCCTAAAGCTCTATGAAAAAAGGTATCAAAACGGCTCGACGCTGGGCATCTGTCAGGCAAATTATGATGCCAGAAAGCGATTTGGTTATCGAATGGGCACTTGTGTGCGTGCGTGTCACTTCAGCAGACTTGAAAAGGCAGTTTTACTTGAGTTAATGTCAACAGCACATTGGGCACGAGTGGAGGTATTGCAGCCAATGACAGATTTTATGATTAGCTGTTAATTGTGCATAATATGAAAATAATATGGAACACAGTTGTTACCATCAAGCAGACGGACTTCAGATGGTAATGGTTCACAACACTGAGTCAAGTCCACTCCGATTCTGTTAACAGAATTACACCATATACATTATTATATCGAACAAATTCTTACACACGACACGATGGCGTTACATAATATTACACGTCATGACACTTACATAATGCGTAAAAAACACCAAACAACAAGAGCCCTTTAAATATTCATGACGGACAACGGCTTCACACATATATATATAATACAGAAACACAAGAGGAGCTTCACGATGAAAAGTGCATGGTGCTGTCTCCACAGCTGAGCCTCTGATACATGCTAGGCCTACTCACAAAGTCTTTTCAACGTTTGCTGCAGAAACGCAGACTGAAACCCCCCCCCCCCACAGAAACACAAATAAAGCTTGCGCAAAGGTCACAGAATTCAGGTTTATACGTACATCAGTATAGAAGATGATAAAAATAGATTATAATCTGGTTTGAATATTTTATACTCTGGTATTTGGCTGTATAGTAAAATAAACCACTGTGTGGATGAGCAGGGTTTAACGGTCTTGAGAGTGGGGGGAATAGCTGGGCACCATCTATGACACCATCTCTAGGGGGTGATGGCCTAAAACCCGCCATAGCATGACATCATGACAGCCTCCCGAAACCTAATGACCACTCATAAAACATTCAGAGCCCGGCAAAGTGGGCTTATCTCTTGGACAGAGATATGGAGATGCTTCCAAATGCAACAGCAACAGTCGTTGTGAGACCATGGGCAGGATGGTGTTGTTCTCCCGGTGTTCGTGTCGCTCATTTGTTAGGTCGTCTCACGTTGGCCAGGGTTCCACTGCCGGCTACAAAAACGCCACACACCCTTTCAGAGCTCTCTCTCTCTATTTCTTCTCAGTACTTTTTCCCAAACAAATATAAATAAAATACACGAATGACCTGGCAGACACTTTTTTGAAAGAGAAACAGAGCTTATTGCTTCAAGGTCATTTTAGAACATTTAAATCATGACTTTTTTTAAAAAAATGACATTTGAGATGCATATGCGATTTCTTTTGGGGATAATTATAAAATGGACCTTTTCCGTCATGCTTCCATAGTTTTCTATAGACTTAACTGTTTAACTGTTTAACCTTTTGGACTGCATTGTTGTCAGAATGAGAAAATTAACATTTAACTAATCATTCTATATATAATCAAATGCTATAATTATGAGAGATGTATGTCCTTGAACCTGGTTTCGTATGTATGTATGTATGTATGTATTACGTATGTATGTATGTATGTATGTGTATATGAAGCCAAAGACAATTTTAGGGTCTACACCCATTGATTTAAATTGGTCCGGGATCAAAACATAAGACAAATTCTAAATACCTGAAATGTCAAAATGGTTAAACCAAAATAAATCTGAATGTGTAATGATTGCTGTACAGAACAGTGAGAGAAGAGGCATCCACATGTGTTGCAGACCATGCCATTTGCTTCGGGACATCTGTGTCCTTTTGTAGATGGTAATATGTGGGTGGCCTCTCTCAGTGCTTATCTCACCCTTTGAGGTCTCCAGCATTCAGCTGCAGGTGGTTTCTGACACTTCCTGACAAAGTGACGTAAAGTGGTCTGCCACTCAGCGTTAGCTTCAAGAGCTGTATCTGTGTACTTCTCTGTATGCAGCATTATATACGCCGTGTGATTAGTAGCTATAAACCTACCTCTCCGCTGCCATGCTCATGGATGGATGCGGGCAGAGACTTAAGGCGGTGATAGAGATGTGTGGTATGAACACGCAATGCAACTATACAAAACCAGGAGCATCTTTTTGACAAAACCAAAGCTTGTATTCTCAACATGGACACCAAAGGGGAAAATGCAGCTGGAGCCTTGCTGCAGTCAAACAAATGAGCACCAAAAACATTTTTCTGCTGTGTTGTGTTCCTGCACAGACCGAACCTTTCTATTAAAGTCAAAGTAATGCTTACTTACACACATCCACTTCAAATGGGGCTAATCGGACATGGCTTGAAACTCCATTACCTACCATAAAGACTTTTCATCTGTTGCTGTAAGCTCTTGTTCCACTCAATGCCGCTTCATGCCAACAGCATTTAATAGTAAACAAAGTCAACTTTTCAAAAGTTGCTTATAATTTGCCCTCTGGATGGAAAATGAGCTCTGACATACCAAAATGGGACATAATTAGGGTAACTTGTTTACTTACACCTGTGGCTCTCTGACACCAATATGTTGGTTCATGGAAAACACCAATTAACATTTCCCCTTTCCTTAAACATGGAGATTAAATTAGAATACAAAATGTAGATATGGAACACAAACAGAATCTTGTCTATAATCTATTATAAAACAAAAGTAATTAAAGAAACCACAGAGTGTTTTCCCATTGGACACATACTAGTTTGCAGATTAAGCTTGCATGTTACTTAATGTCTCCACCCACCAGCATTCACACATTCTATACACTGGCATTTGTACACATGTATCACCCTTCTGATCAGAATGGCATGGAACATGAAACTATGTTTCATGTTGCATTCACAAAAGCTGCCTGTATGAAGGCCTATATATATCTATCAAGATTTTGTCATAATAATAACCTCATAATAATACTACTTGAAATCAATTGCAGTGGCACTCAGGTCTTGCTATGTAGGAAATGTCATGCAAGTCAATCACGGTCTAATGGGCTAATCAAATAGATAGTGCTCGGTGTGGCTCTGCCCTCTATGGCTCGCACACCACGTGCACTAGGATTCATTAAAACACAGAGCCCAGGACTATGGCCCTTCTTCTAGTGCTGTATTAAAGGTGGAAACATGTGGCCTGTAGGAAAACCTCCCCGGTCCATTTATATCCCTGCACACCATAATTTCAGCCTGGTTGGTGGTGGGAATTAACAGGTCAATGCAGCTTTATGCTTTAGCAGGTAGCACCGGCGTAGCAGTTATACAGCAGTTACAGCGCCATGGATCCCTGTGGAGTGCTGTCTCTCATGCTATTGTTGCGATGCTAATGCTTCGAAACACCAAACCCGCAACAGCACATCAACAGAAGACACCACAGCATAGAGGTGCTACAATGTGTCATCCGTTATTATTTTGTGCTGTGATCACCAATGCCTCCATTGAGAACAGGCTGTGTCAGCACAGCTGGAGTCAGCAGAGGTGGAACCCTGTTGTGCATGACTTGATGGTGACTCCCGTAAATATGTAATCATTGATTGGATTGGGCCGTGGATGAGCCCTGCGGCAGTTTATCTGCTTTACGACCAGAAATATCGAAAAATTGAATATTCACGTGCATTTTGACGCAGTCTTGTTTTCTTCTGCTGTGCAGCTGTGATATTATTAATATAGCGTATCATGTGATGCTGGTATGTCACTCGTGTCAATACAAAATACGAGTGGAAGTGAAATGTGTTGCTCCCTGTGATCTATACTTGATCAAACAGTGTGGCTTGGTGAACTCTATACTTCAGGTTTCACTTCAGGCCTTTTCCAACCTTTTTAGAAAAATACCTCAGCTTACGGACCACCAGAGACCAATAACCTAAAAGCCAAGTCACCCCCTGTCCCCCGTCCTTAGTGTCTACAAGAAACTTGGGTCTTGTCTTTTCCCGGCTGTAGACGTCCAGTTGTGGAAGGTAAAATGACGTAAAACCTTCTCTAAAGTCATCTGGTCCTATTTAGATGTACGGCAGTGTGTCATCGACACCACAATAGTGAGATACATTGGGGAAAAAAATAGTAAGTGGCCACACATTGAAGAGCAGTGACCTCAGTATAGTCAGATTTGAATGAGAGCGCCATTAGAGACACAGAGAGATACACAGAGAATGAAAAGGACATGGATAATTTAATTATGTTTTTTGAATTGTTGAGATACTTGTTGAACCCCCAAACAACATATTTCTCATATTTGTTTAGGCAAGAGAATGGCAGACCTTTTACCCACTGTCCAAAAGCAATTTGCCACATTATGTAAATACTGAATTACACGGTAACAGTGATAAAGAAAATAAATACTCAATACAAAAGAAATTGAATACATAATAAAAACTCTGCAACCGCAAAACACACCTTATTTATTATATGGCCGAAACATAGTAAATAGTTCTTCTGCGTGAGGCCTAATGAGCATAGTTAAAAGCACATTTACACAGAGACACCAAAATATATCTTTCCAATTTGTATTTAGCTATACACCGATGCTTGCGTGGCGCAGAGGGCACTGAGACCCACTACAACAGTTGCTGTAACAAATCTGGGTCTAATCGGTATTCTGATCTTAACCACTATCTGCCCTGTCAGTAATTAAGAAGTGAGAGACGGCCGATGGGGAAGGGTTTTGGCGCAACTCCGCTTCTACCCTGAGGGTAAAGAGTTTTGACGTGAGACCACTCGCAAGTGCGGACAGATTGCAAATGAGATGGGAATGAACACGGTCTCTTTATCCGCCTGGCCTACAGCCACACAACTATAGAAGGCTAACCGGGGATTGGAGGAAATGGCGAGGCAACACGAGTGCGAGAGCATCCTAATATGTTTTTAACACCAATTTTATATCTCTTCTGTGCGCTGGGGTGTGTGGAAGATTTGATCCTTTAGCACCCAAGGGAACCCACAAAAGGAAATACTGTATCTGAACTGTTCCTTCTGTTAGGTAGCCAAGTCAGAAGAACCGACCCATTAGAATCAAGTCGATGGCGAAGAAAAACAAATATTGCAGGTCGTTTTTCTACATTAGCGGCAGCGGCGATTCATTCTGAGCTATGCCGAGACCTTTTCGAGGCAGGAAAACCTGCCTTCTGGCGAACTGTATCTATGATCCTGTCAAGCTAATAATTCAGCAGCGGCCCCATGGATTTTACAGCCCATCTACTACTGTTGATACCTTGATCCAATTGCAGTCAAAAAGGGGCAGGAGAGTGTAACGGCGTGGAGTGTTCAAATCCAAGCTGAAAGAGAGCGAGTGTGATCCCCAAAATCAATGCAGATGCCTAACCTCTGCTCATTACTCTATCCCTATTCACTGTAAGGCCCTTTGGATAAAAGTTGGCAAACATGCTCCACGTAATCCCTAATCCTTATTTTGGATGATCCAGCAGTCACTATTGCCGTCAGAAATCTGCCTTTGCAGACCATTCCCATTGCAGTAGCAATGGTCCGGAAGTCCTCAAGATAATGTCACCACAGGACGGGGGCTTATTGAAGTTTAGTTTTGTCGATGAACAGGGAACACGCCAACATGTGAATTTGTGAATGCACTGCAAGTTACTTCTAGGATTGATGTGATTTGTGACATGCCCTAAAAAGTATGCTTACACAGTTAGCGTTGAAAAGTATTGTTTCATTTTTATCATATTGTCACCCAGATATAAGACTGGTATGATGTGTATTGTTAATAAAAGGTGTTCTTGGACTTGACTGACAACATTTACTGTGAGTGGTCTGTTGGTCATGCGTCTGTCATCAACATGTTCAGAGGGTGTATTCAAAATTAAACCTTTTGCACATTAACATGAACATGTTATATATATAACATGTTCATATTGACATGAACATCTTCATCTGTACTGCTAGCAAGGTTAGCTGTTGGCTCTTTGTTCAGCTTTCTGCACACGCAAGGACACGCACGCATGCACTCATCACACACACATGACCATTCTGCACACACATGGACTGAGGAGATGGCTATTTAGTTTTTTGTCTCTCTTTCCAGACCTGTGATTCAGGAAATGGTATTGGTTTGGGAGAGAGAGCGAGAGAGAGAGAGAGAGAGAGAGAGAGAGAGAGAGAGAGAGAGAGAGAGAGAGAGAGAGAGAGAGAGAGAGAGTCAGGGAGAGAGAGAGAATCAGAGGGAGAGAGAGTGGGAGAGTCAGAGGGAGATAGAGAGAGAGAGAGAGAGAGAGAGAGAGAGAGAGAGAGAGAGAGAGAGTCAGAGGGAGAGAGAGAGGGAGAGAGAGCGAGAGGGAGGGAGAGAGAGGGTGAGAGAGAAGGTTGGGCCGGTAGAGATTCTAAAAAAGAAGGGGGCACAGAGAGAGCAATGCAGTGGTAGAGAACAAGCCAAAGCAAGGCGAGGAGCAGGGGGAGGATTTCAGGGGATGTCACGACCAGACTAGCATTAGCACTCTGATGTCCCGTCACGCTAGCACTTATCATCATCCTATTGTTTTCGTACAGTAAAAATAAAGCTTTGTCTGGAGCGAGGCTGGCAGATAGATGGATGCACCAGCCCAGCCGCATTCACATTCACTTTCTGTAACAAGATGTCTCACAAAAGCCACGCTTAACAGTCCCCACAACCTTGAAACACATTCCTTGGCTATTCTAGCAGGAGCTAGCATTTCTTTGTTTACAGAGCAAAAAAAACAAAACAACAGAAACAAAACACAGAAATGTAAATGTATCACTTATTTTACATACAAAGCATTCCAGGCATGCAATTTACTTGCATTGATATAACAAAGAGAATTATCCAAGTAATCACAGTATGATATTAATATAAGTGTTTATGATTGATTTCAAAGAGAAATAATTGCTGCCTACTGTGGTTACTTCACGATTACACAATGAGCTACATTTCTATGTTACAGTAGTGTGTATTGGGGATGGGTTTTTGCCAATATCCCAGCCACTAGAAAACACAAGGACTTGTGGGGAGCTATCCCAACACATACATATTCATAATGGTGCCCACGTTTGGGTGAGTCGGGGGAATCATCCCGAGGACATCAGTGCCACGCATCGTCAGGTGAAACCCGGTCCTTGAAGCTCTGGGGTCTGTAAACCCGAGCCCCTGTGGGCTTCACAGGCTGGACAATCGGCAGCACACGACAGGAATAACATGTCCACTCCACCGATGACCTCCCGACAGCTGTCGGGAGGATTTAGCCCCTCCAGAGTGACACCCTTCAACCCCCCCCCCCGCCCATCCCCATCCCCCCGCCCAAAGCCGTGGGCTTTGCTGTCGGACTGGCCTGCCAATCGCGCCCGGCCCGCCGCCGCCACTTCACGCACGCGGCTAACGTGGCCTTCAGCCAGCCGCCCCGCGTCGTTTGTATCGAGCGTGCGTTTAGCTCCTCAAACCTCAATTGCACTTTTTGTCTTTTCTTTTTTTCTCTGCCCGACAGCTGGCGTAGAGGTCTAAAAGATATCTCGGGAGTCTTATTCCCTTAAAATCACTTTCGCCCCGGGTGGGGAAAGGCCGCGTATCACACAGTTTTACATGGCGTCTCAAGTATGGTGGCCATCCATCGATTGGCGCCCGGCTCCTCTCACGGCCCGGTGGCCTCTGGAGATGGATTCGTCTGTTCGGCTGTGCTTCAAAGCGTTGTTCTTTTTGACAATATGCTTTGGCCGCGCCGGCACTTCGCTCTCCTTTCCCGTCAGACGTCGTTCGCCGACTTGTCAGTTGGACCCTTTTGCTGCCACGCCATGCTTGTATCCGTCTTCTTGAGAGTCTGTATGTTTTCCTGTCCGAGTGTACATCTACCGGACCGCTAGCAGCCTGTCTGCGTCTTGTGTCTCCAGTAGTTTGTCTTTTTTTCAGTAGGCTTTACCTTCTGGTCTTTTTGTTAAAACCTACATCTTGATGCTGTCCTCCATTCATCTCCTGACCCGTATTGAGAAGTGGATAACTAAAAAAAAAAAAAAAAACTAAAGAAGAGAAAAGTCAATAAAAATCGATTGAAGACATTTCATTGATGCACATCAGTAGTGTCAAAAATATATATATATAATTATTTATCTTGCTGCATGCCTTTTCAAATATAAATGAAATATATGGGGATTTTGAAGGGTATGTTCGGTTAAATGTACTCCCCGCTATCATTGATCAAACATTTATGCCGTAGTGTACAATAGGAACTGTGCTATTGACTCTGTAAAGAGGCTCTGTAAAGGTTGACTGAATCTTTACTCTTTGGTTGTTGGTTTTTTTTTACACCATCCAAGCATTTCCGAGATGTTTTATCCAAAGTGACCTACAATGAATACAGATACAGATCATTAAGGCGCAGGTAGGGGTTATCCATCTTGCTTAAGGAGGCTTCCAGACTTCCAGATTTTTTGCATCCCCATTTTAGAAATAATTCCCCAAAACGTGGCTAGAAGTTGCGCGTGATCCGTCTGAAGGTCACAGACGTCCTGTATGTACACCTTCACAGCTCTATGGGAAGGTAATCGACAGACTTCAGTGAAGAGCTTACAGCGTCACACACAGGACATGAGACTTGCACAGGAGGATGAGCAGTGGTCTCTGAAATGAAGGTCATATCTGAGGAGTTTGATCCTCTGCCTCTCCTGGCTCAACATTCGTGAGTCATCCTTAATCAAGAAGATCACCTGACCCCCAGACTGCTTCAGAACCATATGCTGGCTCTGGTGGCAATGTTTTAATGCATTGTTTGAAATGATGATGACATTGAACGTGCTTTGAGTGGCTGTGGTAAGTCATACAATTATGGAAACGCAGTCCATTCACGCTGAGGACATAAATGAAAAGCTATTGGATGAATGCTGAGTCCTCTGAAAGGGGAGGGGAAATAGTCCCTCTCAGAATCAACTGTATCACAGTAGGCCTGTCTGTGAATTTTACAACTACTACTAATATAAGACCTGAGGTAGCTTATCTTATTTCTCTCTCTCTCTCCTTTCTTTCTATCTCTCTCTAGCACATAATACACACACACACACACACACACAAACAACTCCAAGCCCAATGTGTCGTTGACAGGCCAATGGCCATCGATCTTCATTAAATCAGGGGGATATGGACTCGTGGAAACACTCACTGGAACTGCCCTATTGCACTTGCCCTTTAAACTCCCCTGGTCGGTCACACACACACACACACACACACACACACTCTCAAACACCAAACTCTATATCAAGTCATTGACTGAAACATTAAAACGTGCCTGTGCGTTTTCCTTGTGGGTCTCATCTGCGCGTTCACAGGTATGGTAAACAGAGGGTAATGCTTAGGCGGACATTTTGTCATGTCTCGTTTCCTGTCGTCTCTTGGTTTGGCTCCTCCTTAATAGAGATGAAGTCTTGCAAGCCCCCATTTACAGTCTGTTCCTTCACTATACAAATCCCGAGAGAACATTTTTCAATGGAAACTCCAACAGTATTTTAAGTCACAGTAAAAGTGCTCATCAAATACACTTCCCAGGAGATGTTCATTCACACACACAAAAGCACATTCAAATGCAAATCTTCGAAGAGGTCGGTAGTCCTGAAAAATGTCTTAATCTCTCACAATATCTAACCTCTACAGAGTTATTTTTTTGGGATATTCTTGAAACGATGCACAGTTCCGCAACAGTGTGTTGAACCATTTTCCATACCTTGAGTGTCCATTCAGAAAACAAGCAAATAGTATCGGTCAAACTATTATAAACATGTAGATAGATTAGGGCAATGGTTTGTGCTAAAGCCCAGAGTATAGCTGAGCTATTACAGCAGAGCACTGAAACATGAACACACTTGCACACGCCTACACCTATATATACTCCCCCCCCCCCCCCCACACACACACACACATGCACACTTACACTCAATGTCCTTACTCAATGTAAGGACACAGAGCCACAAGCTATATAAACTGTAACATGCACTAAGGCATGGAAGAATGCATTAAATCACAAATCACTCACAGGCAAAACAAGGGCATTCACACACACACACACACACACACACACACACTCACACACACACACACACACACACACACACACACACACGCAAACACACAAAGGTAGGCATGAGGCTATATTCTTCATAGATTGAGAGCTCAATCTCTCCACACCTGGTTGAATTTTTCAGAATTGAGAGACAGGAAAATGAGAAAGATAAGCTTTCAGGGAGCTGGGATTTTGGGTAAATCTGGAGCACTTTCAGATTTTAGGAAATATATAAATCTATAAATACATTTTTTTGGAACGACAGTCTCAGTGAAATATGCTCGGGATTGCGGTGGAAAAACGTTAAATATAGCGGCTGTTAATACAAATGAAGGACAAATTGTGCCATTTAGATTCAATTATAGCCATTCCCAGTATTTTACAGATATGGGAACGAAATTGTTCTCTTTGACCCATCCTATGGTACAAAGGAGCAGTGGGCTGCCATGTTCAGTGCCCAGGTAGCAGGTTGGGGTTCAATGTCTTGCTCAACGACACTTCGACATGCGGACAGTTGGAGGAGGGGAATCGAGGGGATCAAACCGCCGACCCTACGGTTGGTGGAAGACCCGCTCTGTTCACCCGCTCTAACCACTGAGCCACCGTCGCCACCAATTGTCCGGACTCATTTACAAACTTTCGCAGACTCGCCCCAAATGCTATTTCAATCATCTGGAGCCATCCGTTATGATCATCTTTGGGGAAAAATGTATGTCCTGCTCCACCGCTGCTCCGAAACCCCCCCCCCCAACACAACACACGTATGGAATGCGCTTGTAGTTTCTCAACTCACCTCCACCTTCAAAGTTCTCAATCCACCGTACTCAATGTGTCACGTCTAAACGTGCACCACGTGGCCTAGCGCCTCAACAGACATGCGGATGTCAACGTGTGTCACGGTCCATCCTGGCTTAGACCGCGTAGCCACCCCCTGAAAAATGTGGTCCGGGTGCTTGAAGTCATGGTTTACATTAAGTCCTGCTTTTGGCTCCATTTCATTATTTCATTAAGATTTCTTATATGCATGTGATCCCATGGTTATTTGATTTGTGTCTACTTTGCCTTTTTTTTCTTTTCGCGCTGACGAATCACTTTGTAGACAAACAGGTTTTTTTTTCAAAAAGGTGCTTATACAATAATGGAAGTCTACGGGGTTATTGGCTCGTTGGACCCTGAAAAATGCACGGGTTACCTTTTTTCAGCGGCAATCTCCAGGTAGCACGATGACGAGTGGCTCACCGTTGGCCAACACCTGCTCCTCGTTATCTCCTGGTTATCCACGCGGGAGCGCAGCTATAGGCCAGGATGGAACTGCTGATATCATCAGGCCCTGGTTTGTTTTTTTTCGAATGACTGCGTCTGCGTTCCGCTCACGCCCACCTCCTCAGCCGTTGGTTATCGGTGGAATGAATGACACATTTCACAGCCAAAGCAACGCACGAGGAAATGACAATTTGCATTACAGCAACTTATAGAGCGCAAATGAAGACACGTCCTGGCAAGTCTGTGGCTGACTTGCCCTGTTGTACACTTGGTGGCCACAGCCATCCACAAACATTTGCTGGAAACATTTTCTGTGAGCTTAAGGACAAATCATGTCACATCTGACAATATATAGGATGACATTTGTCATACATAACTCAATAGAAATGGCCTTGTGCAAGGCGCGCTGTATGATTTGTGATCACTCAGGACAGTGTGAATCAGGACATTCAACATGTAATGTGACTTGCTCAATATTTAGCATTTCGGGCTCATGAAATCAGCATCATTGGACATGTCACCAATGACAAAGTGTATGGGGCACGGGTCAGCTGAGGGATGAATGCCAGGCGAATGAGGCTGGCCAGTGTCTGCCAGAGACACCAGGCTGTGTCGGCCAGCAAAGTGGCGCCGTGGGAGCCAACCCATGGACACCCACAACAAGAACGCCCCCAGTTTGGATGTGGGCGTCCTCCAGGTGTTGGCCGGCCGCTTGAACGATTGGGGGGGTCATTGGCAAACACCGCTGGAGGGCTCATCCTAAAGGGACGGCCCGCTGGAAAGACATGCATACATGTGTGCCTTTAAAGTATCGCCTTGTGCGTCTAACTGTGCCTCGGGAACACAACAAAATAGATTCCACTTCCTGCAGAATACGGTCTGAACAGATGTTTGGTTGGTACCAGGGTTGCAAAGGGGTGGAAAATTTCCGGTAAATTCCCGGTAAGTTTCCGGAAAATTTCCATGGGATGTTAAGCTGGGGAATTTTTGAAATATTCCATATTGGAAGCTGGTGTGAAATGCCATAATATCATCAAAATTGACTTTGTGTAGTCCACAGGCTCAAATGTGTGCCTTCAATAGTCTTTGGGCTCAAAAGTGTGGTCCAGTGTTCTAGAAGTCCTCTATACCTGTGATGGAGGCATGGACAGTGCCTGTAGGGGGTGTGCAAAGCCCGAAGGGCATGCAGTTCCACTCAAAGGGGCCAAAGGGGGTACAAAAGGCCGTCTTGGAACCTGCCATGGGGACCTGATTGTAGCCACTAGCCGGGTCCATGGTGGAAAACCACCAAGCGCCGGTTAGGGCATCTCAGGACTCGTCGATGCGGGGCAATGGAAAGGCATCCTTCCTGGTTTTACTATTCAGGGGCCCATAATCCACACACATATGAAGGCTACCTTTTTTCTTCTTGACCGGCACAATTGGAGAGGCCTCCCCCCCTGGTCTCAATAGCCATGCAGTAAGCATATGCATGTGATTGAGGAATGGCATGGATATTCAAGTGTACTTGAATGGCATCTGTTTGTTTTGGTCAAGATTATGCTAAAATATACTTTCCCCAAATATACTTAAGTTCCCTATGGAGAGCCAACCTTCAATTTTGAAAATTCCCAGTTTATTCCTGTTTATTCCTATAAATTCCTGTTTATTCCCGTTAATTCCCATGGAAAGCTTACATCTTTGAAAATTCCCGGAATTTTGCAACCCTAGTTGGTCACAATTCCAATGTGGGGATATTGTTATTTATCCACAAGGCCAAATGGCACAAATGTGCCATTTGTTTTTCCTGTAGCCATGCCGTAAACAGCCTTGGGTTCCAGCAAAGAAAAAAAGCATTGATCCTCAGGCAATAACAAAAGACAACAACATTTAGGTCCTGCCCAGCCTTATCTTTGCAACACCGCACAGTCCCATCACCTGAACACCACCGTGGACACACCGGGCCCAGACCGCGCTCCCCCCCCAGGACGACGCCCAGGGGTGACGAAGCGGCTGGCGTGCTCCGTCAGCCGGAGCCGGTGGGCTTAAAGAACACTCCGTAGAAGAGAGGAGGCTAGGTCACCGGGGGGGGGGGGGTCTCAAGGTTTGGCGAGGGTGGAAGGGAAAAAAAAAATAGTGCAAAAACACCTTTTTACAAGTGTGTTTGTTGGACACGGGGGGCGCTACAGAAATACATTTTTAATTAACTTCTTTATTCCAAACACTTTATTTTATTTTGGATAACCTTGTTCAAATAATTGAACTCCATGAGTCACGAGTCAGAAACGCATAGCAAGATGAAGCAGCTTTTATTTGAAGTATCGGAATCGTAACATAGAGCCTTCTCAAAAGATCGCCACATCTCAGCTTTTTAAAAATACATCATATAAGTCAAATTATTCTAATACATTGTTATAAATTATAGCATGGAGACAGTTATACAATACATTACCCAGAGAGAGAGAGAGAGAGAGCGAGGGGGGGAGGGAGGGGAGAGAGAGAGAGGGGGTGGGAGAGAGAGCGAGAGAAAGAGAGGGGGAGAGGAGACACCAAGAGATAGAAAGACATTAATATTAAGTAATGATGGTTTGTAGCATTTAAAAAGGACCAGTTATTGAGATTAAATATTTTGTATGCAAAACATGATGGAGTTCAAAGCAGCAGAGAGGATCTCGGAGGGGGGGGGGGGGGGGGGGGGACAAGAAGATGAGCTTTGGAGTAAAACAATTATTATCAAGCCAGGAGGAAGGAAAATAAGAATAGACCAGATCGCTAGTTATGAGGCGAGAAATAATGAAGGAGCAGAAGGAACGAGGATGAAGACAGACGGGGGGGGGTGAAATGATGGAAAATTACTTTACGCAAGGAGCACAGGGCGAGAAAGAGAGCCCCTCCTCACTACATCTCAGAATCGTTTGCAAGCAGACAGCAGGGCCTATGCCTGAGGCTGGTGTGTGTGTGTGTGCCTATGTGTCTGTGTGTGTCTGTGTGTGTATGCGTGTGTGTGTGATGACATGATGCATGCATGTATGCTTGCATCATGTATGCCTTTGCATGTGTAGGACTGTGGATGAGGGTGGGTCCATCGGGGCCATTGGATGTGTGTGTGTGTGTGCCTGTGTGTGTGTGTGTGTGTGTGTGTGTGTGTGTGTGTGTGTCTGTGTCTGTGTGTGTGTGTGTGTGGAGGAGGGGTAGGAGGGGTAAGGGTGGGGATTTGGGAGGGGATGTGGGTCTGCTAAATAAGACAAGCACATACGATGCACCATCTCACTCCCAGAGTACAATATCACGTTCCAAACCCTTGCATACTTGCTTAACACTGATATATGAGATATATGATTACATGAGAAATAACAGTGATTTTTTTTTTATGGTATCCACCATAGGATTTCTCTAGCTGTATCATTGACAAGCAAGTCCATGGACTTAATAAACACTTTTCTAGCCAGTAGTATAAGTCATAACTGATTTGAGTCACCTGACTATCATAATATACACGTATTGAAGAGGAAATCCTTTAGGCAGATAGCATGGCAAAAGAAAAAAAAAATGAATTATGGCTATTGAAAAAAAGATGCATTAGACACAATGGCAGCATTTGCTATTGTACCATTTACCATATACAGAATCGAGAAATTGCTTGTATACCGAAGTTGCCCTTTGCAGAAACTATTTGTGTTTTGAAGTTAGCATTTACATTTCCCAATTTACTCAGGAACTCCGTATGATGTCATAAAACACAATCATGGGTAACGATAAGGGTCCACAACTGCAGCTGCTAAATAACATTTCATAAGCTAGGGGCAGAACACCGCGAATACAGCAAGACCAGAATGCAATTTGCTGAGCCACAAGTTTTTTTTTTTTTTTAAGGAACATTCACTCCCAACAGATAAGGTTTGACCAACTTTGTGTGCGAGAACAGGAAGATTAAAAGCGTTTTTTTCTTCTTTTTTTTTTTTTGCAATGTTCACATTTGAATAATGTTCATGAAATGATGCAATCGTGGGCTTCACTTCGCTCGCTAACAATATACATGGCATGTGGCCTGAGCGTGATGCCATCCAATGCCGAGAAACAGTTCCCTGTTCTGAATGTTGCACAGCAAGTTGACCAAAGACCATAAGTGTCAGAATTGTCAAGAGACCACAAAGAAAGACATGATAGTAATAGTCACAATAATAACCTATTCCATGACTTTTCCTGTAGGTATAAATCCGTTGGATATACATCAACCCAATTGTGTTTGCAGCGGAAAACAGGAGGATGCAAATGTAGACCTCTAATCATACAGCACACACACTAGGAGGCAGTCCGAGGATTTTTCGGCTGGAATTGAGATATGTTAATACAAAGCGCAGCATGGGAACTATTGACGCTACAATAGAAACATGGTGAACGCAGAGGCTGTGGTGGGAATGGACCCTGATGAGGCCAGGGCCGTCCTTGTGGAAAACACAGAGGAGAACCCACAGCGCGAAGAAGCTCCCTTATCATCAAAAGTTTCCTGTTTTGCAGCATTGCAACTTCTATTATCAAATTACATTCTAGCGTTCAATCCGTTGTGTGTGGTTACTTTTTTCCGGTGTAAACAAAATGAGATGACGTCTGACATTGGGGCCGAAGAACCCTTCACGGTGTGCACCGTGATCTCGCAATGACGCACGCCCTGGGTTACCGTGTTGTCGAGTTTGCACAGCGCAAGAAAAGAAAAAAGACCCTCATTGAAAAAAATGAAACCCTTGAGGCCAAACAGAATCTGATTGCATCTCGTGGGCCATGCTTAATTGAAGGTGTGGATGTACTATCTGAATACAAAACACATGCCACTTATAAATGTGACTGCCGGCCAATGTTTATTTTAGAGGTTTTAGCCATATATTTATTGTATTTTGTTTTTGTAAAGGTAAGAGCAGAATGCCATTTTGTGATTTACCGGACTTCCTTCTCGAGCTGTTGTGAAACACTTCAAGCAAAGGAGCGAATGAGTCAATAGTTTGCTTATTGTTCTAAGGCTTTGGGTTTAAAGAGCTATAGCTTTTAAGTGGTAAACACGGGTGGATGTAAATCAGATATAAAGCATTTCCTTTCCTGGAGGAAGGCTCCCCAATGATAAAAATAATGTCCCTATCTGGCAGGATTCAAACCCAGGATGCATTAAATGAAAAACCAAAATTCTGCCATCAATCTAAAGTGTTGATGGCGTGGTACCGCTGCATTAGAGGAGGGATAAGGGTGACTGTGTATATGTCGGGTTGTTGTTCACAACAATATAAATAATCACGTCTCAGACCAGGCAACACTCAGGATCATTTTCAGGGTTATCCCTCCCATTCTGACACTTTGATTCTGCGCCATTAGCATGAAACCAGCCTCTCGAGACCGCAGCCAATTGAAGCAGAAAGGGCTTGGTTGTTTTTTTCTCTCTCCTAAATGCCTTTGTAGTACAGCAGGGGCTGGTGCATTGTCATTTGACAATGTCACTGTGTATTTGGAAAAGAAACAAATGTAAAACGAGTGCAGGCACATGAAATTAGTGAACGTTAAAAAAGATGTAACAATGTATGATCCTGGAACACTAACTTTACTCTGAGCATTTTTGATAGGAACTGAGAAAGCTCTGTCACTTTGCAGTCTCCTCCATTCACCTGACTTATCCATTGTCATCACGTCATTATTTGAATGAAAAATAAATGTAAATATAGCTGATTTGAATGTAGATTATTTTTGTTAAAATGGTAACAGACACAGTATAACCATAGTTTCTAAATAATACAATAATTACAAGTTAAAAGGAAAACAATAATAAAATATCTATTGTTTTTTTTGTTTCTTTTTTACTTAACCATATAACAACACAACGAGAATCCTAAAATAATCTAAACCGGAGAAATTAAATAATTTAACATATCTTAAGACATATCAATTTACATTATATACATTCATTTCAGAGTAGCAAGTGTTTGTTTGATCTTCGACTGATGACTCCTTTGTCTCCATAGAGTTCAGAGTTTCTGTTGCCATAGTGATGTTCTGCCCATCGGATTCATGTAATGGAGGTGGCGTCCTTTGCGCGCGTTGTGTAATTTCCAGTGACCAGTATTGTATCTCGTCTGGTTCTTTCCTGCCCGGTGGCAGAGTGTTCCATGGCTTTGGAGCATGGCAGAGGTCCACACTTTGATTGAAAATAAAAAATAAATTAAAAATATATAGAATATATATTTATAAAAAGAAAGTGAAGTAGTTTTCCTTGGGTAGTTTGATCTTCTTGCCAAGCTCTGCAAGGGTTACGAAAGAAATCAGTTTTTCTTTTTCTTTTTTTTTTTCTGGGACTTTTGTTTTTATCTTTTTTATGTATTGTTTTCTTTGTTTATTCATGTTTTTATTATTTTTCACGGTTTTATATTTTTTGGTTGACAGAGTGCTGAAAGTAGGTTGTTGAAAGTAGGTCATGACAGACAGAGAGCTGTAAACAGATTTACAGCTAATGTACATGTCCTAGCAGGTAAACAAAATGCAAAAGTGCTTTTATTTTAAAGAATGTTTTTTTTTTTTTCTCGTATGTCTTTTGTTTTCCACGTTTAGAAAGAAGTTGGAGGCACTTGGGTCCATCTCAATGGCGACAGTCAGTCAGACCACGCTTCTAATCTCAGGATTGGAGGGTTCCGGGAAAAGTACTTGTTGACGTGGGCAACTCAGAAAGGCTAACGTTAGGACCTGCTCTTAAGAACCAAGGTTTTGGTAGGAGTTCGTCTTCAGAGGACCGTAAAGAGTGAACACACACACGGGGCTAGTTTTCATGAAACACAGTGATTGGTGAGATGACGGGTTTAGATTCAAAAGTTCACTTTGCTGTTCTCCTTCTGTTTCCTTGAAGTTTGTGCGCTGAATGTTTGCCTGGTCCCAGTGCAGGCCATGGGAACACGTTATATTAGCCATGCATGGATGATTACTGACTGAAGTCCGGAATGCAGTTTAAATTAGCCACAAAAAAGATTATAGCCAATCTCCTACATTTTGCTATCCATTTCTGAGGCCATTTTATGTCAATTTGACAGTTGGTCTTTTGGGGAATAGAAATATGACCAGGTTGGATTTAATGGCCAACCAATTCTCATCATGATTTGAAAAAGATATCCATTCCGTAACTTCCTGGGTCATGTTACATTACTAGTAATGGGCTAGGCTAGTACATTGCTACCTTTACTTTTTCACAAGGCCATATTCTGTCGTTACGTAAGACAAGTTTAATCTTTGAATCGGGAGAGATTTTAGGGAAGCCAGACAAGACCAAGGGTCAGAAAATAAATAGTAATATATAATCGGTGGCCATGTTTCAATCTTGCATTCAACTGGTAGCCTGGTTTAAATTTTCAGGTGGCGGGGTGGGTGTGTTCCAGAACTGTGCAGGCCATGGACCCAGTAATGCAGAGACTACTTTCTAGATAACGTCTGTCTCCGCTTGGGACTTTGTTATTATTTAATTAAAGAGGACTGTTTAAGCTTCTCCTGCAGAAAAGAATGGGGGCTATTACACAGTCTGAAGAGCAAAGTATGATTTGATTTTCTATGCGATGAGCGATAGGTATTTCCCAGAATTGACTAGGCAGGTTTAAAGACTGAAAATATATCTAAATATATATATATAGATATAGATATATCTATATATATATATGACTACTCTGCTGCTACTGTTGCTCTAAATTAACACAACTAAAGTAGTACGTTCTAAGGGCCTGCGCAGGGCTGCAGACGGTCTGGATGCCGACAGTGAAAGGAATCCAGTCCAGTTTCACTCATCAATCATGTCATGTGTGCGGAGACGTTGGGGGGGGGGGAAGAAAAAGAAAAAATGTGACGAAGGGCACCGGAACTCACGAGAGGAACTCACGATACTACATAATCCAGTCAGTTATTCCAGTGTGGCGGCAAACTCAATTCGAATCGGTTCCTTCCAGAGCCGATCTCTGTCGGCTCCATCAAAGCGTCGACCTCGTGCTCGGTCAAAAGTCAGTTCTCGCTCCGCGCTCCCGGGAGATACACCTCTGGCGGACATCCACTCCCCGTCCGACATCCAAATCATCCGTTCACTTGATCCAATCCGATGTAGTCCGATCTGAGGCCAGCCCCCTTTTCCAACCCCCCCCCAAACCCCCCCCCCCCCGCCCCCCCCCCGCCCCCCATTCTGCCTTCGCCCACGTTCACCCTAGGATATCCAGATAGACGGGCGCGGCCTTCATCATGGTGAAGAGCATCTTCTGAATATCCTTAATGTTCAGGCGCTGCTGGGGCTCCCTCTGCCAGCAGCCCAGCATCATGTCGTAGATCTCCTTGGGACAGACCCTGGGGCGCTCCAGAACCCTCCCCTGGGTGATGCACTCGATCACCTGGAGACGGAGAGAGACACGCGCGTGCGCGGAGGTTGATGGGAGTTCAGAGAGTTAGGGCTCCAACTAAAAGGACAATGCACACAGCAACATTATTTTTGCCCGGCGTTCCATTACCAAAGATTGGCCCACCTCGGCTTCTTAATGAAGTTTGATTGCATCGAGGCGTATGCGTATGCCTGCTTTTACTTCATCAGCAGCAGCCTCAAAATGAAATGAGCCCGGTGTGTGTACACCTTACATATGTAGACATTTCGCAGGCAGCACTGCACAGTAGGCGTAAAGGTCACGCATTACAGATGGAGTGATTATAAATCCATAACCCCAAAGGCACAATGCAATCAGATTCACTTATAACACCAAGTCCAATGAAAAGCGCCATTGTTTTTAACATCAGTCGTCATTCATCCGACTTCTTGTTTTCGTGTTCAGGTGTTGGGCGAAGCCGCCTCAGCGTGTGTGCGCCCGTGTCACGGGGGTGCCTCACCTCGTTGTTGGCCAGCTGGAACCAGGGCTGTTTGCCGTAGGTGAAGATCTCCCACAGAATGACTCCGAAGCTCCACACGTCGCTCTCGGTGGTAAACTTGCGGTACATGATGCTCTCCGGGGGCATCCAGCGAATGGGCAACATGGTGTGGCCTCCCACCTACACACACACGCACGCACACACACACACACACACACACACACACACACACACACACACACACACACACACACACACACACACATATTACAGACACTACTGGGTAAAACCTATATATTCTAAATTCTGAGTGTAACAGGCACAGGATAATGGCACATGATAAATAAATGATACAATAAGAACAAAACCCTTATTTGGGTTCATTTCGCTAAATGAATCCAATCCATGCATCCATTTATTAAATTATTCCATGTCATGGAATAATTGAGGTACAGCGAGTCCCATTTGACACGACCCACAGTCTGGAAGCTGAAGAGGTTTGGCTAATTGGGAACCCCTCATTCTTAGTTGGGCACACAGGCCCGTGTTTTGGGTACATGAGTGGCTGCTGAGGCCCAGCTCAGGTGCTGAGCAGTCACCCACGACTCGACACGTAGAAGAACACATCGGTGCACGACCGTCGTGAGGCCACGCGGAACGCCCTTTTCAATTGTATCAGCTTCTTTGGGACGCAGCATTCCCTTAAATGTTTCGGAGCGTGTTAACTGGCGCAAGGGCTAAACTGTGAACCAATTGCAGATATTGTTCAAGTCACTCGGCGAAATTAGCTGGAGATTCATGTGGCGCGTGGTGAATGATAAACTATCTCGAAAGAACATGTGTTTGCTGGCACGTCTGTTAATTCTTAGCCATGATATTTCCACCTAACGGCAGTAATCCTACATTTTCAAGCTCTTCCACAACAGCCCACTTGCCAAGTCGTCGTCAATCTGCTGTATTATTTCCAAATAAAACCAAAAAATAAATGCCATAGAATCTAAACGGTGAACGTTTAGCAAGGCCGTGACAGAATTAACAGTCATTAATCGCGGTTCATTCAGCATTTGCGATGATAGCCCGAACAACCGCAGGAGGCCTGGCTATATCACCCGAGGCACTGCCTGAAACATACAAACCAACACACATCACGCGAAACCCCACCGCGGAGCAAAAAAAAATGCACAACAACAATTCGTTATTCATGATTTGCTAGCGTACCCGGCAGTAGTTCTTAGATATGCCCGTCGCACGATTTTATAGGATCTAGGATCAGACTTATTTTATTTTTGTCCCGAGTGTTGGAAAATACCGTAGGCTACACTGTCGACCACAGTTGGACAAAAGATCATAATAAAGATAGAATGTACGGAGATTAAAGCGATGAAAGGTCTGTAATGGAAGAAAATAAAACGTTGTTGTTGGTTGGTTTGAACCGAGTCTCCCGTTCCTGTGTTGTGAAACTACGGTTTATATTGAAACCATTCCTCAGCAGAACGGCCTCCCTTAAGTGATTTGAACTCATCATCGTATACATTTCCATGTTTGGAACTCAAGAGTTATCGACGTTTTCTGCTCTTCGGGGGGAAAGCATCCCTTCCTTCTACCAATCTAAAGCAACGTTTCCAACAGAGTCGAATCACTCAAATAACTTTTTTTTCTTTTGGCACGCACACACAAAACTTTCAATTACCTCATTGGATAGTTTGAGAAATGCACAAGGGTCACAGAAGGGGCAATGTGATATACAGTATAATATCAGCATACATATAAGCATAGTCTCTCGCCTTGCTCTGCGGTGACACCAGGTCACTCCCATTTCCCTGTAGTGCCCTTGGACAATGAACAAGAGGATATGTGGGAATGCCAAGTATCCCATTTTTTCAGTGTATTTGAGTCCATGATTATATTTGCGCTCTCGGGGGGTGACTCTTGAGCCCTGGCACGTATCGGAGCCCATTGTCACGTACGAGTTTGTTTCCGGAACTAAATAAAAAAATAAAAACGTGTCGAGCGCTCGGATATTCGGAGGCAAACAAAAAAAGTAGTTTTCCTCCGCATAGCTGATGGAGAGGAAGAGAGGACGTCAGAGAGGTTGTTCTTATAATAGTACATGGTATAGATTGTAATTAGTTAATTATCATTAATCAGGCCCGCAGCCTCCCCCCCCCCCCCCCCCACACCCCCCTGGAATAAGGAGCAAGAGGTCTCGACTCACTCAGCCCAGTGTGAGGCTCCACTTCGAGGGCTGTCCAGCTAATGTCCTCTGGCGCATCGGTGACAAATTGTCTCTACGGTGCCGTGACGCCTCTTCTGAACTCTACCCATGCACGCACGCACACAGACGTGCATATCCACACACAGGTATGCGCGCGTGCACACACACACACTCTTGCATTTCTTATCCTCCTTTCATCTCCCCCGCAGTTGGTCATTACCTAACCCTCTCTTTAATTCTCTCTCTCTCTCTCTCTCTCTCTCTCTCTCTCTCGGTTTGTCCGTCTCTCTCTCTCTCTCTCTCTTGCTCTCTGTCTCTCTCTGTCTCTCTTTCACTCTGTCTCTCTCCCTTTCTTGCCTTCTGTGAATAGCCGCAGAATCCTTTTCTTGTCTTTCACCTGGCACACTTCTCTCTTCTCTCACTTCTTTTCAAACCTGGAAAAAAACCCAACAGTTTTTTTTTTTTCCTGTTTCTCTGAGCCTTGGGCAAGTTGAGCCCCGAAGGCTAATCCAGAAACACTCTCACTCACAATGCCAGCGCACTAAGGGCACTCGTCCGTGGACCCATGTCGCCTCTAATGAGTCAGAGACGCAGAGAAACAAACCAAAACGGTGTGTGTGTGTGTGTGTGTTTGGGGGGGGGGGGGGGGGGGGGGGAGGAGGGGGGTGGCTTGCGAAATTGTTTGGTGTGGTTTTTGTAATCAGCCGGCGAGCCCACACTAAAAGGGGCCACTTCACCGCGTTGTTTACTGTGCCGTCGCACCTTGGAAACACATCAAGGTTCTTCATCGCCTGTGCAGAGTGTCCCCATTGACAACAGCTGATGGACCCACTCTTGTGATGCTTGTGTACGTAAGCCTATACAGCTTACGTTGAAAGTGCAATATAAATCCTAATTATTTGTCTCTGTTCGTCGTCCAACGCCGTGCTCATAGTGGGCGTGTGTGTGTGTCTGTGTGTGTGTGTGCGCGCGCGCGCGCGTGTGTGTGTGTGTGTGTGTGCGTGTGCGTGTGCGTGTGCCTGTGTGTGTGGCTTTGGTGTTTGAATGTACCAGCCTCTTTAAGACTGGAATGGCCTCCAAATGAGACGGCTATTTATTGGTCCTCAGTATTTGGGAGCAAATGGCAGGCATGGCAAATGGCGTTGTGCACTTTTGGTGACCCCTCTGTATTGGATAGCTGCTGGATAATTCAGACGTATGGCCGTACGACCCTCTCCAGCTAGTCAACTAAGCACAGTGCTCGTTGTGTTCTATCTGACTGCAGGGAAATAGCCTGCACATTAAAGAGAATTACTGTGGTGAAATTAAAATCTCTTTCTCTACCCGCCCCCCCCCCCCCCCTTACCTTACACCCCCGCCCCCTTCACGGTCTCCTTTCCTTCCCTGTTATCCTTTCCTTCCCTGTTATCCTTTCCTTCCCTGTCTCCTTTCCTTCCCTGTCATCCTTTCCTTCCCGGTCTCATTTCCTTCCCTGTCTCCTTTCCTTCCCTGTCATCCTTTCCTTCCCTGTAATCCTTTCCTTCCCTGTCTCCTTTCCTTCCCTGTCATCCTTTCCTTCCCTGTCATCCTTTCCTTCCCTGCCTCCTTTCCTTCACTGTGTACATGCCACTGTGGGATTAAGAGACCAGGGATGTATTGAGCAGGAGATGATTTTTTTTGCCCTGGGACACGGGAAGCGCGGGCGAGAACGTGTGTGCATGCCGCCGCACGCCTCCATCGGTATCACCAAGTACATGTGTTAGTTGTGGGATCGCACGCGCGTGTGTGTGTGTGTGCAGGTCATGCCGTGTGAATACAAATGTGACTCATTGTTAGTCTTCCCCATTGTGTGAGTTTCTGGCACATTCCTGCAGGCATATGTGCATATAAATGTGTGTGTGTGTGTGTGTGTGTATGTGTGTGTGTGTGTGTGTGTGTGTGTGTGTGTGTGTGTGTGTGTGTGTGTGTGTGTGTGTGTGTGTGTGTGTGTGTGTGTGCATGTGTATGCACGGTACACACCTATACAAAGCCTGTGTATTTGCCGGCATTGCTTTGATACTGTTAGCATATTTGCGCACGTGATTGTGGTTCAGATTCAAGATTTGATTGGTCGGTTGTCAACAACAGCAGCTTTTCAGAATATCCTTTCCATTTTGTTGTACCTTGGGTGGTTACCCATCCTTCATGCGGGACCGGTCCACGTGATGCCGTGTGTGCATTAGTTTTATTCAAAACAGCCAGTATCATGGCTCAACATTTTCGCCTTAGCCTTTGCCTTATCTTCGACTTAACTTGGCAGCCATAATTCCATAATATAATGCCATAATTCCTGTTCCTCAAAGTGCAGAAGTTAGGATAATAGTCTTTAACTCAACCTATTCCTATTTTAAATGAACAATAAGAAATAATGGCACCTTTACCATTTGATTTGTTTAAGTGTCTCCAATACTTTATGCAGCACATTAACTGGTAAGTACAGTACATATTAACCCCCTAAAAGTAAAATAAAAATAAAAGTCTATCTGTTTTTTTTTTTTTTCTCCAACGGATCCTCTGGTGGGACATTTAGGAAGGCATTAGAGGTAAAACAGACCACGGGAGCTGCTTAGGGAAATGGGGCAAGATGGAGTCATTGACATTTACTGCCAAATACGAATGATTTCCCACCACGCCAATTAAAGTGCTTGGAGAGTCTGCTGAAAATCCCTTCGAGTCTCGGTTATTGTGCTCCAGAAACACAAACTTGTTCTGGAGGGCCAGAAGTGTGTGCACAGCATGGAAAAGTGCATTAGAAATTCCAGCATCTTGGGGTCCACGGCTCATTACAATATGATGACTTTGACCAAAATAAGAAGAAAAAAGTAATCATATTCCATATATGCAACGCAAAAAAATAAGGGTGAAGTGTTATGAGCTTAACTTACCCGATAATAGTCTGTGCTGTAAATATCCCTGGACATTCCAAAGTCTCCGATCTTCACCAGAAGTCCGTTGCCCACCAGACAGTTCCTGGTCGCCAGGTCACGGTGCACAAAGTGCTGGGAGGCCAGATAGATCATCCCAGCTGCAATCTGGCTGGCAATGTGCAGCATCTGGGACAGGCCCAGCTCCCCATTGGTCTGCAGGGGCTGTCCATCAACCAGGATCATGGCGTCCGGCCCATGGGCTCTGCGGGGGAAATGGTGGGCGGGAGAATAAGAGGATGGAATAGGAGGGGTCGGAAAAACAGAGTTAATTGTGGAGTTACTGAATAACCATAGGAGCCATTGAACTGAATCCATCAAAGACATTATCCACAGGAAAACTCCTTGTGGACTCTATGAAGGGAGTACATTCCGAATCATAAACAAAATGAAAGGCCTATTACGATAATAAAAAAACGGCAGGGAGACAATGAACAAATAAATGAGTCGAGCTGGATGATATCCTTCTCTGCTGCAGAGGAAGGACTGGCAATACACCCAGTACAAAGATTGGTAGCTGGGCTGGCCTCAGGCTATGTGTCACATCCAGTGGGGTCCCCTGATAAGTGTTGGCGATTATTTACAGTTGGATGCACAACCATCTCGAAATTAGGTGCAAACTGTTTGACGGTAGGCAGTCCATACGTTGATGATCGTCATCAAAGTTGACTATCTCAAGTGACTCACTTTACTTGGATTGTTAGGCATTGTGATGCATATACTGTGATAACCATTTGTATAACAATTGGTTTTGAACAATTGAAACTGATTTTGTTTTTTTCTGTGATGCACTTTGTGCGTATGATCGAGAAAAAAGTGTTTAGTCAGCACATGTAATAATATTTTGGACCCATTTTGGGCCCAGACATCCAGAAAAACAACCAGTACATATAGTACACGTGTACCGGTCTGTATGCTCATCTCACCGCGACTTCCACCCAGTGTTGCCAAGTTAAATCTTTCAAGGCACTGAAAAAAGAAGCCCAATAATATCTTCAGAATGAGGCGGGCGAACCGTGTAGGCAACACGTTTCCGGAACATTTATATTTTTAAACAATGGATTCCTCTGTGAGACAAATCCAAGTCCACCGGTAATATCTCTAACACAACACGTCTGGCATTTGGCGTTATTGGTGGTGAGTCACCGATATGAGTCAGCTTTAAAGATGGAGCCCAGGGGGGGGGGGGTTCGCCTGTCAGCCTGTTTTAGCGCAAGCTAACGCTAAAAAAGCACTGTACTTGTGCACAACTTCTCGTGAGGAGGGGGAGGAGAAGGAGGGGGGGGGGGGGGGGGGGGGGAGGGGGAGGAGGGGGGGGAGGGGGGGAGGGGGGGGGAGGAGCAGGAGGAGGAGGGCGACGACTCATGTGTAGGGGGGGACTTTGCGGTGGCCAACGGGAGTGAGGGAGAGAATCAATGGGAGCGGCGGCTGACGGGGCCGGCGGTCAGACGGTGTTTTGATCCGTGTGGCGGGCTGGGAGCCCACTGGGGGCCCGAGGGCCGAGCTGACCCGGTGTATCAGTCTGGCACCTCCGCCAGAAACCTCTGGACGCGGCCGCCCGCGTTTGTTAGCGCTGCGGGTTTCCTTGTAGGTGTGACGCCTGGTGTTGGTTTGTGTGTGTCTCTGTGTGTGTGTGTGCGTGTGTGTGTGCGTGCATGTGTGTGTGTGCGTGTGTGTGTGTGTGTGCGTGTGTGTGCGTGCGTGCGTGTGTGTAAGTGTGTGTGTGTGTGTGTGTGTGTGTGTGTGTGTGTGTGTGTGAATCATTGCTATTGTTTCGTCAGGCTAAAATTGCTGACATTGCGTGTGTGTGTGTGTTAGCATGTGTGTGGGATTGTGTCTGTCTGTGTGTGTCCGTGTGTGTCTGTGTGTCTGTGTGTGTCTGCGCCTGTGTTTTTGTATTTGTGGTATGGGGCAGGGCAATCACTGCATGCTAAATTAGCGGTGTCCTGAATGATTTGATGCCAGTACTTTAATGGAAACACAATTACCAGGCTGAAATTAACTTCCAAGTCACCAAGAGACACAGTGTCATTGTGCCCACACACACACACACAGACACACACGCGCACACACATGCACACACAAACACACAAGCGCGTGTGCCAAACACTGCAAAACATCCTGGCAGTGACATTCAGAAGTACAGACTCCTCTGTAATTGTGATGACTCGTCGCTCTTGCAATAAACATCTGAACACAAGCTCTGTTTATTCCATTCCATTTAATGTGCCTTCTTGTTGGATTTTGTTACAATCAAAGAAGGTTACCATCTCAATCAAAATCATAGCTTATATTGAAATAATAATAATACAATATCAAGTAATCGTGTTCTTTTGGTGTCAAAATATTTTTTGGGCTCATTATCACAATTTTATGTCTAGAAATGCCAACAGATCCATAATGGATCAAGTGAGTAGCTGTTTCAGTGTTCAGTCATCCATTTTATAAAAACAAAAAAACAAAACAAAAAAAAAAACAATTCAACTGGACGAACACAATTGAGTCGCACTTTCCCTCGAAAAGTGCAAAACCAAAAGGGTTTTCCCTTTGGCTTCACGCTGCGGGGGCCGCTGGCTACTGTAAGTGTCAAGTCAGTGCTGAAGATCTTCGAGGTTGAACCGCAGAGGAGCCCAGCGAGAGAGATAACGGTTTCTTTGTGTGTTGCTGCCGCACCGCTCTCTGACCGACCGGGCGTGTTTGCTTTGTTCCCCGACGAGACGGCCTCATCCATCAATCACCGCTCCCCGCGTTCACGCCGGCCTGCGCTCGCCTCCTTTCACATTTATTCTATTCCGGAGGATGGCGCGTGCAGCCGAGGCGACAGACTCTCTCACGCTACCGCGGGGGCCGCATGCCGCACGGCACCCCGCGCCCCCCGCGCCCCGCGGTCGGGGTCGGCACGCCGCCCCTGTGCTGTGACGGAGGTGATTTAAAAGGGGAGGTGGTGTTGCGTGGTGTTTTCCTTTCGTTCTTCACACCCAGACTGTCCTTGGGCAAAGCACGCATGTAAACACGGACCCGATATAGACGGACACAGACAAAGCGGGGCTGGGCACTACGGTACGTAGTGCGTGTACAGGGTGAGTGTGCGAGTCTCTGTACGAGCCTGCGATGTATGTAGACATACTTTTCGAATACTTCCGAAAACCAGGCGAGGCTTTGTGCCTCCTCATTATTCCCCGCCGCTGCTAATTAACTGCAAACGAGCTTGTCTTGTGCGCAAGTCTGTCTCAGAGCACCGGGGAAGACAAAGAGTCAGGGCTTCGCCTTATCCGTCACTGCCTGACAATCTGGGGGAGGGGAAGAGAGAGAGAGAGAGAGAGAGAGAGAGAGAGAGAGAGAGAGAGAGAGAGAGAGGGAGAGCGAGGGAGAGCGAGGACCAAGAGAGGTGTTCCCGGAGCCGTCGAGTAATGGCACTACAATGGACGCTATTTTGAGACAAAAGGCAAACTGGACTCTGGTGTCGGTGGAGCCGCTCCCCGTGTCACTCTGTCACTCAGCGCGGACCTGCCTTGTTCCCATAGAGACCCACATCCATCAATCACAGGACCAGGGGAGGGCGGCCGGGGTGGAGATTCTACGGCTCTATAATGAAGACCAACATTGCTCTGAGATGTTGCCTCTTTTTTTTTTTTCTGTTTTCAGATTGTATCGGTACAATGGCGATTTAATCTGAAGCAAAGGTGTTCTTTAAGAAAATGGAAAGCTAGATCTTTAGATAGTAGATACATTTAATTGAAGAGGAGAGGGGAGGGAGAGGCAGAATTGTCTATTGTTCATAGCTGGAGGTAATTGGTAGTCTTCAACATATAGTTCACTTTGACGGGTTCATTTATCACTCACTGTCTACAGGCGAACCTGGTCCACACAGGCACAGCTGGTCGAGTTCTGGCTCAGTCAGAGGTGTCCAATTCAGCCTCCACCTTGCTTCTTAAAATACCCAACGGTTCCTAAAATATCTCCTCTCATAATTCCTAATAATACAAATGATTACAACAAACGATTTGTACCGTTACACAAACAAAATGTGTGCCTCTCCACATTTGTATTCGCTACATTAAGACCGCGACAATCAATGTATGGCCATGTTGTTTTTCAAAGGGATTTCATCGTGCTTCTCGCCAACGATCAGACTAGATTTTCATTATTCATGTGTTGGTGTTCCTGGGGCTTGCAGATGGTGCTCGGGTCACCCTCGCCTTCTCTAAAGACCGCTATCTCCCATTTCTTCTGTTTCATCCTTTAATAAAACGAGTGGAAAGCAATATATTTCAGTGGGCGGAGAAGAGGGTCGATTACGGCGCTGGCTGCAGATATCGGATAGACATATAAGTGTAGAAGTTGTGATTCAGTAAGCAAGGATCGGTGTCTTGGAATTGTCGACGCATCACTGCAGCGATATGAAATTTACATCAAAGGACGGCACAGCGGAGCCAAAGAGGACCTTTGAGAGTCACCATTTTCTCACCGATAAAAAAAAAAAGTTTGTTTTCATACTGTTGGTGGTAAAAAAAAAGAAGAAAAAAATCAATCTCTCCAACAACATCCAATTACACAGCTATAGACGTTTTGGCCAATGAGAGGCGAGCAGAAGATAATAGACCACGCACCCTTAATAAAGCTGGGGTAGGCTATTTATTTGAGAGGAATTTTTTGTGTCATATTTGTTGAAATTCTCTGATCGCAATCAATAGAGCAAATGCTCTGTCCGGAAAAAAAAAACGAACAAATACGGTATTTGTGGCAGTCACAGGGCCGTCATAGGCCTGCGACATAGAAGTATTTGGCCCGAATGAAATGATTGGATGACCTACCTGTCTGTCTGTCTGCCTACCTACCCGGCTACCTGTGCACACTCTGCCAGTGAACTCTTGCACATGCACATGTTGAGAGTCTTCCACAATGCTAGGCAGACCTATTGCTAAATAATTTCAGGCTAGTAGGAGGAAGGAGGAGGGATTTTTCGGTTGGATACATTCAAAATGTAGCTTACTCCAGCAGGTTAGCCAAATTGCCTACCCTGGCTTTAATCTCTTGGAGTAGAGTCATAAAGCCATTTCGCTAACATTCATTGTGTACCTTTTACCCTGGAGGATAGATTAAAGATAAACACAGAGGGGGCAGGATAGTGTAGTGATTAGCGTTGTTTGACTCCCCGCAGAAAGGTTATGGGTTTTGGAATCGAATCTCAGAGCAAGATCCCTTAGCTTTCACTGCTCATTAATGACATCTATTAAAACACATCACTGTAAGTTGCCGAGAATAAAGGCATCTGCTAAATCGGTAAACACGAATCATACCAACAAGTTAAATTCACACCAGCCGGGGTCTTTTATCACAGAGTAAATCCCACAATCTGTGGTTAAAACCCTCCCCCGACCCATGAAAACAGGCTCTGCTCCCAATGTGGATGGGAAAGTACCTTCCATTTGAGTTTCTACAAACTAGCTAACTACCACACCACCGACCACCCCCTGCCCTCAAGACCGGTGCCCACTCAGGCAGACCCCCCCCCGGCGGCCACTGGGCGAGAGAACCCACCTGAGGAACTTGTTCAGGTCGCCGTGCTTCATGTACTCGAACACCATAATGAGGGGGTCCCGTCCACACACACTCCGTAGAACTTGACGATGTGTTCGTGCTGCAGGTTGGTGAGCAGCTCCGCCTCTCGCTGGAAGTCCTTCCTGGCCGCCAGGGTGGGGTCCTTCAGGGTCTGGGCGCGGGGGAGAGAGCGGAGCGCGTGAGCGCAGACAGTTTATGCATGGCGGGAGCATTGCCCTTTGGGTTGGCGCGTCGACCGCGGCCGCCGCCATGTTGGAGAGGCCGAGGCCGCAGTCTGTAATCAAACGCGAGTCAACAGGGAGGCCGCGGTCTGTCTGGATAAATACAGAGATAATAAGCACTGTAACCTTTACATTGCTCAACCGATTTATATGCATTGCTTTTATTCAGGGGTTTTATGATCTACGTGGAGTAAAAAGAAAAGAAGATTTTTTTTGTTTTGTTTTTGTTTTTGTTTTTTAATATATAATAGATCTAATCAAACACATAGGAAAACAACAAATTTAAATCGGTTGCAAAACATTATAGTGCTTTTAATCACGAAAAAATCGCAGCTCCCACGTTTGCTCCTGTGTTCGTTTACAGTCTTGATCAGACACAGGCTGAGGTAGCCAATGTGGCATCTATGTGTATATGTGTGTGTGTGTGTGTGTGTGTGTGTGTGTGTGTGTGTACACGCGTGCATAAGAGAGTCTGATAGCCTGTATGCTAGGAAGGGAGATCTAAGTGTGTTTAAATGCAGTTCAAATGCAGGCTAAACCCATTTAATTGTGATACATGGTATGAAAAAAAAAACCTTAACATGACCCGCACATCACGATGCCTAACTCAACACTCTGGCATACATTGTCGTAAAGATAAAATATATAGGCGACTACTTTACATGCGACATGCATCTTGTATCAATAATGCAAAGGATGCTTTTATCCCAGTCCTTTATTCTGCATCTATCAGGCGTCCATCGGTAGCACTGCCATTGAATCTATTCCCCGCTTGCATTAGTGCTGTCGCAATAGCTGCTTCCTAAGTCCTCCATCTTGTATCCATCCAGGTGTGCTACACGCTGTTTACCCTGGGGTGAAGCCACCGTACAGCAGACCTGTCCTCCACAGGTGAAGAGAACAGCAAGCGGAGAATGGTTTTGCTTTTACAATAGCTGGATCTGCGGTGTATGCCGCGGGGAATCTGAGATGGGGAATAGCTGTTTTTTTTATTTTTTTATAAATATTTATCCCTGAACAAAAGATCATCAAAAGAATAACGGTGGAGAGGAAAACACGGGAAGATGTGGAGAGCCCCGATACACACGCACGCACACACACACACACAGACACACACGCACGCACGCACGCACGCATGCACACACACACACACACATTGATATGCACTACCCCTTATACTCTGCTGCCTATTGCTTCTGCAATTTCCTTCCCACTGTGGCTTCCGCTGTCATTTTTTGAATATCTTTCTCCTTCAATGTGGCCACCAGTATCACAAGGCTTCCCATACCCATAACAACCCACCTCTCTCTCTCTCTCTCTCTCTCTCTCTCTCTCTTTCTCTTCTCTCTCTCTCTCTCTCTCTCTCTCTCTCTCTCTCTCTCTCTCTCTCTTTCTCTCTCTCTCGCTCTCTTTCTTTCTCTCTCTCTCTCTCTCTCTCTCTCTCTCTCTCTCTCTCTCTCTCTCTCTCTCTCTCTCTCTCTCTCTCTCTCTCTCTCTCTCTTTCTCTCTCTCTCTCTCGCTCTCTTTCACTCTCTCTCTCTCTCTCTCTCTCTCTCTCTCTCTCTCTCTCTCTCTCTCTCGCTCTATCTCGCTCTCTTTCTCTCTCCTGCATGGATGGTCAGCTGCTTATGAGCATAGCATAAGCATTCCCATGCCCCAAAGAATCTCCCCTCTCTCTCTCTCTCTCTCTCTCTCTCTCTCTCTCTCTCTCTCTCTCTCTCTCTCTCTCCCTCTCTGTCTAATCTGTCTCATTTGGATCTAGTGTTCTCATGCCCGAGCTGCCTGTCTTACCACACCCTCTGTGACCCAGCTGTGCTGCGGAGCAACAACAACATTGTCAGGGATCTGACGGAAAAGTCAGCAATCATCGCACCAAAGTCAAATCAAACACGTGTCGATACATAGCAGACCGATCCCTCTGACCTCGGCTGAGTGACGGCCTCTTGCTCTCATGCAGTGGCTGTGGCGAGCGTTTAGGCTTTCCACTCGCTTCTATTTACTGGGTGATTTGGTTAAAACATGAAAAAGAGATGGCCCTCAGAGATTAAGTGATTTTATGGTGGCATACCAAATCCCGGACCGTTTTAGAGCATTTAAGTGTGCAGTCCGGTGTCTGTGTGTAAATCGAGCATAAAAGCATCCTTCAAAGGGGGTGTGTGTGATCTGACGATATCAGATGGCGAACGATTAAAATGTTTGCACAATCCTTCCTTTGCGGAGACATCGTTAGTGTCGCGCTACAGAGCACGTTCTCTTATCAGTTGAAGTGCGATGGCTCGTACATCCGCATCCACGGCGGTTTTCTCTGCCAAAATCCTGAATCACACTTTCTTCAATACGGATATGGTCAATAAGAGTTAGGCTTCCCGGACACCTGCGTGAATGTGCAAATAGTTGTCTCAGGTAGGATGTGCGTCATGCGACGCAATAATGTCCGTAAGCAGGGTTGTAGTACTCGAGTCCAGTCTGGGACTCAGTCTGGATTCGCAACGTTTTTTCTATGGTCTCGGACTCGCTGGAATTGGGACTTGGACTTGTCTCGATCTCTGTCACTGGTCTTGCCAATTATGGCTTTTTGGTCTCGACTGAGTCTAGGTGTCTGTATTATGTTTAGAACACTGGCCCCTTGAAAACCAATCACATACTCGTTTATCTTTGCACACCCTGCATCTTGCGTGCGTTTTCATTAATTCACACACACTCACAAACCAAGATGTCCGCCAATTCTACCATGATAAAATTCGACTTGTTTTTTCTATCCTGGACTGGTCCTGACTCGACTCGGTCGCGTATTTTTGGACTCGGTCTCGTCTTGGTCCCAAACCTCTTTGCACTCGGTCTTGGTCTCAAACTAGTCCTGGTCTTGGACTTGTCTTGGACTCGACAAAGGTGGTCTTGAGTACAGCCCTGTCTGTCAGAAGACACTCGCACCTGTCTTTAAAGAGCGCAGTAAGGCGACCCACAGCGGGGGAACCAGAAGGCAGGACCCCAGCGGTCCGTGTCGCCGTGTGGTCCAGCTGAGCTCACTGCTGGATCCTGACCGTCCTGTCACCTCTCTCTCTCTCTTTATGCATCGTTTTGCCATTCGTCAGCATTTTGGCTCTCAGTTAACTTGGTGAAACTGAGGGGCCGCGGAGTGTCCCTTTCGCTCCTTGCTTAAGTTACTTTCTAAACGAGCATGATTTTACAGTAAGCATGTGCAGCCCTCCTTTGTGACTTTGGTTTCCTTTTTTTCTGAACCTGATGGTCAGATGGATGATCAGATCCTTTAGTTCTCTCATTAGATCCAACATACAGTATATATATACAGTAATAGCAATAATCATGATTATTTTCTCATAGCCAGTGTTAATAGCCCATGTAAGCCTAATGAAATGGAGTAGGCCTATACGAGTGGGCTGTAGACAAGATCTATAGCATGAGCTAAAAGCTATAATTTATGTAATTGTCATCCGTTAGGTATTAGCGCGTGAAATGTAAGATGTTTCTAGTTCACCCGCTCCCATACATACTGTGTCAAGACAATTTAGCTTTTGGACAGCTCCCGCCTAATTTCTGACCAATTAGGGCATCTCTTCCCTGATCACATAATGTCCAAATCCACCCGAGGTGACTTACAGTGTTTATCTTCCAACCCTGTGGCCCCCTTTCCAACTCTCAAATCTTGCCTACAGCAGCCTCTTTAACCTATTTGATGTAGGGCTTTATGATCCACACATTGGAAACCAATGCAAAACGTCATGTCCACATTCTGGTTGAATGTTAATGCTTTGCAGAATTGCACATTTGAAATCTCTGTTCAAAAGGTACTTTGGCCTAAATGGGCTGTTTGTTATGTCTATTCTTTTAGGTGTGGTTACCTTGTAATGCAATATATAAAAAAGAGCAAACTTCAAAAGGTGAAATAGAGTCGTGATAAGATCGCGGATCGGGATCCCGCCTGAGAACACTCGGAATGTGATATTTTTGCCGTATCACCCGCCCCTTATCCCTTATAACCCTGCACCCTGTTTCCTGTGGATGGGACATGTAAGAGCAGGCCTGCGTGTATGTGTGTGTTAATGAGTGACTGACTTGACTGAGTGACTGCGTGACGAACGTGGCCCACTCCACGGCATAACTTTTTGGGTCTATGTGTGGGTGTGGGTGGG
>JAXIVH010000013.1:9372655-9423891 GCA_036785325.1 Urophycis tenuis
GGGCTCGTACCCCCTTTGTCCCCCGGACGCCAGGCGGCGTGCCGGGAGGGCCAGGCGGCGTGCCGGGAGGCCAGGTGTCCCCTCCGCACGCGGCGAACTGCGTCGCCACATTGCATTCTTAATCCCCTTGTGCCGGCGTCTCTCCGCCTGCTGAGAACGTGCCCGGCGTTCCGATTCGCCGTTGTCCTCAGAAAGCCGAAGCCGACCGCAGGGACGGACACCGCGGCGAGGGGGAGGAATGCGGGGGAAGGCTGTCCCTCATGGGAAGGGGGGGGGGGGGGGGGCTTTGTTGTTCCCCGTCAGTCAGACTGCCCACGCACGCGGGTCAAGAGCAGGTGAGCCTGTCACCGCACCGTCGCTGAACGCTATGCTAATGCGCGGGGGGGGGGGGGGGGAAATGGGAGAGATGAGTGTGAATAATTCCGATGCCGTTTTTGGGCCAAAAACAAGACAACGCGGTGGTTTTTCTAGACGTGAGGTTTCTGAAGGAGGCTTGGGCGCTCGTCGCTGTGTGACACAAGGGACTTCAAGATTGTATCAACCGTCACGCGAAACCTGCAGTTTACCTCCCACGGTCAAAAGTGTAGCGGCACAAATGGATGGACAAAAGTCAGCGAAAACTGCACTTTGCGTTCCTCGTATCAATTTGTGTGTGTGCGCGCACGCAAGGCCTCGAGGAAATTGCTCAACTCCTTGGTGGCAGGAAAGATGACTCAGAACAAGCGACTAACGTGGAAGTCAGGAGAGGAAAGGCGTATCATATTCTGAGACCACCTCTCAGCGCTGGTAACGTGGCCCACATTGTCCCACACAAACACAGGCTTTGTCCCACATTCGGTGTGTCGAGATCTGGTTTAAGGCTAAACATATCCCGCGACTTGAAATAGCACGCATGGGTCCTTGTTTGCTGTCGTTAGTGTGTTTGCTATTGTAACGGCAGCTATACCCAGCTATCCGGGCTTTAAAATGTCTAATTAGCTTGCTAGATGGTGTGCTACTATCTAGGCCATGGGCTTCTTTCACTTCGTGGGAGAATAAAATACGTAGATTTTTACATTTGACAATTGAGAGGTGGTCTTTCCAGTGTTGAAGCCCCACTCTCTGAATCTAAAGCAAAACAAAAACGTCTGTGCCACTACAGGTTCATCACTCATTTTCTAATGTTTGATTGCTTTGTTTTGAAGATTTCCAGCAGTAACTGAAATATGTTGACGGGAAAGTATTTATGAATGCAACAACAACAAGGGGAGGGCAGACAAAGAACAAAGATACACTGCATATTCCTTTCCCGTTTCCATCTGACAGGATACTGAAGTAAACCATGTGAGGTATAGCCTGAACATAATTTGTAGGCCATTGTTGCATCATTGTGTGACAGCAAACATAAACTCCTCCACAATAAAAAAATAAAAAAACCATGGTAATTGGCTGTCTGTCTCTCGGAAATTTTGTAAAGCACATCAGTATTGCGTTTTGTTCGATTATATAACATTAATGAGCACAATAACCATATTGATGATGGATTCAGGCCAGGAAAAGATGACCTCAACATACATGGGTAAGGAGCTGCTTTCAGTGCATTTACTGTTTCTGCTGTATCTTTAAGTTTGGTGGGCATGGCAACCTTAGAGCTGTTTCCTCTTAATGAAGACCATCGTCATGGAGACTGATGCAGGTTCTGATTCGAGGAGATGTATCATCCAATAATGATCCAAATAAACATCTGCCTTCTTCGTAAGGGGTTCACACACACATGCACGCGCACACACACACAAGCACGCACGCACGCACACACACACACATTTTCAACAGTGAATGATCCAAATTATACTGCTGTCCGTCTGTTTGGCAGTCTGTCGATAATGTGTGTGTGTGTGTGTGTGTGTGTGTGTGTGTGTGTGTGTGTGATTGGATGGAGTAGCGATTTACCATGGGTTGCCAGAATTGAGTCCAAATGACTCCTGTTTGATCACACTGATAGACACACAGTGAGACTTTTGGACTTCTGGTACCCCTACAGGAGAGAGAGGCCGCATTATCATCTTGCCTGAACATTTCTACTGGCACATTCACAGACATTCAGTGACAGGAACAACTATGAATAATGCACAAACTTGTGTGTTGTGTGTGTATGCGTGTGCCTGCCAAACATGCCAAATGATATGGCTCGGAACTAATTTGAGCCAATTAGAAGCATCAATGACATTAAGTTCTGTCGAGGGATGTGAGCAGAGAGCTGCACCAGCCAGTGTCCTCGCCTGTTCCCCCTGTAGTGGGAAGTGTGCGATGCTCGAGGTTATTCCCTCACAGTTGGTCAACGCAAGCTTATGGACCACAAAATGCCCTGCAGTTATAGGAAATGTATCGGTTTTGTAAGACTTCTGTGCCAGTGCTCAACACACAAGCACACGCGCAAACACACACACACACCTTTGACCCCTTTCTGGTCCACACTGGCCAACAACCAGTTAGCACAATCTCACCACAGAGAGCAGGGAAATTGTTTCGTCGGCATGTAAATTAAAATACGCCGATGAAGACGGATCGGCGGAAAAATGATGATTATGCAGTTCTGAACATTAATTAAGAATCTTGCAGCTGCACATCCCCTGCCAGGTGTGACTGAGCAAGGTCACCCAAGGACTTGGCAGGCAGGCGAGGGCAGGCGGGGGGGGGGGGGGGGGGGGGGGGCGGAGCTCTTCAACTGAATTGATGCTCAAGCCAACCGTGAGGCCTGGGAAGACGTGGGAACAGGGGTCAGGAAAGGCCGGAGGCATTAGCGGCCATGAGGAGTAACTAACAGCCTTGGCCTGCCCGAGTGGGATGAGTGGATGTTGCAGAATCTCACCGCTCGCCGCGTTGCTTTAATACAATTGCGGCCAACGGGGAAAGTGGTACTGCTCGCTCCTCGCTGACCGCTGTGGTTAGCGAGGAGAACATGGCTTGGCTCTGGACAGCAGACCTTAAAGACAGGAGACCGCACGCTGGACTCACAGACCCGCGCTGGAAATAGACCCGGAAGGTTCTGTAGCTTTATGCAGAGCTGTATCTGAATCGGAACTATCAATAGATAATGGAGATAGGGGATGAGCAAATTCATCATCGCGAGTCATTTCAGGGAAAGGAATTGGACCGCTTTGAATTTCAAGAGCAATAAATCACAAAACGATAATGTATTTTTATGATAAAAAGACAACATCTCATGATTAATTTATCATTCAATTTCATTCGGGCGCTCGGGGCGAAATAGTTAGCGGCTTCCTCGCAGGCCGGGCGACGTGTCCAGAGAATACTCCTGGTCGGTGGACACGAACCACAGGGTCAACCTTGTTTCCAGAAGATTCCAGGAAATGGTATGACCACACACACACACACACACACACACACACACACACACACACACACACACACACACACACACACACACACAGAGAGAGAGCCCCTTGCTTAGTTTAGATTTATGGGACCATGTATTTTTAACATGTTAACTTTAAGTCGTCTCTGTACAGAGACTCTGCATCCCTTGGCCTCCAGCTTACATGCGCAGCTCCAGTCAGCTCTTCGAGTTTGTAATGTGTTTAGTTTGTGGCAAATCGGGTTATGGTGTGCACCATTATCTCACTAAAAACCTGTACCAGGTTCTCTCTTTCTGATCTTGTGTGCGTGTGCGTGTGTGTGTGTGTGTGTGTGTGTGTGTGTGTGTGTGTGTGTGTGTGTGTGTGTGTGTGTGTGTGTGTGTGTGTGTGTGTGTGTCTGTGTGTGTGTGTGTGTGCAGAATTAGGGGAAGGGTCGGGCAGAATGATCAAGGCCGATTGGAAAAATACCTGTATGCTAATGCATGACTGGTTTGTTTAAACATGTCCTCCCTATTCTCCTCCCCTTGTCTCCTCATCTCCTGACGTCTTGTCTCTCTCTCTCTCTCTCTCTCTCTCCCTCATCTCCACTTCTCTCTTCACCCTCTCCTCTCCTCTCCTTTCCACTGCTCTCTCTTCTCTCCTGGGAGCCCTAACGGGTTTTAAACCTCTCTTTGGCCTTTAAAAATGAATGAGTGGTAGTGCACGTACGCGTGCACACACACTTTTCTGTTTGTGTAATTGTGAGTGAGTCCCACTGCCAGGAAAAGGAGGAGTGCAACAATAATTACCCACCTGCCCCCTACCCCCCCCCCCCCCCCCCCCCCCCCCACACACACACACACACACACACACACACACACACACACACACACACACACACACACACACACACACACACACACACACACAAAGAACTAAGCACACACTAAGCAAAACACTAAGCACACTTAGCACAAAGCCCAAATTTCACATTAAGCACACACTAAGCACTATGCACACACCAAGCACTACGCACACACAAAGCACTAAGCACACACTAAGCACTACGCACACACAAAGCACTAAGCACACACTAAGCACTATGCACACACTAAGCACTACGCACACACAAAGCACGAAGCACACACTAAGCACTACGCACACACAAAGCACTAAGCACACACTAAGCACTACTCACACACAAAGCACTAAGCACACACTAAGCACTACGCACACACAAAGCACTAAGCACACACTAAGCACTACTCACACACAAAGCACTAAGCACACACTAAGCACTACTCACACACAAAGCACTAAGCACTACGCACACACAAAGCACACACTAAGCACTACACACACATGAAGCACTAATCACACACTAAGCACTATGCACACATGAAGCACTAAGCACACACTAAGCACTATGCACACATGAAGCACTAAGCACATACTAAGCCCTATGCACACACTAAGCACTAAGCACTACTCTATTAAGATGGCTCAGTGCACAGTGCACACACACACAGACACACACACACACACACACACACACACACTACGAGCAATAAGAAAATGATGAAAACAGGACTAATGCCGGCGACTCACTTAGTCACACGTGAGGCGACTGCAGTGATAGCATTACAACAGAGACGCCGTGGACGCGGGCCTCTCATGCTTCACAGTTTGACGAGGAATCTCATCAATTATCATTCAGATTCTTCATGTCTTCTCACGTGCACACACGCTGAAGAGAGGATCTTGATATATTAGGGCCGCGTCATACCTGACAAAGCCGGAACGCCGGTGGCCAGCGTCAAGGTGTTTGATTGCTGCAGCGTCTTGTCAGTCATCTATTCATTTTCAATGCTCAACCACTTCATTTTTTTAATAGGCACTTTTGCATATGTCACAGAACATCCGTCACCTGGGATGCCAGGTGTGAATTCTGGTAAACAGTTGACTCACGTTTGGCGCGCGGTGAGGCAGCAGGCCTGCCCCGGCTTGCAGGGATGACCTCATGGCGAAGGCTTCGCCTCATTCTTCTCTGTTTGCCCTGTTTTGCTCCCGTCTGCGTTCCTCACTCAACCGACGACATTCTTGTGTCTTAGTGCAGGAATGTAAGCGATGCCATGGGGGTGGGTTCGTAGACTGTCGACGTTCTGAGTGTGTGTGTGTGGTGAATCGATGATGGGGGATGACCCCCCTCACATACCGCGGCATGCTAACCCGGTGACAGTTAACCGGGTTCCCGGTCGCCATGTTTATTGTCAGACGGTCCCTGCCTGACAATTACCATAAAAAAGATACTGTATCAAAAAAAAAAAAAAAAAAAAATACAGTTTGAGTAGCCGGCGTATTCTGTGATGATCAGCTAATGGAAAAAACATTGATCCGTTCAGCAGAAGAGCCACCATCGGCCTAATAGGTTACAGCAGCTCTGAATATTTAGGATGGGGTTTTGCCTACTATAGCCTAGTTGTATGTCCCCAGTGATTGGTGACCTAGCTATTTATTTATATTTGACCGACATATGGAAACTGTGTTTTTCAATGTGGGCTTACAACAGGCCGAGTACAGACCTGCATGTGCTCCCTGCAACGACCCAAGTGGATTACATCAACCGCAGAAATTCAGGTTTTGGCAGAACATGAAGTCTATATTTATCTTCATAACAAAGTACACAAGGGTTAGCTTTCATGAACCCAGGTCCCCTTACATGCATGCAGCAACGGTGCACTGCTGTGTAACAGGGCTACTTGTTTCAAATAAATCTGTGAGATGATATTAGATTTTACAAAGCCAGATGGCTTCAGCATCAAATTCAGCCCCTAGGTACCTTTGGGAGGTTGGAAATCAAAAAGGTATGGACTATAGGGATTGTATATATATATATATATTCAACAAAAATGTAGGTATATTATAGCCTGCTATAACGTTAACATACGCAGCCCATATAACAAAAAAACAAGTGGCTTTATTTCCTTCAGGCTGTTATTTGTCGTTCTTGTCTCATGCATCTCGTTCACAGCCAATCACAGTGCGCTGAAGTTCGTTCTCATTAGAGTCCTTCGTTCTCATTAGCGCACTAATGAACGTCACCTGTAACAGCACTCCTGGCTGACACGAGGGGGGGGGGGGGGGCGTGGCTACTTTAGCGTCAGACTGCGAAAGCCGAGGTTGCATTTAATGAGGTGAGCTAATATCTTATTTTGTTTAACGTCGCGACCAAAGTCGATTAAAAAACAAACAAAAAGTCGGCTTATTGCGTATTTGTGAGCTTTTGACTGAGCAATCGGGACAAACGTGGCCACCAACACTGCCATCACGTCATCTGCACTTTGGGTATGACTAGCATCTGATTATAACAAAATAAATGCTGCATATAAAACCGTCAAAGTAATCGCAGAGGTACTTGATGACATGTTGTACAAGATGATGGTGGACTTCACTGACAACAATGGGATTTTCTCGTGTAATGCATTTTGTTATTAATTGATATGTAGAGCTGAATTGAAATTGAAAAAAAGCACTGATGCCTACTCTACCACACACACACACACACACACACACACACACTCAAAAACTATTAATAAGCAATAAGTGTACTGTACACACTTTGTCAATGGCTCATTTGGTTTATAAACTGCAACACACACACAGACACAGACATACTTTAATGATCCCTGAGGGAAATTGCATTCAGTTACAATACTCCAGGGCAAAAAGAAGAGACAGACACTCTACATATAGTAGAGAGTTAGAATATATAAATATATAATATAAACCTATGTAAACAATATACAAAAAATATATATAACACTGCTGGGTTAAAGGCCATCATGTGCAATACAGGTCTACTTCTGATGGGGTCCTTATGTACAGCCCACTGTCAACTGGTGTTGGTGTGAACAGAACTACACAATTAATCAATTGTGAAGGCCATCTCAAGCCATCTATTATTCACCCCCCACTGGACCTATGGAAGTCTCACAGAGATGAATGGCTAGATGGAGGCCATGGAAGGGTTTGGTTCCATGTTCAAGTGGTTGGTTTATGCTTGTTACAACATCGTAGTGCTGGTGTAGATGCTGCACTTGAACACACAACTAGTAGCACTCTCATTTCTTGTCTACTCAGAACTGTTTGACTTTCAGTACACCTGAGGCAGCCTTTGTTCCAATACAACTGTGGAGAGATTTGCATTCAGTTTGGTAGACTGTTTGATCCAGTGATTTGACTATTGGTGTTGGGTTTCACAACCCTCCATCTTACAAATTCAGCTGCGTCAGTATGACAAAATGAAATGACTAATTTCTTCATTATTCGTTATGGTTATAATTTGCATGTTTTACCAAGCGTTAATTAGAACGATTGTACAAACATCAGCAACAAACTCAAGTCATGTTGTCCACTTTCTACGCGGATTTACTGAAGCTCTTGATGTTTGAACTGAAACGTCTTCAGCATCTATTCATTTGAGTTGACTCAGGTTTCCCTGACTATGCCAGAACCAGACATGCCGACATTTTGTATTAAATATATTTTTTGAAACGATGGAAGTAAATTCTAAAAGCTTGAATATCGATCGTGCACTAAAAGTGTTTTGTTTTGGTTTCCTTCAGAGGTAGTTCAATACAGAGGGAGGTGTTCATACTGACTACAGTTTAGGTGAGTACTTCCATTTGTTTATTCCATCCATGATTAATGTGCTTCCAGTAAAGTACACCAAAGTGCTGCCATTATGGGGGCTTTATTTTCCATGCGTTTGTGTGTTCGCACGTGTTTGTTTTCCCATTCCATTCCAATGTCCGATTCCATTGTTTGTGTCGCACAAAAACGGCCCTGAAACATGAACATGTTGAGCAAGTGTGTGAATGCAGCACTTCTCAATGGCAGTGAAGCACTTTTACTTTGCGAGTTCTCAGCACACACACAGATGCAGTACCTGCAGTCTCTCGGCCCAGCGTGTGTCCTTGGCTCGCCTTTGACCGGGCTCCCCGGGGAGTCCCGGGAACCGGGCCAGGGGGAGACGAGAGAGAGGAAATTACAATGGAAAACCATGTGGTGGTGGTGAGGGGGGGGGGGGGGGGGGGGGGGGGTGAGAGGTGGAAGAGGCGAGAGTGAGCACAGAACTAATATTAGCTGCAGCATTTGTGAGTTTTTCTTTTGTTTTGTTATTACTGTTACATTTTTTAGCAGCGGAGGCATTATCTGTTTAACAGAACCAGTGGTGGACGGTCAACGGTTACAGACACTGCTTAGATGTGAACATTTGACATGAAAATGTTGGCCAACGTTAACACTGCGAATTGGAATACTGCGGGAATACGGAATTAGTATCAATTCTTGTCGGACCAGATTCCAGCAGCTGCGACTGAACAGAGCATAATTGGTAATCACAGAATAGAAAGCCTCAGCAATCTTCAAACATTGATTTATGCTAAGTAATCTCCCTTTAAAAAAAAAACACAAGTCGGCGCATTGTAGATTCAGACAGCAGACCCTGCAATTGCTGACGTGACGGTTAAGACCTGTTAACCTCAGTGCATTCTCCTGAACTGTGCTGGGATGAGCACACAGGGCGCTTTTGCTTGCCTTGTGAAGGGCGAGCTCAGAGGAGACCATAGGTGTTGACTCGCCAGATCGTGAATTTAATTCAACGTGATCATGAGTTCAGTCATTGAAATGAACGAGCACGTTGACTCACTTTGTACAGCAGCGACGGTAAGCCTGTTGCTTGAGTATACGTGTCAGGTCATGGAAACTAGGGACACAGGGCGTCCCAAGTTATTCACAGATTCTGAAAGTGTAAGCTTTCCAATGATGTGTAACACATGGAAATCTGATAATATTTGGTGAAGTTGTGGCCATTTGAAAGTAGGAACATCACAAAAGCTAAGACTGAGAAAAAGCCTCCTAGAGATTTGCAGTTGTCACCTCTGTCTTGGCACACCCGATTTTAAACACAAAATGTATACTTTTACATAATTCAATACTGTTACCTGAAACATGGAGAGGCTTCTCTGTGATCTCAACAAACAGATTCTGCAAAAAAAACAGGCTCATTTTGAAAAAAATCACCTTTTTGTTAATTTGCACAAATGTTGTTGGCGACTTGTGTCCTTGGATTCCATGACCTGACACATATTATATGGCACCAACTGAGTGTCTACACTCGACATAAAAGCCTTGCTGATACTTCACCTCGTACCATGTGTACAAATTGGTGGATCGTTCTGTACGCATATGGTTTGTTGTGTCGTCTCCGAACACGGTTACTACACCAAAATCAAGCTGAATATCAGTGCCCACACTATCTAAACGACATGCCCTGTATGCACGTTCAAAGTCCTTCTAACGGCGTCATAGCAGAATCGAGAGAAGTGTTTACAGAACGCGTCTTGCCATCGGGTCTGAAGGCCCATTTCAAACGGGTACAATTCATTAATACTGTTGACTTGGGTCTAACATTTACTGGTTTGTGTTTGCTATGGCTGAAATCCAAGACTAGGAATGGTTCCTCTTCTACCATTACAACCATTCCAAGTAAGTCACTTGACTCAGACAAATTGTAAATTGACTGTGAACACCCCCAAATACACACGCGCAACATATTTTTTTTATGTGTGATAATTTTATTTTATTTCCATCAGTAAAAACATCCAAATCTCTTCTCTTCCAAAAAAGTTCCTTCACATAAACAACTCTCACCATAATCAGTTTTCATTTAAAAAGTCCTCATTTTCCAATAGAAAGTTTGTTCAAAAATGCAGAAAAATGCATCTCCTTCTCCCTTCGTTTTCAAATTCATACAAAAGTTCCGGAAGTCTTTCTCAAAGTTGTGTGCCATCTCTTTCCAACACGTAACGGTCAGAGTTTATGAAAATCCCAGGATAATGACACTGGATGCTGTTCTCCCCGCTCATTTTAGTGTCTTTTTTTATTTTTATTTTCTGTATCATGTATCCGAACCCCCAGTGTTGTGTGAAAACCTTGTTCCTCACCGCTTATCTGGAATCTGCCCTTAACGAGCAATTAAAAAACATACAAGAAAAAAAAAAGTGTTAAAGCACACAACAGCGCACATTAATTCCTTATTGTCGTTGGTTGCCGTTGCCATGTTTCTCATTCTTCATAAGACTCGTTAAGATTTGTTTATTAGCCTGGTCGCAGTAGGGTGGCAGAAAAAAAAACACTTAATATTTTTGGTTTAACCTGAACCACTTTGCCTGTTCAGCATGGATTTGAACAAGCTGCACTAGGATACATGAGAGCCAAGAGGTGTTTAGTTATTTTCATATCATACATCAAACCATAATCCAGCTCTTTTAATCTTTGAAAACTGCATATTAGAAAGCGGGTTGCAGTTACACCTTGGTTACTGTCGCGGAAAACCAAGCAGGGAATCAAGGGAATTTGTCTCGGTATCCGGCTGCAATATGAAACGGGTGGATTTGCTTTAGGATGGGGCTTCTGCTGGGCTTCTGCGAGCCCATCTATTTAATTACGGAAGATAGAATGTCAACTGGCTGCTACATAGGGCTGAGCGATAATCCCATAATTCTGTCAGCGGAATCTTCCTGATCGTAATTCATTGCATTGTGTCACGTGTTGTGTCGCTATTGATTGACACGTTAAGACTTCCATCTTGCCACAGTGAGGTTTGAAAGAAATGTGTGTAATTGCACTTATTTGCTGTCTTACATTGTACTTGTAATGACAATGTCCTTGTAATGACAATATAGTTCAATGTAATCCACATTTGTGAATGCGCAAGAACCGCATTTGTACACAACTTACGAATATTTTGTTAAGTATTTAGTATCGCCCAGCCCTACATCTAGAGCGCTTGATAAGTAAGGCATGGCTGAAAGACAACAGGTGAACATGTTGGCTGAGGCAGATGCCAAAAACTCACTCAGTAAAGTGGCCCCAAATGATGAGCTAATACATCTGTAAGAACCAATACATATGTAAGTAACTGCACACTGAAATGGTTTTGTAAGTACTGCATTCGAATAGGAGGGGAACCGTTTTCAGACCAGGATTCACAAAAATCATACCACTTGCCTCAGTGAGATTCCGCATTGCCTTAAAACCACAAACTATAACAAGATGTCCTGACAGGGACATAACTGTAGCTAGATACCAGACTCTTTAACTATTAATGACATGGCTGCAGAAATATCTTCCATTGAATAAAGCACTGCCTGGCCGTCCCTTAGCTTGGAAAACAATGGGCATGGAAAGTAAGACGTGCAAAGCATGCAATGTACCTGACACTGTTGAATTCTCTTTGCGCGCTACTGGTTGGCAACATTGTGGCAGAAACCAACGTGGTACAACTTAAAAAGGTGCATCACAGTGCATCGTTTACCATGTTTAAGAGCCTTAGCTTTTGGTTGCTAACGAGGAATGATTGTATACTTTTTTTTTTTTTTTTACCACCAGTGCTAAACACAAACGTCTGAGGACATCCAGCAAAGAAACGATGAGAGAAGGACAAGAGAAACCAGCCCGCCAGAGGCTGCGTGACCGGCCCGCTCCCCACCACGGGTGCGGTCGGTCAGTCGGGGTTCATCTGTTTTCGCGGCTCCTTCGTTTTGGTTTTTAAAGACCGTGAGGTCTCACGGACCGTCACGTCGCCTCAGGTAGCCTCGCATGCTCTCTCTTCTTCTCCTGGTCGGAGCCTCACGAGACCTGCTGTGTCGCTCACGCCACACGGAGTCTGCCTTTTCTGAGGCGGCGATGGCCTGCGAGCCGTCTTCTTTTTTTTAAACTTTTTTTTTTACAAGTTTGTAGATGGTGGTGGTGTCCCCAGGCGGGGGGTGGAGCGGGGGGGGGGGGGGGGGGGGTTGGGGGTTATGGTGGGGTTATGGCGGATGCCAGCCAGTGATGTAGGCCCCTATGGTCGGTCCCCTCCTTGAGAATGGACAGCACAGCAGCACCTAGAGGTGGGGGGACAGACAGAGGGAGAGCAGGATTTCAACCGGTGAGACACCGCCTGTCAATGTCAAAGAGCTGCATGATAACGGTGGATACAAGATTATATGTTATCTTTGTTAACGTTTGTGAGTGGAGGTGTGGACCTCCTGTCTTAGAAGTATTTCAGGCTCGGGGGGGGGGGGGGGCTAGGAGGCGGGGAGCACGTCATCCCCCACATGGGTTACCACCTCTGACACCTTGTCAGCCCTGTGGTCTTGTAGCAGCGCTATAATGACCGACGTTGCACATGAAACGCCCCCCCCCCCCCACACACACACACACACCACCCTAGTGTCCGAGGAGCCTCGCCCTCTCTTGGGGCACGGAGAGCCAAATGCAGCCCTGCCTGGATGGAGCTGGGCAAACCCCCGCGGTGGTGGTGGCAGCGCGCGGGACAGCTGTCACCGACACGGCATCTCCACAGAGCTCTGCCTTTTTTTGGGGTGAAGGAATAACGACTACATGTACCGCAGAGGGAAGTAGAATGGAGCCTCGCATGCCACGCCCCCAGTTGCACTTATTTGTGGAGCCTCTACTATGCAAATTAGTAAACAACTTAAGTAACCTACATACATTTTGGGGAGGGAGGGGGGAACTATGATGCCAATGGGCTAACAATGATGATGGAGAACCAACTCGTCTCTTAAACTACTTTGTTTAATTTAAGAGACAAACACGGGACATTCATTTAAGCCACTTGGGGTCTGCAGTACCAACTAGTAAAGAAGTCTCTTCCTGCTAGTGTCCATCTTTTCATGTTATCAGCCATCATGTTGGATGGGCAGTGATTCCACTGGTAATGAACCCCGGGCAGTGCAGGCTGGTAAATGTTTGGCTAAGATTAAGTGACAGACGGTTGAGACTTTAACCATGGGTTGTGTGCAGGCAGGTGAATGCGACACACGTCGGGGAGAATTGTGTTTGTACAGTTGCTAGGCGACAGCAGGGCTGCTGGGAAACCGTCTGCTCGTGTACCTCCCCTCACCTGTCCTGTCTTGGCTGTTCTGTCCAGGTTTGTCCTCGACAGCCTCCCCGCCTTACTCCCATGACCCTCTGTTACCCATCTGCCCCTCTCTTCACACACACACACACACACACACACACACACACACACCTTCTGTTTTTGACTTATCTGCCAAACAACTCTCCTCGGTAGCATCTTCCTTTTTTTCCTTAAAATGAATTTGTGTGCTGAATCATCCATTCCCTCACTCATTTCACGTCCGCCGTGTGTGTGTGTGTGCATGTGCGTGTGTGCGTGACTGCGTGCGTGCGGAGTTCTGCGGGATCAATGCTTTCCCTGTGCGTCTGCCGGTGATACCGGGGGTGTCTTTGAGTGGCGGAGGAGGGCTGCCGGCTCGCTGGCAACACGTTAGCCGGGTGGTGTCGGTTCCAGCAACACAAGCAGATGGGCTGGTGTGTGGTGCCACTGGCAGGGACCTCCACCTGCCCCTGCGACACCAGGCTGCTCCCATCAGCACCACCTCTCCGTATGGTTCCCCGCAATCCCCAGCCCCCTTGCACCTCACTGCAGTGTCCCACTTACACATCCCCCCCCCCTCTCTTACTTATCAGCTTTTCCACAGCCTCCTCTTCCATAGCCAGCTCTACAGCTCCTAATCCGCGAGCACGCGCCAGGGAATCACACGCGCGCGTGTGTGTGTGTGTGTTAGCGAGGCACATGCACACGCAAACATGTACCGCCTTTGATCATCCAGACACATCTAATCTAGTGCCCCCGCCGAAAACGAGAGGCACAGATGATTGTGTCATTTAGAAACTCAAATCTGGAAAAAAAAAGGCTGGCAAACTGGCGCTTTACACGCACATGCACACGCACGTGCACAAACACGGGGCTAAGTGGCTGTCAGATATTGACATAAGCTTGTGCGCCTCTAAGAATATTTAAAAATGGGTTCAGTTGGGTCAAACATTGCACTGCTGAGCTAGAAATGCCGCCTTGGGAGATGAAGCCATGAAGGTTATGTTGTGGAAGGCGGGGAGAAAGAACCTCCAGATTCTGTGTGTGTGTGTGTGTGTGTGTGTGTGTGTGTGTGTGTGTGTGTGTGTGTGTTGCAGAGGACATGAAAGAGAATGGCAACATTTTACAGAAGACCATGCTCACACATTTTTACTGTGCGTGTGAAGACGCTACATGTTTGGAATCAGGAATGAGCTGCTCATCCCCGGGGGTTTTTCGTTGAAATGTGAGAGGACATTTGTTTTTAAAGTCACCTTAAGAGGTTGGTGGTGCCACCTGCTTGTGTTTGTAGCGTTGGTTGTATTGCAGTGTTTCATCAATTATGGTCATTCCAACCCTAGTATTTAATTAGCTCTAGTTCTATGAAGACCATTTCTTTTACATTTTTTGCCACCAAATGATACAGAATAGTCTACAATTTAGCTGCAGGGTTTACAGAACACTCAGTGCTCCTGAGCCCCATAACACACCGAAACTGGATCTGCATTAACGTGCCACTCTTTGGTTCCATGGACAGGCTCTCCTTCCCCCAGCATAAAGCGCATCTTCAAGCATTATTGCATGGATCTGTTCAGCCCACACTGAATGGCTTGTCCAGGCACTGAATGTTGGGGGAACCGAAGGATACCAAGAGCTCCACTGCTTGACGCGTAGATGCCATCTGTCTGACCCCACCTCACAATGCTACTTTGTTTCATGGCATTTGCTGCTCGGAGCCCACCGACAAAGCCAGGATTTCGTTTTTTTTTTTTCTGGGTTATTTGTGAAAACGTGGCCCTTAGCGCTGATTATAATCAGGCGTCTATTTTGTCACAATCACAATTATGTTAATTTGAGAGTTTTGGGTTATTGGAAAACGAATAAATAGAACTTTGCTCCTCTTGTTATCGCTGCAGCTGCCTGACTGCAGTCCACGCCTGGCCTTACCATCGGCTAACTGCCGTCGGCTCTGACCGGCACATTCACTCCAGGGAATAGCAGCAGAATCACACGGGCCAGAGGGGTTCATGCAGAGTTTATGGCACGGGACACTGGAGTACGGCTTGCTTTGGCGGTTTTGTGTGTTGTTGGCAGAGGAATACAGCTGCTTTGGTGGTGTAGTGTGAGGATGGCGCAGGATTAACGTGTAGCGCAGTTGGTAGATTAGCTACCGCACAAGCTGTTGATTTTGTGCTACCTCTTGGCTAGCTTGGGCGTGAATAACGCGACGCACGGTGCAGGTACAACATTTCTCTGAGACCCTGACATTTTGAACGTGATAGACTCATATATATACAAACTGCTGTTTTAAGGTTTAGGCATTGAATAGTTCACATTCTACCTGGTGTGGTGGTTGTATTTACAGGAGTGAGTAACTATGGTTACAAATACAATATTTACGAGGTTCATGTTTCTATGGTCTGTGTATTTTTGTTTTATCCAGCCTTTTTTCTTCCTCCATTTTGTCTCCCATTACATTGTTGCATCAAACTCTATTGGTCGATTTTTGTAAACATGCACTGCAACGCAATCTTTTCAAACCCATACACATCATGCATAAAAGATGACAGTCTAGCATCCACCGACGGACTGAGCTCAGCAGCTGGCTGGTGATCAGATTGTTTTGGAAAATGGCTGACTGTACCTATTGTGTGATATCCAATATGTGTTGTGGAGAGTGTGATGGAAGTGGTGAGCTTTAATCAACGTGTGTGTGTGTGCTTCTAGGGTTGCCTTGGCTCATCTTCCCTCCACATCCCTCTCACAGCACAGATCTCCATAACATTTTGCAAGCGGCAACAATATTCCCACCACATCAGAGTGCTGCAACACGTCTGTGAAAACTAAAAGCACGAATTTTGAATAATTGACTTTTTGACATGCCTGTGTGCAAACACATTAATATTATGAAGACCTCAATGTGCTTCAATAGCTCTCAATTTTGCCATTGCATCCTTTTTTGATGAATAAAATATGACTGCCATAAAAATGTGGTCCTATATAGGGTGCCCATATGCTCTTATGAGCCCCCATTTCAGTGAATTAGTGCTCTTGACTTTGCGCAGTACTGCACAGGATACATTTCTTAACAAGAGTCTATCACACCTGGGCATGATTTGCCTGGGTTCTCGAGTAAGAGTATTATACCTGTTGGCTATTAAATTGACTTCCTGTGGCTCAATTGTTCCCATTCAGACACACCCTCTCTCTTTAGTGCAAAAGCAGCATTCTGAAACATTACGCAGCACATTAACCATGGATCAATACTTGACTCATTAGGCCTTACTCTTCGTTGCTCCCGTTCAATCAAATAAATGAACGCAAATGGCAATATCTACAGTTCTAATGGCAGTCCTCGAGTTTTGCTAACCATTTTCCCCAACTCTGAATGGTAGCGTGACCTGGGCTGCATGGAGGGGGAGACTATTCCTGCAAGACTTTCAAGTTGAAAAAGCATCCGGCCCAGCACATTTTCCTCCACCTTGGTCCTCACTTCAAAGGGAAAGAGCATCTGCTTAGCCCCGCTAGCTTAGCAACATGCCGCCAGAGCACTTCCCATACAGCAACCAGTGAGATGTCTTCCTGAAATATTAAAAAGCTAGAGCAGGGCTGTGGTTAGACTGCCATGTCTAAGTTTAACTTAATGCAGCGGGGAGGAGATAAAAGTTCCTCTTGCCGGGATTGCAAATGAGAAACCACGGCGTATGCACTCCCATTTCTTTTGCTTTAACCCTTCAAGGAACTCAAGGAGCTGCTCAGTGGAAAGTGTTCCTCTCGTCATTTAACTCCCCATTACAACAGACTTGAGGTATGGATGCATTTCGAGGAGGCAGTCCTTGTGTTTCCCTTTGTTCGCCGGGCGTTGAAACCCCGCGGTGACAACGTGGACCACACTGCTGAGGATTAGAATTCCCAGGGACTGTTCTATTTTTTCAGCCTGCGGTGAATAGGTGGAGCAGGCTTGTGGTAGAAGGTTGTGAAAAGGCTTGCGAATGAAACCGTCCCTCCTCTTGTCCCGTCAGACTGAGGGAGATGAGGGTGGCTGGGTGTGACATGCGTGTTTTATTGCAACAGCCAAATGCATCTTTGTGCAGATTGCGCTGAATCACTCTCTTCAGGAGATAATTCATACATTTGGTTTCCTACTGCCCAAGCTGAAAGCACAGGCTTTCTCTCCATCTCGTTAGAGTCTGGAGAGTATCCAGCTGTTTGGACAGCGTTTACGTGCCAGGGACGCATTACTATAAATACACATCCTCCCCTCAGCCAGGACCCAGACTGACTGAGTGTGATTTTGCTGCAGACCTCTGGAGATGCACCACACACTCAGAAAGGGGACAGTTAGGTCTGTGTGTGGAGGCGGGCCAATGGAGGAGCGAGAGAACTCACACGCTGCCGTGAGTGACAGCAGCGATAGTGCCAGTAAAAGGAGGTGTGAGCGATAAGAGTTAAGAGGAGAAATAAAAATAACAGATACAGAATTATGAACAAGGCAGTCCGAAAACTGTCTCCCAGTGTTTCACCATGAGATAAAATATTTACCTATTGTATCTTTAATTATTATGTATGCATGCCTTTCCCGGGAAATGACTTTAGTAGGCTGTGGATCAAAAAAGTACTTTAAAACAAGCCCCCCTGCAGTGAACACGTTTCCACACTTGCACACGAGCCCATTTATTAGCCGACTGAAAGTGGGATTGCAAAACTCAGGAGGACCTTTTGGAGGACACCTTATGAATTCATCTTAACTAGCTTCCCTGTGGCTACGATGTATCCTCCATCACACCCAGGTTAACTAGTGTCCTCCTTTCTGCACCGCAGCAGATTCAGGGGGGGGGGGGGGGGTGGTCCTGGGGGATCCCAATTAGAAGGTTCTAAATGGCTAATGCCTTCAGGTATGGGAATAATTGGGCCCAAGGGCTGTTAAAGAATTTGTCTGTGTCCATGAGGAAAAGTCATTAAGTTATTCTCTGGGAGGAGAGGAGAGCCCTGAACTCACTCGACTACTAGCCCCTCGTAGCATCAAATAATATTAAAATCGCGTGGCAGAGGCCCCATTCCTAGTTGGTGCTCCCACATTGCATCATCAGCAACTGTGGAGAGGAGCGGCTAGGGAACCACCGACACATTCCGGAACCCCTTGGGCAAAACCAAGGTGTTCCGTGGATAGGAAGTGCACTTGGCTCCAACATCCTGTAAGAATAGTCTGTCTGACACTAATTTGGCACTAGGTTCCCAGCTCCATCAGACCTCCCGCCTCCATTCCTGTGGTTTTGATTGAATGATTAAATCAATCCTGGATGGCGTGTGCTGCGCCACCCTTTTTACTTTTTATACATGAAACGGCAGCAATTATTAGCTCCTGCATTGGCCGGTTTTCCCACCTCTCCTGCCTGGCTGTCTCTGAGAGCACTCAGCGCTCAGCCGTGGCAGACCATCGTGAATGATGGTTTAATGTGTGCCTTGAATTGTTCCTACGTCTCCGCCAGCTGCCTCTGCCTTTCTCCCAGTGCAGTCATTAACATATCTTTAGCATTACTTAAGTAGCACACTGTTATGATTAAATCCAAGCTCTGTTAAACTGGAAGTTTTATGACTGCAGGTTCCCCTCTTCAGCTCATCGCCCCCCTCCCCCAAGTCGAGTTTTCTCAGTCCTGACTCATTTCCTGTTTTCCATTTTCTTATATAGCACTGAGCCAATAACCTATCCTTGCACCCTTCCATCCGATCAATAGGTGAGTGGCTTTATAACTGCTCAGGGCTCTGTGTACATGTGTTTCTAATGACACAAGTGGGTGCTCACTCACAGAGTATTGGCCTTTCCTTTGGCCAAAGCAGGTAGCCTCGGCTGGCGTGCGTACACGCCCACACACACTAGAGTAATTGAATGAATGAGCCAAGCTTGGCTTTGGATCTCCTAGTCTGTGGTGCCATCGTGCCGTTCATTAATCAATGTTCACAATCCCCCCCGAGAGGAAGGACTCCCATCAGTGAGACTCATAGATTCATCTTACCATTCCCATCCATAGTTGAGCCACTGCACACGTCAATAGATCCATTCATCCATCAAGGCAACACGCTTCTGGTTCTCCTGCCCTTTCTGGCTATCCCCACCCACCACCCACTATTCCTGACCAGCGCTTAATGAATTCGGTGCAGTCGGCCATCCAATCAGTCGCCCCGTGCATTCCATCACACTCGTGTAATCATTTGGCCAGCGCAGCCGATACCTACCGGTGTTGGGTCTTCCCCCTCCCGCCCCTCCCTCTGCATGAGCCGGGTTGGTGGAGGGGTGGCGGCGGCGGCGGCGGGGGGGGGGGGGGGGGTGCTAGGCGGGCAGGTGCTTCCAGGTGCTGACGAAGGCGGTGGGGATGAGGGAGTAAGGCACGGTGGTGATGGAGCTCCAGCTGTCCCCCGTGGGGTCGTAGCAGTCGAGGGTCTTGCAGCGCTGCGTGCCGAAGTAGCCGCCCACCACGTACAGCTTGTTGCCCGACGCCACGGCGTGGCAGCTCATGCGCTTGGAGGTCATGTCGCCGACGCGCGACCACTGGTTGGCGTCGCAGTCGAAGCGGTAGGCCGAGGCGGCGGTGAACTCGGTGTCGCCGCCCATGATGAAGATCTGGCTGCCCAGCACGGCGGCGGCCGTGTAGCGCCACGGCTGCGGACACTCTGCCGCGATGCTCCAGCGGTTGGCCACGGGGTCGTAGCACTGGACCTGCAGGGGGGGGGGCGGGGGGTCAGTGAGTGGCGATCACCACCGACACGCGGCTCGCAATTTCAGAGCAATTTCGTTCTCCAAAGTGTTTCCAGACCCACAAAAAAGTGGAGCGGATTGAAAGACAACAAAAGACGACCCCTTCAAGAAGGTAAGTGGAAATCAGAGAGCACAATGTCAAGCTTGGCTGGAGATGACCCTCCGCGGCGGGCGCCGTTTACCCTTTTTGGGCGAAGCGGTGCCTGCGTGCGGCGGGGGAGGCTGCGCGGCTCACCTTGGAGGCCTTGTCTCTGTGGATGGTGGTGCCCCCGAACACAAACAGCTTGAGCTTGGCGCTGACCACGGCGGCGTTGCTGACTCCGTCCCTGAGCGGCGCCATCATGGTCCACTTGTTGGTGAGGGGGTCGTAGCGCTCCACCTGCAGACATATCCGGGGAGAGGCCTTTTTTTGCTGTCACCTTGTTCTCATCATGAGCACAGTTAGGACTTCAGTGTGTGACGCTGCGTGGAGTGTGCTCCTGATACCTGCTTTAAGGAGACGGACGGCGAGGCCGGGAACACGCCCGCGATAGCCGTGTGTCCTCCAACCACGTATAAACTGTTCTCCAGCTCCGCGGAGCCGTGGCCGAACCTGGGGTGCAGACGGGCCCCGTTAAACAGGAGGATGGCACCGATACGGGGACTCGAGGGGCACACAAGATGTGTCGTCACACGGCGCGAGCCCTCGCCACGCAAAGGCAGCATTAGTGGCGACAGTCGCACGCATCATTAGTGTTTTTCGGTGAAATGCTGGATTTGTGATGTCATCAAGTAAACTACAGCATATTGGTAAACATTCTATTGTACATATAGATGGATAGATAAGAACTTTATTCATCCCCTAATTGAAATTGGGTTGCCATAGCAGCCCGGGTACAAATGAAAATAAATACAATACAAAATATAAATAGAATAAGAATAAGAAAAGAAAATAAATACAAGAAAGTGCAGTGTTGTAAACGGAGATGGTGAAAATGCAATACAGCAGTGACAGGTTTAACCCAGTCCTGTGGCGGTGGATCTGACAGGAGGAGGCAGATGAATTGTAAAGCCTTATTGCAGTGGAGAGGAACGATTTTCTACATCGTTCCTTCTTGCAGTGGGGATGAAGTGTAAGACATCACAACCGGAGCGAAATAACACACGCTGAACGCGAGCGCGTTTCGTGAAGCAGGACGGTGAACGAGAGCCGCGGCGCCTCACCTGGCGATGAGCATGGGCGCGCCCTTGGACCACTCCTCGTGGACGGTGTCGTAGATCCACACGTCTTTGGACACGCCGTTCTCCGAGCCCCGCCCCCCCGTCACGTACACCTTGCAGCCGATGGCGCAGGCACTGAACTCCTTCCTGGGGCTGGGCAGGTCGGCCTTGGGGATGATCTCCTTGGCTTTGTGGTCCACCTGGAAGGGTTCTGAAAGGTTAGCATGCCTGTCGAACCCCCCCCCCCCTGCATTGCATCTGACTTTCCGTGGCTGCGGCTTTTCAATGTGCTTGTGCACATACAGACTGTACTGTGTTACGTTTCAAACTCTTCTTGACTGTGTTCGGAAATTGAGTCACATACATGAATGTATGTTATATGTATATATTGTACCTTAAGACCACAAAGAGACAATGCAATTGGCACATTCGTGGAGTGTTGCATATTTGACCTGAGACAGTAATCTAAATATACATGCATGAATTCAGCTAAAGTGGGTCACATTTTTCAGACCTGCTCAAAGTAAACATAAACACAAACATTAAAAACCCAGAAGGCTTCTCCTGCGTCCGTGTTTACAGTGCGCAGGGAACTCTTCTCCCAGGTGACCGTGTGCTTGCAGACTGACCTTGTCGGCTAAATAACTCGGGTGCCAGCGCTTCATTAGGTTTGAATTGAGGGGAAAATTCACAGAAGGTGAACAGAAGGAACCAGAGCAGGAGGGCGTCTTCAAGGTTAGACGCCAGCTTTGAATATATTACCATGCAAATAGACAGTATTCACCGGTCTCACGCCAAACCCTCCCATGTTTAGTTTTTTTCCCCTTGTCCATGTTTGTCATTTAGCAGACACTTGGGACATCAGGCTCAAGGAGGCCTACAGTCGCTTGTGGACACCGGGGTTCAAACCCAGTATCGTTTTCGGCTGTGATTCGTACACCCGTGTGTGTGTGTGTGTGTGTGTGTGTGTGTGTGTGTGTGTGTGTGTGTGTGTGTGTGTGTGTGTGTGTGTGTGTGTGTGTGTGTGTGTGTGTGTGTGTGTGTGTGTGTGTGTGTGTGTGTGTGTGTGTGTGTGTGTGTGTGTGTGTGTGTGTGTTTACCTGATATATCTTGTCACACATGAACGTCTGGCCCCCCAGGATGAGCAGTGTGTGTCCCGCCTTGCGGGGTCTGGCGCACGGGCTGGTCACCATGCCGTCGTTCTGCAGAATCTTCTGCTTACACTGCATGGCCTCCTCCACTATCAACCTGCAGCCCCCCCCCAGGGAAGAGAGACAGTGGTGAGCCCACCGACAACTACTGAGACACCAAACCTGAGTGCACACTTGGTCAACACTGTAGTCTGTGTATGACTGTATTGGGGTGGGGGGGCATGATGCATTAGCTCTCAACTTGTTTTGATGCCTCAGGCTGCCTATTCCTTAATTAAGTGAATGCCAATGCGTAGAACACAAGCCCATCACGGCCGACCTGCTGTAGCCCCCCCGTCTGGACCAGCCTCTCCTTGATTTACGTTGACCCACCTGCCCTCTCTTCTAGTCTGCTTCAATTACTACAAAATGGCCGCTCAAAAAGCCTTCGTCCCAGTGACACAGCCACACCGCACCGTGTTGGTGCTTTAACGCAAGATGAGCTGGTCAAGGTGTTGCTTGGTGGTCTGCTGTCACTTGGGCAGTGTGTGTAGTTTCCAGACATCTGAGCCGTCTCGATTTCCAGGGTAATTGCCGTCTGACGATTTGTTTAACAGCCCCTCTTAATCATCAAGTAACGATAATGCATTCATTATCATGAATTAACATCCATCATTAAAAAAAACAAACATGAAAAATACATAAAAAGCGTTGGGCTGCATTGACTTGGAGAGAGGAAGGAAGGGTATACAAGAGATGGGAAATACAACAGAGAACCATTAGACACGCACGCACGCACACACACACTCACCTGCTCCTCTTGTCAGCCATGACCAGCTCCTCGCGGGCCACGGCCTCCAGCAGGCACTCGGAGGGCAGCAGGGCCAGCCTGATGCCCCTCAGCAGCTCGGGCAGGTGGTGCTGTCGGCCCTCCAGGTCGAACCGCAACCACCGCATCACCGAGTTAAACACCACCTGTGCGCACCACACAGGGACACGGGTTCAAAAGGGTCAGTTGTGGTGGTTACATGAAGCAAAAGTCTCGCTGAGGTTGGGATCCCAACCCTTTTATGAGCTTGCGTTTTCTTGTCTCATACTTTCTGGTTGACAATAAGGTTTTGTTAATGCCTTGCCAAAAGCCCAGAGCCCAGGTCAGTTGGTCCCACCCTCGCCCGTCTCAAGGAGATGGGAGTCGGGGGCTGCTGAAGACCAGAGACCATTCAAGAGGTTGCGTTTTCCACACCTGGATGCCACGTTAAAACACGCTTCATCTAACACACGGCTCCCTGCCTCGACACAACCAGCTCGATGAGCTCTTCCAAAACCAAACAGTGTGTGTATGAGCAGCAATCATCTCAAAAATCTAAATCTCAGTAAAAGCTTGTCAACAGTCTCCCCCTTATCTCCCCGATGCGGTCGTGTGCCGCGGGCTCCTTGTTTAAATCCCCAGCAGGATCATCTTTAATCTGGTTCATTTTTCTCAAAATGTGCTTCAAGAAAACACAAAATGATGACAAGCCTTTCCTTTCTCTGCACTGGCTGAAAAACCTCCAGCGTTGGCCATGAAATCCCCCTGCTCGCACACAGCCACACACACACCCATGGGCATGTTCTCCTCTATTTTGAGACATTAATCACCCATCAAGCCCCAGTCATCTGCAACACCTGATCCAATGAGAGTCTGCCCGCCCCCCTGCTGAAGAACACTGCACAGCGGGAGGTCTGCTCCGCTGCAGAGCCACTGTGGGGCGGTCTCCCAGACACACCAGACTCCAGGCTTTTAGCACTGTGTTGCTGTATGCCTCCAAGTTGTTGACAGTATAGCAGTTGTTGAAATGAATGGGCGATTTCAATCTAGTGGATTACTTTGGAGAAAGCTGGGTGATATAATTACAGCAAACAAAGACAACCCCCAAATATGAAAATAGTTTGAGAAGGAAAGCAGGGGGTGTTACATAAGACAGAAAAGACAACAGAATGGATGAATGAATGACCTCTTCGTCTTCAATCTCAAGTTCATCACTGAGGATCATCTCCAGCAGTTTGTCTTTTGACAGGCTGTAGAATTCCTCAGATTCCAGTACCTGAAAATAAAAGGAGCTCGTCAACGACATAGCTAGGTTAATGCTCTGCAGCAGCTTTGGCTCCAGCTCATGAAGCTTCTTACAGAGCACATGTATGATCTATGCATTGACAGTGTGCAACAATAGTGAGGCAGAGATGGCATGAACATGTACCAAGCAACCATGACTTATAATTGTAAAACTATGTACAAAATACTTAAACGGGCCAATTGTATTACACTCTTATGTGTCTCTGCTTGTGTGCAGTAATATATAAAGAGCTATGCAACAGATTCAATATACAGTTTCATTTTGTTGGCAGGCAAAAAAACGCACAGCTAAGCAGCAACATCAATCCAATCACCCGTATTAATATAAAGTTGGAACGGTCGATGGGGATTTGGAACCGGAACAGTAAATTCTCCCTCATAATTTTATATTCCCTGATTAGGTTCTGTGGCTTTTTGATTGGCGCCGACATCAGCGTGTTCTCTGGATTCCAAGCGACAAGCAAAAATCCACGGAGCAAACCGGCCGTGCAGCAAAATAAGACAGTGTGTTCAAAGAGTGGGGGGGGGGGAAGGGGAAGGGTATTCCATTTCAAGTTTAGACAGACGCAAAGTCGCCGAGCTCCGCCCGCACAGCGCGTCTTCATTACCGTTTCGTAGTGCACCAGACACATGCGCCACGACAGCTCGTACAGCCTCTTGCACTGGTGTGCGTCCGACAGCAGCATCATGCCCAGGCAGTTGGACGAGTGCAGGTTCTTCTCCAGGAACTCCGCGGCCGCGTCGCGGATGTCGTGGAACTGCAGCATGTCTCCGGCCTCCAGCAGGGACTCGGCGTTCTCCTCGTTGATGATGATCCTGGAGGAATACGCAAAGTCCAGCAGCAGCTCCAGCACCTGAGCCGGAGGAACAGTTGGATGAGAGCCCTCTCCCCGTTTGGCGACAGTGGTCACAAACATCTACGGCGCCGAGGGTAACAGCGGCGTTGGCTCTCGGCGGATGGTGGGAGTAGATCACACACCACTTCACGGGATCAACACAGACCGCGGCGGAGTCGATGTGGATCATAGTACCTCAGGATGTATGCTATTCCGGAAGTTGACGTCACTGTCCAGACTCTCTCGCAGGCCTCCACTGAACATGGCCTCAAAGTAGCGGCTGCAAGCCGCAAGGACAGCCCTGTGGAGAGACGGACCAGGAGAGTACATGATGAGGAGCGCTACAATGCTTATGGCAGTTAAACGCTGTTCAAAAGGTCAGCATCGGCTGGACGGTGTCCAAACCATAGCAAACTACTTCAGCCGAATGTGAACTTTTGTTTTTTGGAATTCCTCTGCGTAATGTTAACCTGAAAACATTTGCGTTGTGGAAAAGCAGCCGACATGTTCTGATCAAGATCTGACAACAGGGGAGTGATTTGGGGGGGGGCCTTACCTGTGGCAGGGGAACGAGCGGTCGCCGGCCCACAGCGTCACGTCGGTGAACATGCACTGTTTCCTCAGCGCGTTGAGGTGGGTCAGCACGCTGTCCGGGTGCGACGGCTTGTGGAACAGCGAGATGTTCATGGAGCCCGTGCTGGAGCGCGACTTGCGATTCTCGTGCACGCTCACCGACATGGCGGCCTCGCTCGGCACCTCCAGGGAATCACTCGGCACAATCTCTCCCACTGGAACGCGGCGGGCGCCACGGAAACACAAGCCACACAGAGGATATTACGTTTACAACAAAAATAAAGACGGGAAAACGGGTTTGGCCAACAGTGGGAAAACTCCTGTGGGATTCCGGAGAGGGATTCTTCAAGCTTCAAAATAAAAATAACACATTTAGCGACCTTTTTTTAACCTGTGTTAACATGTCAGAACTATGTCAATATAAAAGTTATCTGAAAACGACTTATCATGCAGTTAAACAAACAAGTAGTACAGCACACAGAACGTACTCCCTTCTACTCACTTGGGCTAAAGTCTCTCACTGGAAGACTTCCTGGTGAGAAAAGTAAAACGAGAACATTACATTTATGTAATTGTATTTCAAAACATCAGACACGAATACAGAGAGTAAACAAATGTATGCGTTTTTAAAAATGTTCAGTGAGTCACTTTAGCCCAAATATTGTGTGCCCTGGCCCCTGGCTAACGCCAGATGAAACAGGTCATCAAACAGATTATTAGTCTGCTCAACCCAATAAACAAACACCAATACATCCATGATGTTACACTCCGTATAAATAATACTGGTCATGAAGAACAGAACACAACTGCAATGCGTCCTTAACTTTATCCTACGTCAACTACCAAAAACTAAAAAAATGCCTCCACTGTGTGGAGATCTTCACTCAGACCCCATGGAGGCAGCAGTGGCGACAACAGGTCCCCAGCATACTCCGAAGACGTGAAGGTCAACAGTTGGTGTTCTGCAGCGTACACTGGGTTTTACAGCCACCCGACTCCCAGGTGTGTAGCCTTGGCTGACCATTAATGGATATCTCAATCTTGAAAGACTTGGAAAGTGGTTGCGCAAGTGGTTGATGACATCTAGGCCACTTGGTAAATTAGCCAACATGTCTTGAATTAAACATACACATAGTAAATAATAGAGAATCCAAACTGTACATAATGCATAATTATCAAACGATGTGCTTTCTTTCAAGTTCCTTGTCTCACACAAAAAGATACAAGAGAGGGAGGCATGATTCAGGAAGGGGAAAAAAAAAAAACTAAACACGCTCTCCACTGTTCCACTTACTGGGACACAACTGTGCTGCCGTGAAAACAAACCCTTTTCATCGCAGAGAGACAGCGCCGAGGGCGGCTCAACGGCTCCGGTCCCACTACAAGCCTCGGTGCTCAATTTAGATTTATTGCTGGGATCCGATTACTCATCACATTTTGCAAACGTGATATCAGCTTTCCGTATGGACGCGGCGCGGTCGCGTGGCGGTAAACACGGAGGCCACCGGAGTCAACGTTTACGGTTGCAGTCGAAGCCAGACGGTGGGGTTTTTTGTGGAGCGATGCAGATGTTTGGATTCACCGTGTTTACTCCCGTCCCTGCAGAACTGTGTGTCCAAAGTCGACCTGGAGTGAAGTAAATACACGCATGGACTCCGACGTGACTGTTCAGACTGAGGTCGCGTCGCAAGAACTGGACGTGTTTATGATGTGGGTACACACGCGAAAGTGGTCTGGATCAGAATTGAAAAGATCAGATTCCATGTGCATTGTGCTCTTCACAGTGTGAAAAGATATCTGACCCGAGTCACAGATGAGCAAAAAACAAATCAGATTTTGGCCACTTTTGCATACAGTGTGAACCAGGCCAAACAGGAAGACCGGGAGACTACCACCTCTGTCCTTCTATTTCTGTGTGTGGCTTCATCTGAGCATCTCTCTCATGTCTTCCCTCAGTCTCTCTTCCCACATCCTCCCTTCTCATTACCATGTCATCTCTTGCGGCTATTTTTTATTTCCTCCATTGTAGCTCGGTCTAACATCCTTTGAACAGTATGGCGCGGCCTTCATTCACCAAGCACTCCTGTAGCCTCTCCTGCTTGTGTTCCCTCTGAGGTTCAGGGATGCTGCTGACGGGCTTGCCCGGGACACAAGATCAACTCTCAAAAATCATGAATTATTAAAGAGGCAGAATGTTGGAAAACACTGCAGCAGGCCTGAAGTCACGCTCCAGTCCCAAACGTGTTAATGTTGCCGACAGCAACCTCAAGCCCGCCCTCGCCCCCACCCCAGCCCATACCAACATCTTAGATTCCAGATTCCTAAATGCTGGGCCTAACATTATGGATTATCTTGACCAGATGAGGTTGGGCATTAGAACACTTTCAGTGCCTCATTGTGCTCAGTGGAATGCAAACTTCTAATTTTAGGAGGCATGGTTCACATTGTCTTTTTGCAACACTTCCCTGTTTTGACTCCTTGGGAATTACACTGCTTGCTGTGGCCAATATGAATATACTTATCCATAGCCTTGCATCCCACAGGCCATTATGGAGCTCTTGGTCCTTCCTATTCATTAGGATATCTCATTTGATTAGGGCAACTGAGTGGTCAATCTATGCACATTGAACAGCAAGGAACAGACCATAAAGACACAAACACCCACTCACTTCACTTTTAAATAGTTTTGTCTTAAGCATAATAAGGCTTGTTTAATCATCCTTTTAACATAGCCCTGAATACATATCTGGAGATTAGGATTTAGAGTTATATTTCAGAGTTATATTTTCAGTTATATTTTCTCAAAAAGTAAGCAATGAAGAGCCGGTCATTAACTATTCATAGTAAGTCTTGTAAAGCGGGTTTTAAGGAGTTTAGTCATAAGGAGTTTTTATTTTTCTCAGTATTCTCTTACGATCGCAGTTCCAATGGCGTGATTAACAGTCAGATTTGTTTCCCATGTCTTTGGTCAGTGTTTGTTTTATGTATGTCCAGCTCACTGGTGCTCAAGTGTGGTTGTTAGAATGGGAGACCTATTAAATACGTACAATAAATCTACAGTGTGAATACAAAAATCCAATACCAGAAAAATAAGAACCTATGTGAACCAGCCATGTGAACCTATATAGGACAAAAGATGCAGTCTGATGCATTCTGTTCAAACAACAAAGCAAGTGAGGGCATACTCTTTCAGCCGTAATGTCAGTAAATGTAGATATAAATGTATACAATCCTTGATGACATTGCAATAACATTACATTAAAAAAAAAGGTTTGAAAGCCCTTGACACAGGTCTGTTGTTATGCCCCTGAAAAGAGGAAGACTTCTTTTGGCTGTGGGATAGCAGGACATAAACAAACCAGGCTACAAAGAGATTAAGGACGAAAAAAAACACACACCACAAAGAGCAGTTTCAGCAAATGCTGCTGTTTGTTTGTCTGCCAGCCTGCGTGATTGTGTCTGTGCTGGTAGTGTGCATGCATTTGCTGACATGCAGCTTTTCAGGCCAGGGGGGCGGCACGTGTGTGTGTGTGTGTGTGTGTGTGTGTGTGTGTGTGTGTGTGTGTGTGTGTGTGTGTGTGTGTGTGTGTGTGTGTGTGTGTGTGTGTGTGTGTGTGTGTGTGTGTGTGTGTGTGTGTGTGTGTGTGTGTGTGTGTGTGTGTGTGTGTCAGACGTTGTAAACATATTCATTAATCACACAGTTGTCTGTGCGCTTGTGATGCATGCACATTGGCAAAAAAAAATACAACTTTGGTGAAAATAATACAATTTTGTACATCTCACATGCTAGCTACCATGCGTGTTTGACATGCACACTGACAGGCGAGATCAATAATTATTTGCCGATACGATTGGACAACTGTATAGTGACACAAGGGATTGATCGTCAGCAAATTACACTCATGAAGATTTCAAATACAAATGGTGCCAGCGATGCAAGCCATAGATATAGTGGAGTTCAGAGCATACCACACTCTCCACCATGTCCGATATCATTGATAATTTAAACAGCCATCAGATCAACTGTCGCCCACCTATCTGGCATGGAGATGGGATAAACCTCAATCAAAAAATGGCAAAGTGAAATACGGCTTTCCTTCTTTCACATTGGATTTTGGCCCAGCTGTTTCCACGGCTGGATGTAGACACTCATGTTTTTCCCTTCCAACTATTCTGATCCAGGCTTGCCCCTAGCTCAGACACTTGGAGCTGCAGCGAGCCAAATTGTCGTATCCATTCATTACAGAAAGCACCTGAGGAAATGCGGGCCCTACTGGCGTCTGACCTAATCCCACTGGAGTTCTCTCCATCACTATCTTAGGGAGAGAAAACACGCTTCTGAGTCGGTGTGCATGTGAGCACACAGACAGAAGACGTGGTGTGAGTGGGGTTGTCACTCAGGGAATCTGTGGTGAGGTATGGCACAACAAGGGGTCCCAGGGTCACATTTCAGGCCCTGGATGGCTCAGACAAGTGAATGAACCAACATCCACAAGGATGACGGGGGGGGGGGGGGGGAGGAGGGGAGATTAAACTGGACCACAATATTGTTTTCTTCTGACATAGGGTGGGGTGTGGGTTTAGACACTGGGGTGGGGTGTGGGTTTAGACATAGGGGTGGGTTTTGGGTTTATACCTATGGGTCGGGTGTGGGTTTAGACATAGGGGTGGGGAGTGGGTTTAGACATAGGGGTGGGGAGTGGGTTTAGACATAGGGGTGGGGTGTGGGTGAGGGCTTCATTCCGGGCTTCAGGCAGACTTACGGTGACAAAGACTGCTGACCCAGGCACAGGCACTGACAGTCAGGAGGTGGGGGGGGTTCTGCATCCCCGCAGAGCTACAAGGGTCTAGTAGACAACACAAGATATTCAGGAAAATAGACACACGTCGACAAATATTGGTATACAAGCAAGAGAGAAGGGAACGAAATTGAAAGCATCCCCCATTGGACATCTGCACTGCGATACAAGAGATGCTATGTGAGGACAGCGCTACATTATAGCCTGGATGTTCCATCTAGTAAAAGAAGCCAAATGCATTCCAAGCCAAAGTGTTTTTTTTTTTCGCCAGGTATCGTCAGTGCTGCCAAGTTGGTCCGATCACACAGGCCAGATTGATTCTGAAGGGGATGTGCGTTTTGACTCCATTAGTTGATAAAATGAAGATGGGAAAATACCTTCAACTATCAGAGGGTTACCACTTTTTTTACTTTTTCTAATAAACTATCACACACACACACACACACACACACACACACACACACACACACACACACACACACACACACACACACACACACACAGGTCTCTATTCAATTGCTCTGTGTGTGTTTCTGTCAAAGAGAAGCTGAATGACTCTCCTCTTTGCACAGAGGCTGCTAGTCAGTTAGCCTCGGTTGTTTATCCGCTGCTAGCATAGCTGCACCACTGGACTGGTTGCCTGGTGCTCCCCTGAAAGTGGCCTGTCTGCGGACAGCCAAATTGATGTGGATACGATTGAGTAAGAGAGCAAGTGAGCATGGTCACACCAGGGTTCTTCTTATTTATTGTCAGGGTGTGTGTGTGTGTGTGTGTGTGAGAGAGAGCGAGAGAGAGAGTACATTAATACAGTAGAGGATCCCCTTTGTAGAGTAGGCTATGTCAGCAGCTTTGTGCTGTGTGAGCAGTGGTACCAAGGTAACATTTCAATTTGCGAGCTGTGCAGCAGCATTATACCTTAAGATTTACATATAAATGTAAATCTTACATTTCTTAACATTCAAATTGTGAGTGGTGTAGGGGAGCCAGCGCGCTACAATACGATGGCCCACTTACATTTCATTGCATCATGAATTGTATGAGGTACAAGTAAACCAACCCTAAACAAGTGTTGCAACCAACAGTTAATCAAAAGCGGAATTGGAGACAGATCTCCACTTTAATGACAATTAAAGGGGATCTCACCGTCAGTCTGCCATGTCAATCACCACTCTGCCATTTCACTGTAGGCTATGTTGTAACTGTGTTGTCACTCTTAGGAACAGATGTAGGCGAGTATATCTGGTCTTTGGCCAAAGCTAGACATTGCCCTGATATTCATAGTCAATATGGCAGCAGGCCAGCAAGTCAAAAATCATTAAAATACATTTTATTTTTGGGTTTGTTATCATTTGCTAAAGCTTAACCAACCTGCTAAAAGTAACATTGTGGTTTATTGACTTGACAGCTAATCAGCTGATTTCTGTGGGGGAACTGTTTTTTCCACAAGAACAGAAAGGGTCAATTCATTTCTTGAGTTATATGATCGCCCTAGCCGAAGATAGAAGCCAAGATACACATAATATGGGACATATTGAAAGTTGAAATTTATGACCTGTTCTTTGTCATCAATGAGGTGTTGTTTTAATCTAGTGTAATGACATATTGGATGGATTTCTCATATTCTCTGAAAATAACAACACCACTGCATCACCAGCCTTAGCAGCTCAGAGGGCTGATCATTCCAGCGCTTGGGCTATTGATCGCTTGTTGATCGTATCGTTTGTTTGAGCTGACAGCTAATCAATGATGCTCAGGAGCATTGGAACCATCCAAACTTTCTTCGTTCTCCCAGAAATAGCACATTTATGCAATATACCTTGGTTAGAAGTGGCATGCATCAAGTTGCCCGAAGATCGTCGGATATTCCACTATATATCGTAGAATCAAAATGTCATCCATATCGGCGACTCTTGAGTGCATTTACCCCACAGGGTTTCAAAGTGAATAAGGAAGCCAGCCAAATGTTATCAACCTTTGGGCAATAGTTTGCTGCTTTTGTTCGCAGAGGGAACATACAATAATACACTGCCCTACATTTACTTAATAGGTAGACATACCTTTGGATGTATTTAGATACAGACCTCATCTGTTTGAGCAGGTAGATCAGTGTTTCTGTAGGTTTTAAAGCACACTCTGAAGGGTACTTACAGTAGAGGAAAACTGATCGATGCATATAAAACAATAGAATCGCGGGATTAGACCCTGATCAGCAAGTGCAAACTCCTGACGCTTGTGGCTAAACAATTCCAATTAAACGGAGAGTTGTGTCACAACACCAGATTATGGTTAGCATTCACTAGCACGCAGAGCTAAAGTTCGATTGTTTCACAGTGAATCATAACAACAACAACAACAACAACATCCAAACCCGCATGCAACGTCCGTGGACATTACGGTAAAAGTAAACTGGTCCGTGGAAAGTTGTCGATATCGGGAGGCGAACACAGAAGCGTAGTGCCGTAAATACCGAGCAACTTTTGTTAGGAGCCAGAGTCACGGCATGCACCAACTTTAATGTCAAGAATGAGCCGAGTCCAGCGAAACCCCAAACATCAGCAGAAAACACATCATAACAAGGGGAGAGTGACATTTGAAGGTAGGTTTAAAAAAGTAAAAAATGTCTAAGTTGTGTAACTTACTAGGCGAAATCATGCATTAAGGTGTGGGTAACTTAAGTCTTGACAACAGTTCAGCTTTAGTCCTAAAATGAAATACACTGTCAATGTATCAGTGTATAAGGGACACCGTTAATGAAGATATACTCACATTAATTGCGTTTTTCGCGTAAAATTAAATCCAATTAATGTAAGACATCTGGCTAAAAATGATCCCAGATAACAGATAAAGAGCGTCTACCTTCCAGGGGCCGTCTGACTGGTTTTGGGAGAACGCTAGAAATGGCTCAACAAGGACCAACCAGTGGATTTCGGTTTAGCTCTGAATGACTGCTATCTGGCCAATACCAAATGCCGATTTCATGCTAATATAGTCACGAGCCAATAGGATATGGTTTTCCCAAAAAAAGGTGGGCCTTTTGCGGATTCATGCTGCGTGATGGACGTTTAGTTGACCAATCACGTTGCCCTTTTTTATGCAAATCAACCCATTGAACGTTGGCTTTTTATAGTAGGCGTAATTTAACAGGTCCTTAAGCCAATGGAGTACACAGGCAATAAATGTGTATGGCGGCAGCAAAACAATAGCACGTTGACTCAGGGAAGTAACGTGGTAAGATCAGCAAAGCGTTTAAACATGGCAAGAATGTATACAGTGTATTTATTAGCTTGCGATATCACAATAAACCTCGATTTGAAACCTACCAATTTGAACGATCAACGGTGCCCTTCGGAGTAGAATAGGTCCACTTTGAAAAATTCACAAAGGGGCGAATATTTAGACCCGATTGCTTTGTAAATGTAAATCTCGTTAAATGTATTGAAATACATTTCTAAGTCATTGTAATTGTATTAGGGCTATTTACTATCCAATATCGCCCCCTTGTGTACAGGCTCCCATAAACACACGAATATGAAAAAGGTATTGATGGAAACACTAAGATTGTAATGTGCAATTTATTAAGAAACATGGCACATTGATTCCCACCAATACGGTGTACTATGGACGTCTTTCTTGCATATATCCACGGGGGCTCGTGGTCAGCAGCACCGGTGCATATATCGTATCATCCGTCGTCTGTTACTTTCTTGAAGATCCAGCTGGTAAGCCGCAGTGCTGCTCCGGTGATGACGACGGCCACCGCTACCGCATGAGGAATGTCTTCGCACCTGCCCGCATAGGGGTCTGGAAAGTCAGCAAGGTCCATAAGTTCTGGTTCGTCCGGTTTTGCACAATCGCCACCTTTGTCCCCCGATGTCCACAAATTGTCGACAAACCCTTTGATGTTGGACATTGATGCTTTGTGCAGTAGTTGAACTCCCTTCTCATAAAGCCAGAATCTGGTCCTTCAGCAATTTTGACTGGCAATGAGACAGACGGATGGACAGACAGTGTGAGGTTTATTTGAGGAACATTCTATTGGAAGAAGGCTTTATTTAGTTAGTTTTAAGTTGTTTTATTTTGGGGTTGAACACAGGACACTGGGAACATAATGACCCCATATACAGAACTGAAAAACAAACAACAAAATGTAGTTGACAAAGGCTAATACTATTTTATACAGACTATGGTTCTATTGATTACAGCAGAGTTTCTTATAGTATACAAGTCAGCCCTTGGTCTAACAAAAATAGGCCCTAACCGGGCTTTCATCACAACACAATGTTTCTTCATACTTGTTATTTTACTTACCGGTTACTGTTTTATTCCGCACAAAGTAGTTTGATGATCTCTCTTTGGGGTTTGGTGGACGATAGCACGGTATTTCTACGTAATATCCCATGCACTCTTGGAAGCTTTCTAAACTTAAAGGAAAACCTTGTAAGGAAATGCAGCCAATGCAATGTTTTCTTTTGTATATGTTTACTATGACTAAAACCCTTCTCTGGACCTGAATGGTATATTTGTCCACAAACAAACAACACTAACGAGGACTGCATAATCTGCATACGGTACACAAATACAAATTAAATTCTTTGGCAGTAATAAAAAGCTGCAGACTAAGTTTTTGGCCCAACGCTATGTCATTATACAAACCAAGTAACTGCAAGACGGCATTCCGAAACCAAGCAACAACGGCATGCTTTCATGATCTGTTTGAACATTTCCAATTTATTCAAGTTAGTTAATTACTGTGCCTATAACAAAACACTGCCCCGTTAATGAGCATTATATAGGCCTATTACTCACTCACATGATGTTTTAAGGAGGTGCACAGAAAGATGAGGAGGTTCAGATGCGACAGTGGACTGGAGCTGTAGCCGACTGCCAGAGGGTGGCACTCGATCCCAACAGCCACCCTTCATTATCTCATCTCCTGTCATATATTGTCCTTTACACATTACTAGCCCAAATTTCACTCTCAGGGCCGCTAAATATAGTAGGACACAGAACAAAAGCGTACATGATTGGCGTCACCTCTTTCCAGAGGTATGTGTTTACGCTCATAAACACTCGCTGAGAGGCACGGTGTGGGAGCACCAATGTCCAAACTGAGAAAATGGTCGATCTGCCCGAAGGCCAACTTGCACAACCTACAGCCATGTATGCAACAGATCCAGGACAGACCAGAGGCTTCAACTTGTGAGTTAATACAAGCTGTGGGTCTTCCTACTGTAAACTATTCAGGCATATACTTAATGCTCTGCATTGATCCAAATGCGACACTGCAAATGTAAATATTTTGGGAGAGCCTAGAAAGGAATACTAAACAGCCACCCTCAACAAACTTACAATACAGAAAACAGTCGTCCAACTCCTGACACTCCCCTTAAAAGCCCTCGATGAATTAGCCCACGCTACCATCTGACAGTTTCTGGGCCTACACATCTGTGGAGAGGTGCAAAAACAACCAAGCTGTTATCAATGAAACCAAACCTTTTCCAAAACCAACAGCCGTTTTGTCCTTGGTGATCGTCTCTTGACATGCAGCATTTCCATACAAAAAAGTGAGGACAAGTTGTGTCGTAATAATTTCCAAGATTTTATTGTCTCCATGTTAATATTAAAATGTATTGGTGGAATTGCACATAGGATCTCTTAAAAAAGAACAAAAAAACAACAACAACAACTCAACACTGACGTGATTCCTAATCGACTCCCAACAGGTCGGAGTGCTCGGAGCGTCTTCGGATCAAGGGAAGGGAAGGGATCAGGAAAGCCACGGCCGCGCTACATGAGCACGAAGCGCGCCACAGCGCCGCCACGGGTCTCTCGCAGGCGCTGGCAGTGCCGCAGCATGCTCAGGATGCCCTGGAAGCGCTTGTCCATCTTCAGCTGGGTGAACTCCAGGAGGTCTTCCTTCACCACGAAAAACAGACCTGTCCCGGCCGTTCACGCAACACCACAAACATGACACGCGGGTAAGCACACAGCCACACACACAAATGCCGTTTCCACTTGAGATTATCCCAAGAAAACACAACAATTATTCAATAGAAATGTAATAAATAAAAAAAAACCTAAACCTAACCCACACTCAAGGCCAACTCCAGTCGTCTGGGTGATTGTTACTCAAAACGTACCATTTACAATAACACGTAACTAATTTTAGACACACTGTCGCTGAGATGCGGGCCGCGTGGATGTGAAGAGGCCGCCGGCCGCCCGGCGTACCTTTTGTGTCTTTGGTCTGCTCGTCCTTGAAGCGCTGGTAGAGCCTGCGCGTGTTGTTGTTGAGGCTCTTGGCCGGCTGCCGCATGATCTTGTATTTCCCGGTCACCGCCTCGTTGATGCCCCGCACTGCGGCGTTGAGCTGCTCGTACGTCACGCGGCCCTTCATGTACCTGTGGAGCGTGGGTGACACAAACACACACACGCACAGTTTAAGGACTCTTTATCAAGCTGTTGGTGCGGCTCAGGGTTGAACTAGGTTTGAAATAGGCCTACTTTGTGTAACATTAGAATATTCACCAATTTTGTGTTGCACACATTGTGAAATGCCAAATGAAAACATTGGCAAAGCGTTTGCCCTCGTGGTTTAAAATGACTTCTCCATCCACAGACCCTGTGTTTTTCCCCCCCCTGCAGTTAAAGCGTAAGGTATTGGGAGTTGGCGATTGCTTCAGTTCAGTTCACACATGTGAATAACACAGTTTATTTTCTGTATGTTTTAATGACAAACACAAACACTGTCACCAACAGATACAGAAAGTCCTGTAGTTTAAGTTATTGGTAAAGGCTGCTCGCCTGGGGAACCGGACGAATCTGCATGCCCAGTTTTATTTGCTCTGCCATATGCATTTGGGCCTGCAGATTGCCAGCAGACCGGGCCCGATTCGGGCAAATCAAAGTTAATCTAATAAGGTGTGGGTTCGACTTGATGGCTGCACAGAGGAGCGCCCTATGGGAGCACCCTTGAGGCTCTCTTAAACAACCAAGACGGCTTTGGCTCATGTGTCGGACGTTTTGCTGCTCTGATTGGTTACAGGTTATAAATGAACTGAGAGGTTCCAGGCGAATATGCATTTGCGAATTGGTCTGGCGACGTCAGGCTAAAGGCGTCAGTGCGTAAGTGCAAAATGAAACGTTATGTGCCAGATTGTACTGTTTAAGACACTTACTGAGGGATGTTTTCAAACTCCGACATTGTAACAAACTCCATTTGTTTGACAGGAAGGATCTTTTTGCTGGCATTTCCTTGCTGGCTGGGTTGTGTCTCAGCTGGCAAGTTCTGGTTTGGAGCAGGCTCATTTTCCCTGAGAGATAACCAATGAACGGAGAACATCAGCCACAGGCTAGGATGGCTTCTGTACCCCAATACAAATTTAAAAATATCCAACAGATCTATACACACAGGGAAATATTTGTACTACCCGAATTCCCTACTATAAATCAAGCATACCTTTTGGGCATGTGCTTAGGAACATTATCTTTAAGGTGTTGTAATGATTCAAAATCATGTTGGAAAGACCTCTCATATTCCTGAAACGTAAAAAAAGACATTAGTTCATAAAGTACTTTTTACAGGGAGGGATTTATAAACGTGCGGTGTAGCTGTGAAGTAAGATAAAACTGTACTTGAAGACATTTTAGTTGTTCGTTCTGGCGCTCCACACACTTTTCAAACTGGTGGTGAAGGTTTTCGATGGCTCGCACTTCTTGAACCAACTTCTTGATGTTACCTGGGGGCAGCTGAGGCACTGGGGCGACAGCGGAAAGTGCGAGCACATGAGTTTTGCAGGTGAACTGTGGCGATGAAAAAATAATCATACAGTATTACACGTCGGCTGTGTGTATGTTAATAAATGTACCGATTACTGAGAGATCCAACATGCGCCATAAAGTTGATATTCTGTCGTTTATGTGACGCGTGATATCTTCCAAGTCGCTCATGTTCCTGTGGATGGGGGCGAGAGAGACATTTGTAGACGTTTAAGGACAAATAATGATACAGTCCGCTGAAATAAACGATGTTTGAAATGGGATTTGTATATGTTAGAATCAGGTAGAAATGACTATAGGCCATTATGTTTTAAACATAAGCGAGTCCACCTTCATCAACGACGTTGTTAAGAGCAAGGCTCTCCTCTCAGCAAACGTTGCCAATACAAATCGTTTAAACTAGGCAGCGGAATGCATGACATTGATAAACAACCTACTTGTTGTCTTTCCTTTGCTGCGATGATTTTGAGAGATTTGAACCTGAAGGAAATTTCTAACTTCCCGCCGTGTTTCCGCCCCCGAGGTTTCTGTTTATCAAGCCACTCCATCTTGCGTTGCGTTTTTGCAGTATGTGCAACCTCTGCGTCTGGGCGTTTCACGCAGATAGTTTATGAGACAGTTTGTTTGCGTTGTTTTGCGTTTACTGTTTAGAATGTTCTTGAATTATGCACATAGGTATCGGCCTATATATTTTACAATCTGTTACTTTCCAGGGCTACACCAAATATTGTAATACCTTTTTTCATATTTCCCTCCAAAGAAGGTTAAAATGGCAGAGGTCAAGAAATGGTAGGGTAGCTAATCGTACCTTACTAAATTAGACTCCAAAAATCAGTAATATCATTGATAACTTCAAATAATTTATATTGGGCAATTAAAGGCACCCAAGGACGCTTTACATGTACCAAACAAAACAAAGTAATACAATACAGCAACGATTGCCGTGGACGGCAGAAAGGGTTCCAGAGGGTGGGGATGATCACAGTGAAAGCTCTGTCCCCAGAAGCCTCAGGTTGTTGCTGGGGGGCGTGGGTGGCGTGGGTGGCGAGCAGGCCCATGCCTGAGGACCGCAGATTCCGGGACGGGGTATCGGGGTGAAGGAGATCTGATAGCTACTTGGGGGTGCGGGGGGGGGGGGGGGGGGGGGGCAAGAGCAAGGAGGGATTTGTAAGTGAGGAGGAGGATTTTGTTGGAGATTGGGGTCTTGACCGGCTGCCAGCGAAGGTGGGTGAGGGTGGGGGTGCTGCCAGGGCTGGTTGCGGGTGGGCACCCTGGCAGCTGAGTTGTTCACATACTGGAGCCGGTCCAGGGCTCTGCTGGACAGGCAACACAGGGCTCCGTTGCAGTAATCCAGGGGGGGAGGTGATGAAGGCATGGATAAAGGTCTCTGCCACCAACTCAGAGTGATGGTCTTCTTTTTCTTCTTCAACGTTACGATCACTTTTGCTACACCTACGTGAATCTCCACATTACTTTACAACTTTAAAAAACACACATTAGCCTCCTTGTGTCCTTAAGATGCCATCTTGTCATCATACACCACACATATCATCATATCATAGCTGAGTACACATGGCCTGTATGAGTTTCAATTTCCACATTAAGGTCCTGAACCCCCTCTGTGGCCCTCTCTTACTTCAACAGGCTGTCTTTGATCTGTTCCCAAAGGTCGATGCCGTAAACAAGGTTGCGCTGACAATGACCTCAACGGGGTGCAAATCGCACTGACATTCAAGTGGGTCTCCAATAGCTAAACTTGTTCCATAGTTGTGACGCTATGAATCCCAGGTGGAGTTAGGTGGTCTAGAAGGGGTGTCTGGAAAAAAAAAAAGATTAAAAAAAGTTACCAGCACAACTTAATCTTAATGCATTTTACAAGCCATTCCAGGTACATCCAACAGGCTGTGTAAGACATGTGAATGACAAGTTACGTTTGCCATCAATGAGTGGAACATAATTTAGGGGGATAATGTATTCATTTCACAGCCCATTGTTTAAATAATTGCAAAGGTCTTCATACATTGTATCACCGGCATGAAGCATAAGTGATTACAAATCCCAGTGACTTTTTTTTTATTTTTTTAAACCACATAAGGTAATAGTTTGAGTTGATTGTCTTTTTGACATGCCTCGCCATAGTAGGCGATTGTTTAAAGTAATATTCCACTTTCTTGCAATGTGGACATGGGCGCCACTAATTTCAATCTACAAGGATAAATCAAACGAGGTGCACCTGTTTGTTTGCACCTCCTAGGGGTTGATTGACAAATGACAGCTGCACACATGTTCTGTAGAATATTCTGACACAAGACTTACATATTTTATGCCTTCATAATGCATAATGCAAATTTCATAATGCAAACAGTAATAATAGTGTTTATAAATGGGAACCTTAAGCACATTATGTAAATTAGCTATCCATCATTCTTATCTTTTCAAGAATTTAAGCTTTACATGGTATGTACTTTGAGTTTTAACAGAAGATAACCCTTATTAACTCCCCAAATGTAAATGTAAAAGTACATTGGCAATTGATACCTCATCACTATATCCCATCACTTCCCGTTGTGGTGATTGCATGGTTTGTATTTTGGGCACCAGGTAACTGGAGTTGGGTGGATGTAGATCTATTTGGCGTGCCTTGAAATGCAGTACCGACCACTACACCACTCACTTCCATTAGGCTGGTGCGCTCACTGAGGGGCGAAAATCAATTTTGCTTGTGGACTTGTGCCAAGCTGGGCCCACCTAGTCCTGATGATGTCGTCCCCCCCCCCCCCCCCCCCCCCCCCCCCCCCCGGCACCCAAAGCCCCCTGCCACTCAGCAGAAAAAAGATGAATCGCTGTGAAATGGTATCAAATTAAAATAGCCTTTGAAGGGAATGACCAGCTAGAAGTGAGAATGATGTAGGCCTATGGTCACACACCTCAGAACCAAACCCCGCTCTGTTGGTGGTTGGTTGTGGCTTGTTGGCAAAGTGTGAATACAAACGATTCATATTGGAAAACAATGTGGAAATCTACACACAATTTAAAGCAAGTTGCTTGAAATCTTTAAACAATGCAATTGAATGCTATGTTAAAACCCAACTCACCATGAAATTGAAATGTACTTTGTCACTTCAAAAAAGAACTAATTTCCATGTAATCTTAATTTTATTCACCTATTGTCAAATGTATGCCAAAAATGGAATTAGTTAAATTACACCCAATTGTAATATGCATAATTTCCTTTACCGATGAATTGTGGAAATTAGCTTTCTTTTAACCAATTAAATGATTATTATGGTCATGATTTCCTTCCCCATCATATAAAGCCGACCACGGCTGGCAAGCGTTTCAATTTGGCACAATCCATTCAAATCTCAGAGGAACAAAACTCTTTGGTTTGGTTTTGCATTAATTACCCGTTTTCCTTGAAAACATGCGTCACATAAGATGCGCTCTAAACTCCATTTGTTGTCGTCTTCCAAGTGACAAGTAAAGTTGGTTCACAGTTATTTTTATTTATCTCTGTCACAAATTTGACTCTTCCTTGTTCCTCATATGGCTTCTCCTCTGCTCGGGGAGAAGAATGGGATTTGAATCAAACACTGTGGCTTGGACAAGACACCGGGCCGAGGAGAAGACTTGGAGAGGACAGGAACAACGTCCCAGCGTCTATTCATACACTTGGTGACGGACGGATTAAACACATCAGCGCTTGATTTAGGTGCAGTGGATTACAAGAAAGGTTACAATGTCCGTCTGAAGCCACACTCTGAAGCTGTTGCTCACGCACGTACAGGTTTGCACACGCACACACAAGCACAAACACACACATAATGCACACACATGAGTTGCACTATTAGATAGGTAAAAATAAGTCCAGGTATCCCCAAAAATGTACACAAGCTCATGCCTGATTGCATTGCACTGTGGCTGTTGCCAAAATCTCGAGTCATCGGGCCATATTCAGCTCCCAATTCAGATTAGCAATCCTATATGGCATGTCAAAGCAAAACCCATGTTTAGCAAGCTTTCTAACATTGGGCATCCCCTTTTGTATACAAATAAAATGTATCCAACGATATGAGGATAAGCTGCCATTGACAACAAACAAAGGCCTGAAACTCCATGAGGTAAATCATCAAAATTAAGAAACTAACAAATTACTTAAAAAAAATACTCACTTTGATGTCAAGTGGATAATTAAAACAGTGTGAGCAGTTAATGTGATGGTCCTGTCCTGACTGGTCATACCAGTGTAATTGTTGGTCTTGTCCACTTGATGTCACTCCAAATTCTCTGAAGCTCTGTGTTCCTGCCATTCCTTTCCCCAGTCCTAATAAGTGCATCATGGACACCTGTTTTCTGTTTATCCAAGTGTCCCAGTTTAATATGTTCTCTGCTTGGCTTCCCTTTGCCAAACTTTAGCCCTTAGGCGGTTCTTGTGTTGGTATTAACTACAGGTTGATTACATGGCCATAGCCTACCGTGTCATCCGAATTGGAAACTAGGTGATTCATTTTGAACTTGCAAAAAAAAAAACAACGACAACAGTTGCGCGTATGGGAACACTCTGTCTTCAAAGGGCTCCACCATATCGGAGTGTGCTCTCTTTGTGAGCTTAAGAACAGCACAGGGAGAGAAAGTGTTCTCCGCCGCGCTGTCTTCAAAATCAACCTTGGAGTAAGGTGACAACTCAAGGGTGTGTTTACTCGCATGGAGCTGGAGGGCCGAGTTAACATTTGGCAACGCTGAATATTCAGACAGCATAACACAACATTAGCCTACACTTAGTTTTTCACATGCTGTGGCATGGGACACACACTAAACGACTTATTATTGTGCTCATTATTCTTCTAATTATGCACATAATGATGCCACATAATGATCAGGGGGCTGTTCGAGCTCTGTCTCAGTAGAAATGCTGCCTTATCTTCCAGTTCAATATAACAAAGACTCATGATAAACTACTGATTATTGATTATACAAGTGACTCTTAATGCTGCATTTTTGTAATTTTTCCGTCCGAGATGCATAAGAGAATGATGGTTATCTCTTCAGTATATGTGAAGCAGACAACACCCATATATATATATATATATATATATATATATTACTCATTTATGATAGCCCAGTCAATCAAATCCAACTTTATTCACACAGTTATGTCAAAGAAAGTGTCATAAACAAATTTTCATGTACAGTATTGATAGAGCAATAAGGAATTCTTAATAATGATTGTGACTAACTAACAACCCTAATAATTTCTCCATAGCAAGACTGTCATATTATAAAGTGGGAGGATGACATAGGTGTCTGCTAAATAGTAAGTAATACCATACTTGTTTATTGTGTGTGTGTTATTATAATCCATATCTTAATGACATTTGTCATTTGAGATTCTGTCTCATTGCGACTCATAACTGTGTGTGTGTGTGTGTGTGTGTGTGTGTGTGTGTCTCTGTTTGATCTGATCTGATGATGTCTGTCTAACGGATCTTCCTTCCTTTTTACCATTTGAAAGTTATTGATGGTTTGTGTGTGTATTAGTGTGTGTACATGTATATTAGTGTGTGTGTGTGTGTGTGTGTGTGTGTGTGTATGTGTATGTGTATATATGTATATTAGTGTGTGTGTGTGTGTGTGTGTATATTAGTGTGTGTATTAGTGTGTGTGCGTGTGTGTGTGTGTGTGCGTGTATGTGTATATTAGTGTGTGTGTGTGTGTGTGTGTAAAGTCTTGAGACGGGTAGTGTGCCTGGAGAGCTGCTTGGGTTTCAGGCCTTTTGGAAAAAAGCTATTTCAGCCACGCACAGGCAGCATGCCAGGCCCAGGGGCCACCAGCGCCGGGTCACTTTACACACTCCCTCTGATTGATGGCTCCGTACGTCAAAGACACCACCCGCCCACCCACCCACGCCGTGCCTTCACTGTGCCTCTTTATTAAGGTCTCCTCGTCCCACCTGCACTCCTCAATTATCTTTCCCCGTTCCGTGTCACTGCCCGCCTATCATTTACAAACTGGCATTTGCATACTTTCATACTGTGTTGTTATTATCTTTGAGAAGTTACCATCGCCGGCGTAGCTTTGGCGTTGGGTAGTTTTCCGCTGTCGTCGGTTTCCAGATGCATTTTATTTTCTATTCTCCCTGCAAAAAATGCGGCCGGCCTTGCCGGGACCGGCTCTGAAATGCGTTGAAAATGACACTGCGCTCAACGTGTCTGTGCGTGCGGGTGGCTTGTCTGGTTGGTGATTGTGGATGTTTCGACTTACTCTGAGTTGATTGCTGTGGTTGGTCATTCATATTTATCTGCCCATTAACCAAGGGTGTAAAAACACGGCGCTGTGCAAAACACAAGCACTGTGGGAATACACCACGCCATTTAGTCTTTGCTCTTTGATTTCCTTCCATGTGTGCATTGTGCAATGGACCCAGCCTCACTTATATGCATGAAGAATTGTGTCACACGTCAGTGGTCTACTGAGGTGGGAACCCAGAGAGATGTAGAATGTGACCCAGTGTGGTGGCATGTTATTTTGACCTTGTGTGTTGACCCTTCACCTATCCACACCTAGAGACACATACCCACTAATGCACACACATACACTGGCTTCCAAGCATATCTTTACTTTATTAGATCACTGAGATCAATGCAGAATGCAGAATACGCACCAAATGAGAACTTTTGAATGGTTCTTCTATTGCAATTTATGTGATGAAATCTCAGAATGCTATGATAAGAGAGTTGTTTTTGTTAGCCAAGTGATGTTTTAAAGGACCAAACCAGCCTACTTTGTCTTAGTTAGCATCAGCTCTGGCAGTGACCAGGGTATGAGGTGTACCCACAATAACATCTCGGGAACGGTGTGGCTATTGTTTCATCCATTCCTCTATTGAAGGTCTTGCATTGGTCTCTCTCTCTCTCTCTCTCTCTCTCTCTCCTCTCTCTCTCTCTCTCTTCTCTCTCTCTCTCTCTCATCTCATCTCTCTCTCTCTCTCTCCTCTTCTCTCTCTCTCTCTCTCTCTCTCTCTCTCTCTCTCTCTCTCTCTCTCTCTCTCTCTCTCTCTCTCTCTCTCTCTCTCTCTCTCTCTCTCTCTCTCTTTTCAGGAATATTCTTTTCCAGGAATATTCCAGTAAGTTCCAGGGATAGTCCCAGGACCCTGGATCATTAGAAGGCACTAATGATCTGGAAGGTCTGGATTTCCTTCACAGAACACCCTCGGCTGCCGGTTCACAGAGTTGACATCCCGACCGCGGTCCCTCCGCCTCCCTCTATAGGCCTCCGCTGCGCCCGGCTGGCTCGGCTCAGGCGACCTCCACCAGATACCGCGGAGGCTCCGAACATCCGATCCGGCCGTTTGAAAGGCGTCCAATACAAGTGATGAGGCTGGGGTATTTCCACCCGGATTGAGTCTCTGCTAAAAGGGGGGCGGGGGGGGGGGGGGGGGGGGGGAGGCGGGGGGGGTCTATATGGGTGTTGCATGTGTATTGACTTTTGCCCCCTAGGAAACCTTTGTTGTGTTTGTGTTCGGAGCGAAAATATTCTGCTTAAGCAGCAGCTGCATTTCTAATGATCCGCTGCCTGCAGAGTTTTATTGCCGGCTTTATTTCGTATTTAGCCACGTTGATTTGACATGGATACCCCCTCCCCTTTACCCTACACACGCACTCACTCTGTCACTCACTCACTCATTCATTCTCACACACACAGACACACACACACCCAAACGTGGGGCGAGTGGCCCTGTGAAGATGGGTGGGTAAGACGATACAGGGCCAAGGCGTGATTTCCATGCCGGGATGATGTCCGTTAAGCCTTGGAGATGACAAGCATGTTCTCTTCCTTTTCCTTTACCTCTCCAACTTCCTCGGCCTTGCACAGAGCCCCCCCCCCCCCCCCACCCCCACCCCCCTCCTCCCGGGCTGACTGCCCTATCCAAAGAGCACTATGAGCCGACACAAAGCAGCAGTGAAAGGTCAAAGGCCTTCCACTGGCCACGGTCCACGGGGCCCGCGGGGCTCCGTGGATCCCGCCATTCTGTGGAAAAAAAACCAAACAAAAACAACCCCGGCTGAAAGTAGATTCCACAAACGACTGGCTAGGTTATGTCATGGCAGCATGCCACCACGGGGTCCTGTGTGTGTGTGTGTGTGTGTGGTGTGTGTGTGGTGTGTGTGTGTGTGTGTGTGTGTGTGTGTGTGTGTGTGCGCGCAGCGTGCGCGCATACTGTCCTGCTGCAACCTTAAGGATGATTAATCAAATGGAAAGGGACATCCTAAGTCTATCTTTAACGCGTACAAAAAGTCAAGGCGAGGAAACGCTGATCAAAGCGGCAACGGGCGCAATCGTATCCTCCTGTTATCCTCCCGCTCAAAAACCTCTGGGGACTCGCTCAGCAGAGAAGGGAGGAGGGCGAGGGGGAGGGGGGGGGGGGGGGGGGGGGGGGGGGGGGGGGGGGGGGGGGGGGTGTTGGACGACTTTGGACAGTCCCCCCTCGAGGAGCGGTTAGAGTCTGTTTATAGTCGCGGCTTTGATGCTCATCTGTTCTCTCCACCGACCGCCGTGGGTTAAATCAAGAGGCGCGCGCTGTGTGTTTGTAACCGCCGTGCCTTTAAGGGTCGAAATGCCGCTTTAACGTGATGACACGAGCCAGCGGACGGAAATCGCGAAAAGGCAAACGATTGATACAAATGTGTAGCTTTAAGATGAAGTGAAACGATGGGGGGAAAAGAATAAAATACACTGTATGCATCTTGGGCCAGCTAGTTAAAAACTCAATGAGAGAGTGGGAGGGGTTTAATGAAAAGTGTAAAGAAAGAGGTACGAGCTGGGGAAGCATTGCTTATTTATAAAGTAAAGTATGCGATGTGATTTATTGATCAAATGATCACCATCGATCAGCTTTGCCTTTACAGATATGTCTGAGTCATTTTAAACTAGTGGAAGTGATTAAAAAAAGACGACATCACAAAGAAGCTGTGAACGCAGAAGAGTGGGTTCAGTTATTTAAAAGGTGCTGATTACGCTCGCCTCGTCTCCTTTAACTTATTTTACCTGGCCGCGATTGAAACACATTTTCTTTTATTTTCATTTAGGTCTGTCACCACTGCCGCCAAATACACGTGTATCAAAGCCTTAGTGGACTGCAATTATATCAGATGCGAATCCATTAGGGAAATTACTGTGGGAGTGTTATGAATAGCAAGGGGTTAGGTTGCATCTGAAATATGCACTGCACCGAGACAGACAGTCACAGCAGACCGCAAGCTGACACACAGACGCGTGCACGCACACATGCACGCGCACATAACACACACACACACACACACACACACACACACACACACACACACACACACACACTGTACTTTGACTAGGCTGAATTAAAATGCTGAAAAATATTAACTAATTCAAAGATACATGCACACAAGAAAGTACGGAAGAAGCGCGATCTAGTGGCGCTGCCGATTGGCTCAATGTGCCACACGCATGCCCGTGATTGGTCGGAGTTAAGGATTGCCTGCTGTTCAAAAATATCTGCCCAATTCTCATGGATTTCGAGTGCTGTTTATTGTCCTGACTTTGGTGATCATCTAAGCTGCTGTCAGTTGTCACCTGACTTCCTCCATGCTTTGGAACATTGGTGTGTAACTGTAGATATTTGTGTGCCGTGGCCAATGTCAGATCTTATCGCGCTAATAGCAGACTGTACGCATTAAGTGTGGTTTGATTTGTGTCATATTAATGTGCGTCCGCATGTGTGTTTGCACACGTGAAGCTGCAGTATACCGTGTCATGCGTGTGTGTGTTTAGATGCATACATTTGCACAAAGCTGTGGCGCGCGCGTGTGTGTATGCACGTCCGTGGTTGTGGTTAGTGCTGTTGTGTGTGTGTGTGTGTGTGTGTGTGTGTGTGTGTGTGTGTGTGTGTGTGTGTGTGTGTGTGTGTGTGTGTGTGTGTGTGTGTGTGTGTGTGTGTGTGTGTGTGTGTGTGCGTGTGTGCAGGTCTGCGAGACCAGAACGAGAGTGAGACAAAGAGGTGTAATACCTCGCGTTCTGCTTAGACACAAAGGCAGCTCAAGGACACATTCCCCTCATTTATGATGAATGCTGTTGAGTACATCGTCCAGTGCCAAGAAACGCTGTGACGATATCACAGACCTAAGGTGTAGAGATATCCGGCTGTCAACCCCCACCCACTCAGTCTGACGGACAGGGAAAGCCAATAAAAAAACGAAATGGAAATGAATGGCATTGAATTGCCAAACCGCGATGCTGCAGTCAAGCGCTCTCCTGTTTCCGAGGACTCAACACAAGAGTTGCTTGGCGTCTTCCGTCTTGGTTTCTTTTGTTTGGTTCGCCGTTCCCTTCTCGGAGAAATGATGGCACAATAAAATGAATAAATAAGAAATGGCCAACGCTCATGTTCAATATCCCATCTGGGGCCGCCATTATGGAACACTCCTCCCCCCTTTCTCTCCCCCCCCCCCCCCCCCCCCCCCCCACCTCCCCCGTGGAGAGCAGTAATGCGTCATTATGGAGCAAAATGGAAGTTGAGTTGGAGGGACACTTGATTCAAAGGAAAGAGACTATTTGCGACACATGTTTATGCCGCTATATTTAGCGTCTGAAGCCCCCGCGCTCATCGCGATGGCTTCCCTAATGAATCTCACAGCATGCGGGGGGATTCTCGCTGAGCCCACTGACGCAGACATAAAGCGACATAAACAAACGACAAGCAGGTTCTCTCGGCGCGCCCGTCATATCCCAGCTGTCCCCGGATTACACGGACTATGAAGACACTCTGTAATTAGCCGGTCGGCGCTTCGGTAATTGACATGCGACTCACCCAAATGATATCCCTCCACCTCCCCCCCCCCCCCCCCCCCCCCCCCCCACACACACACACATAGGCATTCGTAACATGCAGTAATGAGCGATTGATGCGTTGCCTGCATTCATTGATTTGTTTGACGGGGGGAGCGGGATGATGATGATGATGATGAAACCCAAAGCGTGTCAATTTTATAAAGCGACAGCGATAGACATGGCCGCCCGGCCCGCGCAAAGGGCAGGGAAAAGGCCACCCTTCAAAGCAAGGGTCGGTTTCAAAGTGCGGCCCCAATAACATGCGAGGTGAAGGAGACTCGTCGTCCGTCACCGGGGCAACCGAGTGAGGGGCAGGCGCCGATCGATTCCGTTTCTTCTGTTCCGTGTTGTTCTCATGCTCTACCCGCAGGCCCCCCCCCCCCCCTCAGATCACCTGGTAAACGCAGGCTCCCTGCCCCTGCCCCCGAAATGTGGAGCGGTAATTAATTGACTGGCACCGTGAGCATAACTGTATCCTGTGTTGTCAGTGACGAGGGCTGACAGATGGAGGTATTTTCCAGTTCCACAAAAGCCAGAGCGACTTCAAAGCGGGGATATGCGCGTGTCCCTGTGTGTGTGAGTGCCTGTGTGTGTATGCATGCGCGTGTGTGCGTGCGTGCGTGCGTGCGTTGCGCGTGTGCGTGTGTGCGGTGAGTGGGTGGGTGGGGAACACGGCGGGGGCGCTCTGCGCGTCTTTTGCACTCTATTTGTGTCCATTTCAATTTTCCCAAACTATTTATGTCGCACTGCGTGGGGTAGGGCGGACTGTGTGGGGGAGGAGGAGGATTGACGCTGCAATCCTAGAACCCTGGAATCCCCTCAAAGATAAATGAACACCCGTGGCTGCATACTCCTCTCGCTCTGTTGCCCCCGCGTCCATTTCCATCTCAGCCACCCTCTGTGTTTGCCTCCTTTTGCTCTCCCTCGCCCTCTCCCCCCCCCCTCTCTCTCTCTCTCTCTCTCTCATCTCTCTCCCCTCTCCTCTCTCTCTCTCTCTCTCTCTCCTCTCTCCTGTCCTTTTCTCTTGCTCTCTCTCCCCCTCCCTTCATAGTCCGACTGTCAACTGCTATCTGCTTGCTGCACTTTCTCTCACAGACTTAACCTTGCCCTCTCTCCTTCTTCCATTCCTTCTTGGTGGATGCTCTTTCCTACTCCAGCCCTGCCCCCCCCCCCCCCCCCCCCCACACACACACACGCAGTCTTCAGTTTGATGTGTCCTCACAGCAGGTTACCAGTGGGAAATGGTAGTACCCTGTGCTCTTCCAGTTGACAGTGATGATTTATACACTTGATGCACGTGGAAGCATGCATGCACAAAGGAGACACAAACATACACACACACGCACACACACACACACTACACACACACACACACACACACACACACACACACACACACACACACACCACATGCACCTTGACACAGAAACATGCATACAGAGACACACACACGCACAAACACCTTCAACACACACACACACACACACACACACACACACACACACACACACACACACACACACACACACACACACTTGCACAATCGTATGCACACATACACACAAGGCCACAGTTCACCATAAACTCCTCTCCTCCCAACCGTGTATGCTGTTTGACATTTGGGCGCCTGTCAATGGGCAGCAAAAGCGAGAGCCAGGTGCATCAGCACTACGCGGTTGCAGCTGTATCTCTCTCTCACTCTCTCACCCTCTCTCTCTCTCTCTCTCTCGCTCTCGCTCTCCCTCCCTCTCTTAACTTGCCTAATTCAGCCGATCACTCACTAAGACAGGAGGGAGAAGAGCAGAGGGGGATCAATTTGACAGCCAGAAGACGGGCAGAAGGGGAAGGATTGGCGAAGCGATCGATAACGCAGCAGTCATGTTTGGCTACTGGCCCCAGCCTCCAGAG
>JAXIVH010000013.1:9424091-9434091 GCA_036785325.1 Urophycis tenuis
GTTTTTTCAATGGCAGCGCCGCGGCCGGTTGCTCTGGCAACACTTTTGCGACAAATTCCCCGGTGTCGTCAAACTGTGATGGAACGGCCGTGAACTGGAGGGGTTTCTCTTCTTTTGGTGGGGGGGAGGGGGGGGGGGGGGGGGGGGTTACGTTCTCTGCAGCAGAGGCCATGCCAGCGTCACCCGAAGGCTTATCGGTTAACGTGGATCTGACCTCCCGATCTGCTGCCGAGCGACCGCGTGCCCTCGGGCCAAACCTAACGACATACGCAGCAGGCGCGCCCCGTCCGTGTCCGCCAGGATGATGAATAGTTTGGTATTTCGGATTCAGTTCGGTCCGAGGATTCATTTAAAAAAAAAAAAATTCTACGTCCATATAAAAAAATAAAAAAAAAAGGGAAAGTAATACCCTCATGGTGAAATGCTCATCCTTCATCCGTGGCTTTTTTTTTTTTTTTCCAGGGAGGGAAAAACGAGAGGGAGCGGAGAGGAGACAGACAAGCAAGAAGACAGAGGCTGAGGACGGATGACAAGAGCGATGGATGGAATATATGTATATATACCTTCTCCTGTGGAGCGGTGGTTTGGCTCGCCGCACCTCCACTGGCAAGATCCTTTGCGCCGTGGAAGAAGAAGGGGATGGACAGACAGACGGACGGATGGATTAAGGGATGGATGTATGGATGGTGACGGAAGCGGGGGAGCATGTGGGAAGCAGGCCCTGGGGGGGGGGGGGGGGGGGGGGGGGGGGAGCTGGGCGTGTAGACAAAAGGGGGCTTGGTGTGTCCGGGCCAAGTCTTACAGCTGCTAGCGTTTGGGCAACAGCTGCTCATAGGCAAACTGTTTGTTTACACTAATAATACATAGAATGATCTGCGTTTACACTAATAATACGTAGAGTTATCTGTTTGAATTCGCACAGTCTTGGTGCCGAGGCTGCCGGAACATTCTCAGTCTTATACAGCTTTACAAAAAAAAAAAAAAAAAAGAGAGAACACAAAACAGCGATGACATCCCGGTGACGTGCGGAGGTTCTCCTGGCCCCGCCTCCTCATTGACTCCGCCCCCACACAGCGCTCGACTGTTTACAGCATCCCGACGGATTTTGTGGGTCACTGTGCGGAAAATGACCTTTTCCCACACAAGCCACAGGGGGGGAAGAGACAACGCAGAGGAGACACAGGAACCAGCCCCGGAGAATGAGGTTAGGGGTTTTAACCGAGCAGGCTCTGCCCGAGACAGAGGGTTGTGTTCTCTTCAGCCCGCAGTGGAAGTAAGTGTGTGGTCGGTAGTGTGGGAGTCATGTGCTGCATGTGTCTGTGTCCACATGTCTGCCCGTACGTGCATGTATGTGTCTGCATGTGTGTGGGCATACGTGCATGTCTACATACTGTATGTGTGTGTGTGTGCGTGCGTTGTCTGCACACACGTGTGTATGTCTGCACCTGTGTGTGACCCTGCACGTGTGTATCTCTGCGTGTGTGTGTGTGTGTGTGGTTGTGTGTGTGTGTGTGTGTGTGTGTGTGTGTGTGTGTGTGTGTGTGTGTGTGCGTGTGCGTGCGTCCACGTGCGTGTACAGCTGCTGCGCTGACCTGCGTTGCACTGGCCCCGGGTCTCCCCCTGGGGGCCGGCGGCGTTGGCCCCCGCCCGACTCCCAGCTGTGGCGTCGGAACGGCGAGAGGGAGCGGTTGGAGGCGCGCGCGATGGCCGACGTCACCGGGTTGTCGGGCAGGCCGTCCTGCTTCTCCTCCTCCTCCTCCTCATCCTCCTCGCCGCGGCGGCCGCCCGTGGCCTCCAAGCCTTCCCGGCCGCGCCCCCGCGCCCTGCAGACCGGGGCAGAGTTGGTGGGGTCGAGAGTCTGTGAGACGTGTGTTGTGTCCGTGTGGCAACACCTCCGCCAGACGGTGATAATCACAGATGTTTCAGTTCCTGGAAGATGCCCGTCTTAAAGGGTTTTAAACGATTAAAAAAACCCGCTGAAATCAAATTCAGTTCCGTTTTTTCGAAGTTTGATTAAGTCGTTTCTGTTTTGTTTTTTTTCAAATGACTGAGAAAGCGGTGGCATCGGTATGTGCTGTGGCTGCTGTCCACGTCCAACAGTAAAGCAACCCGCGCTCGAATCAACGCTGGAAATAACATCGGCATCGGATGCGTCGGCCCACTCACCGTCTTCCCCCGACTTCCACGGCCCCCCGGGGCTCCAGGGGGACACGGGCTCGCCGGTTCCCACGGACACGCTGTCCATGGACGTGGTGTCCATGGACGCGGTGTCCATGGAGGCGGGTGTCCATGGAGGCGGTGTCCAGGCTGTGCAAGCGAGGAGACGCTGGGCGGTCCCTGCGTGGACGAGTCCTCGGTGGAGGACCAGGACGAGCGCACTCGTCGGTCCCTGAACTCCTTCCTGGGGAACGGGCGGCGCCGGCTGCCCGGGGAACAGGAGAGGAGTTCGTTAGCGGCCTGGGTTGCTCGCCGCGGACTCACCCTCGGACAATGTCCGTGTGTTGCTGTTGTTTGTTGCCGCCGCTTCAAATGATGCCCTCTATTTAGGGATGTCCGATATTGACTTTTTTGCCGATATCCGATATTGTCCAAATTCTTAATTTCCGATTCCGATATCAACCGATATGGTATACCGATATATGCAGGCGTTTTTATTTTCGCCCAGACTAATTTTAGGTCCCATATCTCCTATTGTGGAATAACACATCACCTACTTTTATTGTGATGCCTCACTAGATGCATTACACAAATTAACACTGTCTATAAAAAATAAGGACAACTATTTAAACTTATGGAAAAGTGCCATATTTATGCACAAGCACATTATCTGTGGTAAAACCGGGTAACGATATGAACCGATATTACAAAAATAGGCTAATATCGGCCGATATTATCGGACATCCCTACCTCTATTGCATCTTAAAAGAGTTACGTGGATATCATCACCATCATCATCATCATCTACACGCACTATTACATTTTCAAAAAAGTCATGCAATAATCCCCATCAGCTCCTCTGTGGTTAAATATAGGCCTGTTGACACGCCAACACATATTGCACGTATGGCGTCAGTTTTGAGTCAGTGTGTATTCACAGTTCACCCAAACTAACGGCGTGGAAAAAGAGAAGCCCCTCTCCTCTCGCCGCGCGTGAGTCAGCGCGAGCGGACCGCCGCCAAGGCTGGATATGATCAACTCTGCTGGCTGACTTCTCCCCCCCCTGTCCGTCCTTTCTGTCCCTCCTCACACACAGACACAGACACACACTCAGTCACTCCACCCTGCCTGTTTTCCTCCCCCCCCCCTCCCTTCCACGTAACTGTGAAGACCAGGCTTCCAGAGGGAGGTGGAGTCCGGGCAGGCAGGCAGGCAGGCTGGCTGGCAGGCTGCTGCTGCTGCTGCTGCTCCAGCCCCGCTCACGTGGTCTCACAGGAGGGGCTATGGGACCGAGGGAGAAGGGGTGTGGTGTGTGTGTGTGTGTGTGTGTGTGTGTGTGTGTGTGTGTGTGTGGGGGGGGGGGGGGGGTGTGAGAGAGAGGTGTTGCATAACCTGGTGCAAGACTATAAACCCAGTGGGAATTCATTAAGTTTAACCAAAAGGCTTCCCCGGTCAATTCTGACGGTTTCTATTCTGGGGCGTGGGGTATTCTTTTGGTTTGAGAAGAGGGTGTGTTTGGGGGGGGGGTCACGGATCTCCGCAACAGCTCGTTATTTCCTGAGCCTATGTGGGGAAAAAGTGGCTAGATGGGTTCCCAACCTAAGGCCGCCCTGACGCCAGAGCACTATAATCTGGCGTGTTAGATTACACAGCAAAGCACTAAGCAGTGAGTAGCTACGCTACAGGACAGACAACAACAACAAACACAGGTCATGGTGGTAACTACAAAGCAGAGAAATTCAGTGTGTGTGTGTGTGTGTGTGTGTGTGTGTGTGTGTACGTGCTTTATCGCGCTCGTTTCTCACGCAATATCAACCTGTCTGAATATATCTGTGTCTGTGTGTGTGTACATGATTCATCGCACTCAATTCTCACGCTATATCAACCTGTCTGAATATATCTGTGTGTGTGTGTGTGTGTGCGTGTGTGCGTGTGCGCGCGTGACTTACCTTTTTGAAGACACAGTCATCCAGTTCAGCGCTGGGTGTCACGCGCCCCACTGCATCATGGGAGGTCCCGCGGTGGCCCTGGAGCTCCCCGGCCTCTTCCTCAGCCTCCCCGGGACCGGACGGACCCAGGTCTGCACAGGGGCAAAGGTCAGGACGGGCTCGTTACCAGAACTGTGCCTCTGGACCTCTAACAGGATCTCAAATCGACATGTCTCGTCTTTTATCAAAGATCCGCCCTATCTGCGCTCCTTCCTTCATAGCCTCGGACGTTTTGCGGACGCTCGGTTCAGGGACGAGAGGTCGAAGTGATCTTCAGACACATCGCCCCTCTGTGCGCTAGACTTGCGTGTCACACGTCTTGAGACGGTGGCAGGGTAAGGTTAAGTGTTGGTCACGTCTTGTATGCGCTCGTCGGAGCCACAGGAAGCGGTGACAGCCGCGTGACAGTCAGCACCGAGCGGGGGGGTTTTTTGACAAGAGAGAGGGACTCAAAACCTCCACGAGCGGTAATGCGGTCGGCTCTCGACCATAGCCAGGGTTCATACATCTGCTGCGTGCAATGTAACGAGTGGGAGCTGTTTACAAGACGCCGTTCACCGTTTAATCGGCAGTAAAAAATAACTTTCCCTTCCTCCTTCTGCGAGAGAGAGAGAGGGAGAGGGAGGGAGAAAGAGAGAGAAAGAGAGCGAGAGAGAGAGAGAGAGCGAGAGAGAGGGAGGGAGAGAGGAGAGCGAGAGAGAGAGAGAGAGAGAGAGAGAGAGAGAGAGAGAGAGAGAGAGAAGCTTGCCCTGGAGTGAAATCACAACGTAATTACCGTTTATTAGTCAGGCCTTCTCAGTGGAAGCCATCGCTTCGAAAGGATCCGCTGGCGTTTTTCCCCCCCGCGTCAGTTTGGAGCGAATACAAACGACTTGCCGGACCACAGTTGTTCCTGGGACACGTATAAAATACGCTCCGGCTACATGTGGCCCAATTTAAAAAGATTACGTGGTGCAGGTTTTATCATTACAATTTGAGCGACCGGGATAAGTGAGGACCAGTGAACATAATTATTCACTTATGTGTACTTTGCATTACATGGAAATATGTCAACACGCGACGTACAGCTCTGCAGACAACTCTAGAGCCACGACAGAGGCGTTCTTTCATGTAACAGTAAGTATTGCAGCGCTGGATGCAATACCCTCAGACAGGAAGCTGACCTCATTGCAGCCAGACCACAGGAAAAGACCGAAGAGACTGAAGGGGTTGAGAAAGAGAAGCGAGAGAAGCAAAAGAGGCCGGAGATGAGGAAGGATAGAGAAATGTATGCCCATTGTCTGTGTGTGTGGGTGTGCGTGTGCGTGTGTGTGCGTGTGTGTGTGTGTGTGTCTCTCTCTCTCTCTCACACACACACACACACACACACACACACACACATAAAGGAAGAGAAAGTGAGGCGGAGGGCCTGGGCTTCTGCAAGTTGTCTCATCAGCTATATTAGGAGGGCAGCAGGGACATGAGCCGACTCTAATGTCAAACTGCACAACATCAACTGCACAGGCTATGTGACTTGAGCCACTCGGGCAAACAGTCCAAGCGCGTCGAGACCATACCACACCCCTTTACATTTTGACAGTGTGCTGGCAGGCGTAAACATCTGCAGCAGGCCGTGACCGTCGTTGCAGTCTATCCGAAAAATAGCATGGTGCACATGTACCTTACATTTCATTTCCCATGCCATTTCCCTGCCCACAAATGAGGGACTGTGGAATCGAATAAAGCATTATATATATATATATATATATATATATAATTGTAAAGAGGGAAGAGTGGAGGAGAGTGAAGCCCTGGCAGCACAGTGCCTAATTAAAATCAAAACGTGGATCTGATCTCTTACTAAATTAAATTAACATGATATGACCACCGGGCTTCTGGGCATGCACACGCATGTCCATGTGTTTCCATTATCTCCCGGAGACGCACGCGTGTTCTGCCCACTGCGGTTCCACGCGTCACCACTCAGGGGCCAGCTGCTCACTGGGATGTGCACATCATAGGCGGGCTCTCTAACCCGGACCGCCGGTCTGTCTCGCTCAGGGTGTAGGGTTAGGGTTCGGGTTCGGGTTCGGGTTAGCGTCACTACTCAGGGGCCAGAGCTCACTGGGATCTGGCTGTCATCCCGTAAGGGTACGGGACGGAGTGCGTACCATACGCGGGCTCTCTAACCCGGACCGCGGGTCGGTCTCGCTCAGGGTGTCGGCCCGGGGGCACGGCGTGGACCACGTCACCACTGGCAGCCCTTCCCAGGGAAACATTCCCGGTCCTCAACCTTGTCTCGGCTTGCACTCTCCATCAAGAGTGCAGGTTGCGTAGCGTTACGTGTCGTTGTAGTGGGTACTGAGGAAACACCCTTTATGAATGACGGTACCGCTGTTTATGTCTGTTTATCACCCACCGATCGGTTCCATTACAGTCCATTGGGGCCACTACGGTGGTCCGGTGAAGTGGGTCAGGGCTCCGGGGCTACATGGGCTACGTACGCCACGGCTACACGGCTCTGGGAAATATCTGTGTGTGTGCGTCGGCCACAAAATGACGTCTTTGTTTTGGGCGCAACAAAATGTGGTGGTTATTATTTCCGAAAAAAAGAAAAAAAAAAAAAAAAAAACTCAAAAAGTGAACCATCCCTCACTTTTTGGCTTTCACTTTTGTGTCTGGAAATATTTGGGGCGGACAGAACAGGCTCGGTGTGTGACACCTACAGATCGCAGGAACAGCGGCTCCCTGACCTCACCGGGACTGAACCGGGCTCTGAACCGAAACACCGCGTGTCTCCGGACCTCAGCGTGGCTGGCGGTGGTCTTACCTGCGGCAGCTGGCGGGCCGGTCACGGCGCAGGGCTCTTCGCAGGGCCCCAGGGGGGTAGAAGGCCTCCTTGTCTCGCTGGATCTGTATGGGGGGGGGGGGGGGGGAGACAGCACATTGCACATTGAGGAGGACCGTTACACGGCACAGGAGAATTCACAGTGTCGTACGTGCGTTACGCACACTTTTTTTTTTTTTTTCCATCGTCTATGGGTGACCAGGATGTTTCCCCCCCGCAACACACATGTGGGCACCCAAGAGCACACACACACGCGCGCACATACAGACTCGCAGGACGGCGTCTCAAGCAAACTATTGTTCCTATTGTTCCTCCCATGCAGTGGGAGATCCAGCGGAGTGCCAGATACGTGTAGGAGTGGGTATCTCTAGGGCACATGTGTATCACACACACACACACACACACACACGCACGCACAAATACCTTAGAAAGAAACACAAAGGCCCGCACAGCCCCACACGTAGGAAGACAGGACACCATCTCGAAAACAAGACACACACACACACACACACACACAAGGACGACATTGTCCTGGACTTGGTTTCCTCTCCAGAGTAAGACCTCTAGAAGCGACTGCTTAGCGTACCACCGTCAGCGCATCAAAAGGAAGCGAGAGGACGGGGTGGGGGGGAGTGACTCCGGCCCGCGAGGCGGCCGGTTCGTCTCCCACCACTGAGGGACCGCCCTGGGGAGCGGTGCCGGCCGCGCTCCGGAGCGTTCCCCAGGCTGGGGGACGGGCGGCCGGCCCCCCGGAGTGGGGCGGAAGACGGAACGGGAGACGTTGGGGTTACGCAGCGCAGCGTCCGCCCGCCGCTCTGCCTGCCCCTCTGTAGGGAGGGAGGGGGAGGGAGGGAAGGGAGGAGGGAGGGGAGGGAGGGAGGAGGGAGGGGAGGGAGGGGCCAGCATTCTTCAGCCTTTTGGTGTGGGCACGCATGCACCCGGGGCTCGGGCACCGAGAGGGGAAAATAGTTTGCGTAGCGTGAGTGCTCGCGTGGCTGCTCTGATACTAATGCGAGGACCGACAAAAATGCTGAGTGCGGCTGCAGCGTTTTAGCAGGAACAGACTCTGGTCGCATATCGACGACGACGACAACAACAAGGAGTGAGTGGCAACTCGCACTCACAAGTCCCCGGGCGGCGCTCTGCGCCCCTCGCCCCGGTGGTCCGAGCCCGGCGACTCCAGTGATCTCATATCCAGTTGTCTGATGGCTAATCGTCGCCGGCCAATGACTCCTTTGTCTGTCGGGTCTCAATCGGTCCCTTGTTTCCCCCCCCCTACTACACGCTTGTGGTGGCCCTCTCTATAGTGTTATGGGCATCTTGTGGAGATGTTTTACAGGCAGGCTGTTGCCTACGCCTCTGGCAGACAACAGAGCCTCGATTGTCGGTCCGCCATCCTGTTCGGGGAGCCCGTCTTCCTGAGTGATATGGACTATTGGACTATCGTTCGCTGGGTCGAAACCCTTTCTTCGCGCGCACTGGATCAAAGCATTTTATGGCTTTTGGATATTTAAGTAATGTTTAATTTCACAGTGACTTTGACCATCATTTGACTTGCCATTATTGTTATATCTATTACCATTGACTTCAATTAATCTAAAAAGCCAGTAAGAGAATAAAAACGCAGGAACACCTCAACCCGGAGAACATGCTTCAACACGTGTCGGCTTGAGCTGGTGACACACACTTTTTTTTTTTGAGAGCAGTAAGCTCTGATTTAACGTCACGGAGAGACAACGACAACACCACATCCCATTTGCGTCAGCGCCACGTCACTGCTCAAGCGGGGTCGAAGGGATCCGCGTGGATCCCGACGACAAACCTTTGGATGCAAACGCGTCCCTGCACCATAATAAAAGGGTAAAGGGGGCATTTAGCAGACGCTTTTGTCCAAAGCGACTTACGATCAGTACATTTGTGGGGTTCGACATGTGGACAGTTGGAGGTGGGGCATTGGACCCGCTCTGTCCATCCGCTCTACCCGCAGAGCTACTGACGCCCAAAATGGATGATGTCATCGGTCAAATACGAATCACAGGCTCATTTACAAAGTAACACTGGCTTTACTAGAAGTAAGTGAAGTAAAGATCATTTAGCAGACGCTTTTGTCCAAGGCGACTTACAATCAGTGCATTCGTGGGGTTCGACATGTGGAGGAGGGGGAATCGAACCGCCGACCCTACAGTTAGCCGATTAGCCGCCCCATAATAGCACGCGCGCTCACCCTGAGAGCCATGTGACCAGTGTATATTCAGCACGAGATAGAGCCCCTGCCCCGCGCGCCGACAAGCTAGCTGGCCGCTCCACTCCACTCCGCTCCAGTCGCCCGGCCTTTGCTTGCATAGCGCCGGATGTTCTTTGTCTGCGAATGTTTGTGATAACACCGCCACGGTGATCACATGAAGAGGGTCTGGTCCGTCTAGACTCCCGGGGTCGCCCCCTCCTCGCTATGGCGTGGAGGGTCAGTCATAACTTTCTGAAAGTGTCGGACGGTGGACCGGTGATAAGGAAAGGCCATAAGTGGGGAGGGAGAAGGGGGGTGGGGGGGGGTGGGGGATTCTTGGGAACATGGGTGTTGTCTGAGTCAGAGGAAGCCCCCACCCCCCACCGCACCCCCAGCCCTGCAGAACCAAGAGGCAGATTGTGCAATAGCATGAATCTTCAGTCACCGTCTTCCCTCTTCCAGCTGCAGAGCTGTTACTCTCCCTGTGGGTTCCACACCTGACCTGGACCCTGTGTGCAGGGCGGCAAGTAGCCCAGTGGGTAGAGCGTCCACTAATTGGCGGGTTAGGGCATGTCAAAGTGTCAGGTGAGGAAGACACTAGAACCCCAAAAATGTATGACAAATTCAATTTGAATTGCAAGTCGCTGTGGACAAAAGCGTCGGCTAAATGCCCTAAAATGTAAATGTGTGCAATTCATTCCGCATGACCTCAAGGAAATACCTCAGTCAACCACGCAAGCCCTCTCAATTCAAACCGCTGAAGGCTTTTTTTTTTTTTAACACTACTTGATGGCAATGCGTTTC
>JAXIVH010000013.1:9436591-9464838 GCA_036785325.1 Urophycis tenuis
GAAGAGACAGAGAGAGAGAGAGAGAGAGAGAGAGAGAGAGAGAGAGAGAGAGAGAGAGAGAGAGAGAGAGAGAGAGAGAGAGAGAGAGAGAGAGAGAGAGAGAGAGAGAGAGAGAGAGAGAGAGAGAGAGAGAGAGAGACCGACATAAGAACAGAGCAGGGAAACCAGTTTTAAACGGGGCTGCTAATTGTGTGTTGGTGTGAGAGAGGGCGGCCGAGATGCAGCGCCTCTGGAATGAGAGGTCTCTCCACGACTATGATTACGCAGGGCGGACCCCCGGCCTGACTCACGACTACCGTGGTGCCCGGCGGCCCCGCGGCCCCGCGGCGGCGAGCGCCGTACGCATGTCCCCGCCGGGAGGCAGAATGGAAGCAAATGAGTTCTAGACACCGGGGGGGATGAACGCGCTTTTCTGGAGGGGCGAATCGAGCCACTGAGGCCCATGTGTGACAAGTAATTGCATTACATAACCTCGCATTACATAAAAAAACTAACCAAAAAAAAAAAAACTAATCTAAATGCACGTTTGCTTATATATAGTGGCCCCCGCACTATAGATTTGGCAAAGCAGAAGTGCAGTGAGCCCCTTTGGGTGCCGCGCGCTCCACAATTTCCACAAAGTGGAACCTCTGGTTGAGGCGGCGCGCCAAGGAATGTTTCCAGCGCAACGCGCCTCGCTCACAAAACTCTGAGCAAACTGTCAAACGGCAAAAACGCGGTGGCTACGCGGATCAGAGAGAGTGGACGTCCTCTTCGGCCCCGCTAGGACGGAGGGGGGGGGGGGGGGGGTGTGGCTTCTTGCACCGCGCTTCGTACCGTCGGCTTTGCGGTCAGCCCCACAATGGAGCATTCAGTCCCAGCCGTGAAGGGCGAGTCGCATGATCAGACGCGACCCTTTTCCTTCTGTTGTATGTTTGTAGACGTGCGGAGGAGACGTGAACTTTGGCCCGGTTCTGTTTGCTACGACACAACAATGAGTGTCGTGGTGTGAACATCGGCAGGGGGGGGGGGGGGGGGGGTAGGTTCCTTATCGTCCAAACACCAGTGGAAGGGGCTGTCATTAGTGGTGAATGTGTTGCTGTGATACGGTGTTTTAAAAACAGCTCGGTGAGAAGCTGCAGCGACAGCTCCGGCCGTCGGTACAGTTGCCTCGGTTTTCCCGAGGCTTCGCTCCGGTCCCAAAAAAACAAAACAAACTGAAAAAAGAAAAAAAAAGTGTGCGAGGGGTTTTGTCCCGGGGAAGACAGCCGTCACGTGCGGCCAATGAGTGGAAACAATCGACTCCATCTGCCACCAATCAGCAGCACACAAACACAGCTGTCCCCATGGTAACAGCTGTGCACACCTTCCAGTTGTGACCGTGGTACTGGGGGAGGGCGGGGGGCTCCAGCACGGGGGTGTGATGCCGCTGGGGGGGGGGGGGGGTGGCCAATGAAACGGGAGCACGGGGGCACACGTGCGCTCACAGCACAGCACTCGTTAGGAGGCTGTGGTCCCCGCAATAAACACTAGTGGGCAGTAAAGGACGGCAAACGTTTAACCAGCAACTGAAACCTCAACGTCAACAGCGTGCATCTATTCATTTGTTTGTCTGCCCTGTACTCATGTCCCTCCTCGCTCTATGCTTACATGGCCGCACATGGTTTCATACAGCCGGTATAAGTTGAACCTCAGTTTAAGCTTAAGCTTTAACTTGAGGCTGGCACAACTGGTTTGAAACCAGGCAGCTTAGAGTTAAACCATGACTGTAGAAACTAAGAAATGTCACTAAAATCTGTCTGCTAATTTATTCCAGAATGATCCAAGCTATGGGTGTGCAGCCACGACAGAAAATCAAGCTACATTACAAATACAAGTGTAACAAATACAAATACAGTTGAAAGTTAGTTAAGCTAGTTGACCGACCAGTTACAATTAAGCACAGAGTATCACTTTATACGGCTCAGTAGTGTTGGGGTAAAGCTCTTGATCTCACACTGCCATCATCTCTATCACAGGCCGCACTATCCACTTCAAAGTAGTATTTAGTCATTGAGCCACTGACTTTATCCAAAGACTGAGTGTACTTCGTTTTTTTTTTTTTTGCATGAATGTGCAGGTTGGAGTTAGCCATCTTTCTCAGGCCGTCCGCCAGGTAGATTGTGAACATGCGGTTCAATCCCAGAAACCTTGGGCTGGGACTCAAACACCCCAAATCTATTGAGAAAATATCCTGTCTCCCTTTTGCAATATTTGTCTTCCCTCCTTCCCCATAATTCTCTGCTATTTCTCCCAGACATTAAGCATGATATCCCTGTCACTCAGCAAAAAGAGCTGCATAACAAGCACACACACACACGCAGACGCGCGCGCACGCACACACACACACACACACGCACACACACGCACACACGCACACACACACGAACGCACACACGCACGGCTGGGGTCTGGAGATTCCCATATCGTACTGGATGACCCCAGACTGCCCAACGTCTTGACAAGTGCGTCATTCGGGGCCGATAAAAAGGGACTTGCACAGGGCCTCATCTGTGTACCTTCCCCCCCCCCCCATCATGTGGCTCCACACCACCGGCCTGGCTTGACCAGGACCGTTTAATGGACGCCGTCTCATTTGTCAATGAGCCCATCAACCCCAAAAAGAATCCCATGAAAAGAAACACACTCTCGCCCGCAGAAGGTGGTGCACGGGCCATCCTGGGATTAGTATATGTTGAGAGTCTTTGCGTTTGTCAGGTGTGCTGTGCTATAAATAAATGTATTTTAATGAGTTTGCAGATGAAGAAACAAAGATGTTAATTTTTTTAATCCACTACACTGCTGTCCATATTATTCGTAAGCACACACACGTGCACAAAGTGAACCAAGACTCTGCGGTGTGTGTGTGTGTGTGTTGATGTGAGTGTGTTAATGTCTCACACACACACACACACAAACACACACAGGCAAGCACACGCACACGCACACGCACACACACACACACACACACACACACACACACACGCACACACGCACACACACTTGTCAGTACGGGTTCTCTTTATAAATCCTTTAAAGCAATAAAGGGACTGATGAATGAGTTTGAACGCAACCTGTGGCCCAACCTCAGGTCACCGGGCTGCGCTCCAAAGAAACGGTCCCCGTCAGGCCGAATCAGTGCACCACAGGGCAGTCAGGACCCCCCCCCCAGGGTAGACCACCCAGAACACACTCACCTCCAGACGGAGAGCTCCCTCTGTGATCGCCTCGGTGGGCTGCGCTTCCTGCAGGCCGTCAGACTCTGGAGGAAAGAAGGAGATCGATGCGTCAATGACAAAAAAAAGTTTTATAGAAAAGACAATTGGCAATTTTTATTATTATTTTTTTTAACTGGAATCACGAATGATCAAAATAACAATAACAGTCATTGGAACTGACACCCTGTTTGGTGAATTGTATCGGGTTCTCATGCATCCAGCGTGAGAGCCTGATAAGAGAGCTGAGACAGGATACGTGTGGTAGACCCGACCCTAGACCGCTGAATAGCGTTAGATAATGGTTAGTTAGAAGCCCCCAATTCATTTGTCAACATTTCTAAACAACATACAAGCAAGTCTGAAGATCAGATACCAGGATAACATCTTGAAAATATACCCTACAGGAAATGTGACTCCAAATTCAGCTGAAGTCTCATTGCCCCATCATCAATTTCCCCAGTCAGTTAAAAGTGAATCATAATTCATAAATATTTTAAGGAGCCCACACATAGCCTTTTGTGTAAGAAAAGGGACACACACACACACACACACAGATAATTCTTTTCACACTGTGGAAGAATTCCTAATCATTAAGTGTATGTGCTGTTATCAATGTGATCACTTATATTTGAGCCTATAACCACTATAATGCCTATAATGTGTTCTCCCTGTATGCCAGGGGAACATGAGGCGTACAAACACGCATGCATATACACATCTTTCCCTGCAATGTTCAGGAACAGTTCCTGCACTGGGTCATGGGCGAAGAAGGGGAGCAGGGGTCAATTCTCCGGCACCACAAATGTCCCTGTTCGAGACCGAGGGGCCTTTCCAGACCCCGTGTTGGGAATGATTTACCTGGAACGACGCGTGAGACCGGCTCAAGTCTGACGCACGCAACAATCACAAGGATAATATTTTGTATATTAGCACATCGACATGTTGTACTTTCTTTTTTGTTGTTTTTCTCTCTGAATGGCAGAAAGGCTGTATATTTTACAATAAATCACGTCAGACATGTGAAACAAGTCTGAATATTAATGCCAAGCACTCAATTAGCCTGAAACACAGGACGTGCAAGAAGTTAACCTGCTTTCAGAGTACACAAGATAACAAACACGCATCATCGCCATGACTTGACCTGGGGACAAAAGCAGGTCAAGATGTCAGACAGGTAGCCTGTTTTCCAAGGAAACGGGCACTCCTGCACTTATCGCGGATGGTATTTGCCCTCGTGTCTGTGAGTCAGAGGCCGTTTGAAGCCGTCGATCCAGAGAACTACCGGGGCGGCCAGCAGCCAACAGCCGAGCGGGCAATCCTGCTGACGCTACTTTGAAATCAGGCTAGCGCAAAAAGCTGAGCAAACAGTCATTACCGCGCCCACACAAGTGGCGGTTTAATCAATCAGGACCATCCCCTCTTCACACGGCAAATGATAGGGGGGGGGGGGAAAAAGACCACCGCTCCGAAGTGGTCATCGATTGTATATAAAAAGAAATGAAAAAGTCTCGAACCCTGAATGATATCCCACACATGTGCACACTCGAATGCTCTCACACTGATTACATAATGCGGGGGGGGGGGAGAAAAAAAACAAACTATTTGCTTATTCGTTGACTTTCTACCCGACCCACTGGTGTACACACAATGGCCGCTTCTCAGCTGGATGCGACTTTCGCCATCCACTGCCGAGTTCGGATGACTACATCGGGTTGCTTGGCTACCGCACTCCTACACAAACAGGGGCACTGGGGGGCGACCGACAGACACACGGACACACACACGGCCCTGCCCAGTTGTTTCCACGGTTTTCCATCCCCCCACAGCTTCCGCATAGGCATTCTACCACGGTGTCCCCGCAAGGCAGCTGGGACCGAACGAAAGACAACACACACACACACACACACACACACACACACACACACACACACACACACACACACACACACACACACACACACACACACACACACACACACACACACACACACACACACACACACACACACACACACACACACACACACACACGACCTCTGAACTTCAGGGGACACCCTGTACATCCAAAGGGCTATGATGCACAGACCGATTCACAGCATTAAAGCTATGCTACCTCAGAAATCAGAAATCAGAATAATTTCATTTTGATTAAATGGAATTAGTAATTAGGAGAAAGAGGGAACACGAAGGGGGAGTCAAGGACAGAGAGAGAGGTTGAATGCAGAGCTTGCATACAATGTTGACCCTCAAGTAAAAAAGGTTCTCAGTACTAAAGATATTATATGTAAGAAGTATGTGTGGCCTGCTCAATCAGATCACTAGAGCGGGGGCTCCGTGGAAAGAGACAATAACAATCACAAACTAATGCCAGTTCCAATCATAAATAAACAATGCACAAATGAAAACATTATGAAAGAAGGGACGTTTTTTTTGCCATTATCCGCATTTAGATGTCACTTCCTTCCCTGTTCTTGGTAAAGCCAAATATAGAAAATAGCCCATGGCTGACATGGAACAGAGAAACGTTTTTCTGAGAAGTATGGACCAAAAGTCAGTTACCTGTCGTGGAGCTGTGTGGAGCCGTGACCATAATCCTCTGTGTCTCCTCCCCGCCGCTTGTCCCTTCCTGGTCCGCGCAGCCATCGACCGTATCCAAACATCCCAAGTCCCCCGCCCCGTCTTGGAACATACCATCTCCGTCATACGCAACAGCGCTTTGATCGCCTTCACGCTGGGAGCTGCTACTTTGAAACTCCATAGGGGCGTCCAAAACAAACACGTCTGCCGGCGGTTGGGCCGTACCATCGCCAGGGGCCCCGGGGCGGGCGGATTCCGTCGACGGGGGGTCCGAGTGGGCCGCGCCAGAGCAGGTACCGGGGGGCGCGCCGTCTGGATGGACGGGGAGAGCGGCCTCGCGAGCGAGCAAGGAACACTTAGACACCTCGTCGTCACGGGCGACGGCACCCTCGTGCGAGCTCTCGCGCTGGCCTTCGTCGTGCGGGACGCCGCCGCTGCTGCCGCACACTTCAGAGCCCGGAGGCAACCGTTGACCCTCCGCTGAACCATCGCTGAGGCACTCCCCTTCAGCGTCCTCGCACACAAACACGACCGTATCTCCCCCACCCATCACACGGGCCTCGCTAGCAGGCTCGGCGGCAGCCCCGGCTGCCGACGTTCCCGGTGACTCACCGGCTTCACAAGTCACGGTTTCTAGAAAGTTTGTAACCAAGGGGACTTTGGCACCGCGTTCAGGGCCCAGACTGAGACACAATGGCTCTTCATACAAGGAGCAATTGAATTCCCCGTGTGAGTCATCTGCACACTCTTTAAGTACGGGATTTTCTGCGGCGCTTGAGTCAAACACATGTAATTGCGCGCCGCTGCCCTGCCCTGTGTCTACGACGGGGCAAGGCACTCGATCATCCTGACAGAGCTGGCCTTCGCTCTGGACACTCGTTGGGCTGGCGAGCTGGGTTGCAAGGACCTCATTCAGTTCTGTTGAAGTTTCCAAGTCAGCCTGTGCTGGGTTGGCTGCTTCTATAGTCAGAGCTTGATCTGAATCCAAGCAGTCCAAGTCGTTTTGCACGGACATGGTTTCTGATACAACTTGTTCGGTGTTCACAAGGTTTTCCTCTGGGGCGTGTTCGAGATCGACGTGCCCTTCTGGAACTGCCTGTTTGCTCGGTAAAAGGCTTTCCTCAACTTGTGGCTCTTCTACTTTGTTCAGCTGATGGTCGTCATCGGCTGATGCCGTGTCATCCAACAGACGGTATTCCCCTGCGCCAGGCGGCTCACGAGGAGCGTGGCTCTCGCCGGTCGCTGACACGGCCGCCACTTCTGCTTGCGAGTCGTTTGTGGGCTGGTCATCAGACACGGGCAGCTCGCGTTCACTGCCGACCGGCGCCGAGGAGGGTTGAACGCGAGTCTGCTCTGTGAGAGACGACTCCTGCGACGCTTTCCCCTCCCCCAGGCCGTTGCCGGCCAGCCGTTGGCTCAGCTCCACGTTAGCAAGCGCCAACGCTACGGCCACAGTGACCACAGCGACCGCCGTCGCCGCTAGCTCCTCGTCGTAGCGCCGATCGTCCTCCCCGCAGCCCTCGTCCTCCTCACGCGCTTCAGCGCTCCACTCGATCGCCTCTTCCTCTTCCTCTTCGCGTTCATCTCTGTCCCACGTGCAGCTCTTTGTGCCGGCGACCGCAACAGCAGTGTCAGCTGTGCCGCTGCGCTTCTCCCCCGCGCGCGCCTCTCTCGCTTCCTCACGGCTGACCGCCGCCTCGCTTCCCTCCGCCTCGCTTCCCTCCGCCTCGCTTGGCGCGTCCTCGCCGGGCCCGTCTCTGCGCGGCGCGGCGTCTCCGAAACAAAGTCCCGGAGCGGCCGGCGCAGTCGCGTCGGCGCTTCCTTCCTGTGTTTTAAGGGCCGAGACATCCGCCGCCGCCTCCCCTTGTTGTGGCGGCCCCTCGGCGGGGGCCCCCTCGCGCCGTGTGGCCTCCATGCACGGCGTGATGGTTCCCGGGGTGGACTCCGCCAGACGCGCGGCGTCCGCGGTTTCGGTCGTGGTGGTCGTCGTACTCACGCGTCGAGGAACTGGGTCCACGGGGTGATCCGCGGAGTCGGGTTCTGCCTCGGGGGCCTCTGAGCGCGACGAGCTGTTAGGTTCCATGGCTGTGACGGGCCCCGCGTTTCCCTCAGACGATCCCGCGGCGTCCGAATGTCCATAATCCAATTCTGTTGGAACTGCGTCAACAACGTCTACATTCAAGTCGCTTACCGTCGACTCAACATCCTGCGTTGGTGTATTACATTCCACGGGTCGGAAAGAAACCTTCCATTCCACGGCCTCGGTAAAATCTGTTAGTTCAGTCGAGTCCGCTCCCTCCGAATGTAAAAATCCAGCCACTTCCTTTGCGCCGCTGTCGATCGAGGCGAGGCCGGGCGCGGGGCTGTGCGAGTCCGTATCTGCGAGGGCAACAATGGGCTGGCCGCAGTCTGCGCTCTTATCCTCCGTCTGGCTGGGCAGGCGCATGGTGCCAGCGTCAACTTCCTCCCTCAGGACTGACTCACTGGGGCAGGGAAGCTGCGAGACGGCCCCTCCTGCCACCGCCCGCGTCTGCTGTGTGGCCACGGGTCTCTCTGCGCTGGGTGGATCCCCCCCGTCGACCACTCCTCCGCCCGGCGCCCTCGCGTCGTCTCCTCCCCCCTCCCTGCCCGGCAGCGCCCGCGTCTCCCCCCGCGGCTCGGCCGCGGGGCTGTTGCTCGGCGATGGCGCACGGGCCCCCGCTTCCATGGGGACGTGGGCCTCTGTGCTGGAGCTGGAGCTAAGTTTGGCCTCGGCCGCGCCCCTCCGGGCTCTCTTTCGCCTCCTTTTCTTCCTGCCCTTGTCGGCCGTCTCCCCGGCTCCCTCCTCCGGCCCCGGTTCCTCCTCCTCCTCCTCCTCCTCCCCCCGCTCGACGCTCTCCTCGCTGTTGGCCCTCCTTCTGTCGTCACCGCCGCGCGCTCCTCCGGCTGCCCCGCGCTCCTTCCTCTCTGCCTCCCCCTCCCCTCTTCCACCCTCGTCCTGCTGTTTTCTGGAGGCTTCCTGTCTTTGTGCGCCGGGCACATGTGACGCGGCTGGCCGGGCTCCAGAGCCTCTAACCTGACTCAGGGCTGACACAGACTCTTGAAAACAAGGCTCGTGTTCCAGCGAGTCTCTTCCACCGCAGACGCTGAAGGCTGGAGGGTGACTTGAGGCGCTTTCCTCGCGCTCTGATACTTCCAGACGGTCGTGGTCTGATTGGAGTGAAGCGGGAGTCTGATCCACTGCCATGTTGTCACCGTACCAAGTGGTCTTGGCAAGGCCTTCTGCCGCGTGACACGGCGGCGCCGCCCCCCCTGCTGGCGGTGGCTCCGCTGCGCTGTCATCCCGGTACCAGACCGTGTTGGCGGCCGTCTCCGGGCCCGCTTCGGAGGGCCACCCCTTGGCGGCGGACCAGCCTCCGTCCCGCCACAGCATTCGACGGGGTTTGCCCCCGGGGGACTTTGGGCCGTCCCAGGGCTGACCGGGGGGACGAGGGCTCTGGTCTGTCGGGTCGGGGCTGGCGGGTTCACCCGGGTCGGCGTCCGGGTCCAGCGACTGCCCCTGGCCCATGCTCCCTGACGGGAGGAAAAACAAGTGTCAGCGGTTGGACTTCCGAGTTCACGGGGGAAAAAGGAAAACGGGGTCAAAGTAAACTATAACAATAAGTATCCACTGTCTGTCTGTTCAGCGTTGCATGCTAAGAGGATTGCTATCCAAACAAAGAAAGGTTGTCAGATAATATAGACACTAGCAACATGCAAATACAGAACTTGAAAAGGCAACCATGTAATCAATCACACGACATTACAAAAGAAATGATTTTTCACCACAGACTGACTCTCGTTACTCTACCTTCTCTTTCCGCGTCGCCTTCAGAGGGTGGGTTACGCTTAGCCTCGGTGTGTGTCTCGCCTGGCAGATGATTCTGGTTTGTCCGCTTCGCTGTCAAGTCTTCTCCCTTCGTCGCGCTAGCAGAAGTCTCGAGGCCAAGTTCCGAGTCCCCTCCTTCCTGTTTTTCTGCTATGCTCGTAGCCACGACAACCTGCCCTGTATCACACACACTGCCGGGCAGAGGCACTGTGGGAAATGGAGTCCTTTCTGGTTCAGGGGAACTTGTGGATTTCTCTTCTATGACTTGTTTGGGCAGAATAATGTTCAACGCAGATTTACTTCCCGTTGCCTCTGAACAGTTGTTTATAGCTCTCTCTGGAGTCCGTGTGACACTTTTGTCATTTCCTGTATTTTTTGATGTCCTTTTTCTGTTTTTTCTGCCGCGATTCGGGTGCCTTCCAGCAGCAGAATTGGCACTGCCCGCTGCCTTCTCTTCCTGGATAGGACGGGGACTTCCAGTGTTGCAAGAGGCGATGGCCGCGGCGGCGACACCGCGCTCGCTTGCCTGCGTTTCTGTTGCTTTGCAGCTTTCCGGGGCTTCTAGGGCCGGCTGTGCAGGCTCCTGTCCCTCCGATTGGCCGTTGGCTTTAGGACACGCCCCACCAGCAGGGCTGCACGGTCCGTGACCAGAGTGGAGGTGTGCTGAGCCAGGTGTCGGGGAACTGGAGTCACAGAAATCTAATTGTCCCTGAAATAAAATAAAAAAAGGAATTTAAGTGAATACGAGTAAATGAGTAAGAGTGAAGGCAGAAAATAAAGAGTAGTTTTGCTCCTTTTTTATTAGAAATTGTCTCCTACCCTGCAACGCATGTATAAAACAAGTCATTCACTGATAAAAGGTTTGTGTGTATATATATATATATATATATATATATATATATATATATATATATATATATATATACTGTATATACACACACCTTACACATGATTAAGTTAGACTAAATTAAGGGTTAAACTACTGAATGAAGGGCTGATCTACAAATAAGTTAACCGAGGGGCACTACCAATCCACTCAACCAATCCGTAGAGTTAGTTTTTAGTCCCAACCTTGAGGCCTACATGCTGCGATGCTACCACCTGGCCCCTTCACGTCTACGGGTTCACGTTAAGGGCACGGCGTCTCAATTTTGCCCTCGGATATACATTTCAAAAAGTGCATCGCCAGTGGGCATTATCTCGAGACAGCTAGAGTGAAACGCGGGGAGAAGAAGAAGAAGTGAGAGCACAGCGAACCAGCTGCTCCAGTGAACAAACCAGTTTAGCCTCACTGCCTCGCTGACTGACAGGCACGCGGCAGAGAGCGCCGCACAGACAGGCGAGTCACGGCAAAACAAACCGGAAATACATAATTAATGGGCACTTATCGTTAAATGGGCCACATCATTTAGGACAGATACGCCCGGGCGTGGAATCTCATTTCAATATGACAATATGACAATATGAGATAAAGCCGCAGCTCCTGTGACACTACGTATTAACTGGTAAAAAAGGAAAGGCTATGTGCAAAGGACTGGCACATTGCCTTGACATGAGCAACTCCTTTCAGTAAGTCTGCTGATTAAATAATCATCTAAAGCAATGAATTCGTATGGGCAACCTTACCTACGTGTATAGTCTGACATTGCATGAATTTAGAGTCAGTTGGCTCTCAACAAGGCTATGAAGAACATATCCTTATTAACAGACTTTTGTTGCATAATCGCCAACATGTCAAGTTAATGGCAAACATCAATCTTCAGACATGTTTCAATTAAATATCATGTTACAATACGCATTGGTGTCAGGTTGAGATTAAATTCTCTGTCTCTCTCTCTCTCTCTCTCTCTCTCTCCCCAGTTTCACAATACTTTTGAGTTGCACGGCTATAGAATATCCATAATAACTTCAAATTAATGTCTACAGGGTGCAACGCAAAGCCTTACACTGGGGCACACTGGGTAATGAAGATGTTCAGGTTGGTGGTGAGCTTACACACGGTCATCACTATAATTGCACGTCCACAGTGCAAACACTACCGTGTGCATTCGTAAAGGTGGTGCGTGGAAACACGTTGGAAAGTATGTGGCAGTGTTTGGGGTGGGGGGGGGGGGGCTTACCTTCTGCTCTCTGTGTATCTGGACCAGTCTCCTCAGCTCCTCCACCTCCTCCCTCAGTAAACACCCATCAATCCCCTGCCCTTCTCCCCCCGGTCTCTCCTCCTCCTCCTGCTGCTGCTTCTCCTGCGTCTCCCGGCGGACGGGGAGTGTGAGGGTGTAGGTGCCCAGGCCCGGGTGGCACTGAAACGCTCGGCCCTCTGGGTAAATCTGGAGACAGCCCTCGGACTCCTCCCGGAGGTCTTCTTCTGCTGCCGCCGCCACCGACGTCGTCTCACACCTGCGAAACGCCGAGCGGTCAGTGGAGGTTCTCCGGGCGGGGCGGGGCGGGGCGGGGGGGACGTTCACACGCAACCCTCTGAGCGCCGCCCCGCAGAACTCGCAGAAGAGCTGTGTGCGCGTGCGCATCGGACACTTTGGTCTCGACGGTCGCCTCTGTCTCTGGCCTATTTAAAGCGCCGCTTTGCTCACACCGTGATTATTCAGAACACGCATGGGGTGAGAATGATCAGTACGCCCACGGAAACGCTGCAAAACACAGGGCGCAGTAAGACCCGAGACGAAACCACCCGGCAACACGGTAATCCTGCAGCAACATAAACACGCACACACGCGCACACACGCACACGCGCACGCGCACACACGCACACGCACACGCACACACACACACACACACACACACACACACACACACACACACACACACACTCTCTCTCTCTCTCTCTCTTCCAGATACAGAGCTCGCACCTACCGGTTGCATGATACCCAGTGACTCACACACGTGGCCGCTCCCTTCCTCAAGCTGCTCCCACCCTGAGCTAGGATCAACAGAGCTGTCAATCAAAAGCAACACGTGCTGCGCTTTGCTTCAAGTGGCTGCCTTTCGGTGTGAAACTGTCCGACGTCTCAAACCAGTAGTGAGAAGAGAATCCATTCCGATTTTGCATTGGCTCTGACACAAAAGGTGGCGGTTTGGTCTGAAACAGGTCTAACCTCGCGCAACTGTTGACTTAAGTCTGCTATGCCTGCGATTCGGTTCGCCATGACGACAAACGTCTGAGAAACAGGGGTAAAAATAAACACGCCAAAAACCTCACGTCGAAAGAATGGCCCCTGCTACTGTACTTGACGTCATGAAAGCGCAGAACCGTGAATGGAGTCGATATTTCATTCAATATTTCCCCGATAGCTTCCATTTGGAAGCGACCACGAGCTGCACTATCAGGGGATTGGAATGCAGCAGATAGATGCAGCAGCACCACACACACACACACACACACACACACACACACACACACACACACACACACACACACACACACACACACACACACACACACACACACACACACACACACACACACACACAGAGGGGGTCGAGGAGTGGAAAATAATGAGGCAACGGCCGGGCGCTCGCCATGCTTTCCTGTACTGCTCTGGTTGTTTTGACAGCGCTGGAAAGCCACAAGTGCAACGCCACGCCAGGGAAGAGTCACATCGGGTAAAGGAGGTAAAAGGGGGGGGGGGGGGGGGAGAGGAGGGAGAGGAGAAGAGAGAGAGAGAGAGAGAGAGAGAGAGGAAGAAAGGAAGGGAGAGAGAGAGAGAGAGAGAGAGCCACCCTGTGTGTGGTCCATCGAGACAAAAAAACAAAACAAAATGGTACTTAGATCCTATTTTGGGATCTCCCAATGAATCACGCCCGCACACACCGTTGTCTGTCTTTGTGTGTCTGTCACCCTGCCTGTTGCGAGATAAGCTCTCTTTCGCTCCTCTCTTGTATAAACAGCTGCAATCAGGAAGCATTGTGGGGCCGGGGGGGGGGGGGGGGGGGGGGAATTCACCCGTACCGTGTGCTGCGAAGGCTGATAGCTCTGCCCTGTGACGCGTTTCCCTTCGATCCACCTGTTGTGTGCTCTCACCGCGTCCCCTGACTCAGCAGTGGACAGAGAACACACCGAGGAGAAACCACAGGGGGGGGGGGGGTGAGAGGGGAAGTGGGTGGGGCCGGCTGACTGGGGGAGGAGGAGGGGAGAGGAGCGGTACTATAAAAGTGGGAGAGACCAGAGGCCGAGAGGGTGAGCGCACAAAGGAAAGCGGGGCCCGGGCCGGCGTTAGCCGATTGGACGGCGTAATCCCTACTGTAACTGGAGGTGACTCACTAGCTCCACTGTCGGATTAGTGGAGGTAGTGAGACGCGATGCCGCGATGCTAACGTGTGTGTGTGTGTGTGTGTGTGTGTGTGTGCATACCACGCACACACCGAACTGTTGTATTCATTCCTCTGGTCTAGTGTCATGGAAGGGTGCTTACTTGGAGGGAGGGAGGGAGATGGGGAGAGAGAGAGAGAGAGGGAAAGGAGAAGAGAGAGAGAGAGAGAGAGGAGAGAGAGAGAGAGAGAGAGAGAGAGAGAGAGAGAGAGAGAGAGAGAGAGAGAGAGAGAGAGAGAGAGAGAGAGAGAACCCCAATGATAATCTAGAGCGAGGGAATGACTTAATCATCATTGCAGGAGCCTTTAAAAAGGAGCTCCAAATAAAGCAAGCCTTGGGTGGTTTCAGCCTCAGTCTACTACTATCATCTCTGGCACGTTGCATACATTGCTCATTAGAAAGCATTGCCGATGATCTGTTTATCAGCATCTTGTCCATGTGATCCACAAGCCTCAGAATTGTTCTTCTCCTCCAACACCAGCCAGGGGGGGGAATTATTTGCCACACACGTTGTCTCTCCCCAGGATATTGACATTGACAGCCCTCGTCATCGGTAAAACGTGCTGTCAAAGGGTTGTTTTAAAAAATAACGCTTTCGTTTTTTTTGTGATGGGTACAGTAGAGTTTAGACAGGACAGTATGGTACAGAGAGGGGAAGACATGCAGCAAATGGCCTCTGGCTGGAATCGAACCTGATGTCACAAGGACTGAGCCTTAATGGCCTGCACTCTACCCAGTGAGCTGCCGGGGGGGCGTGGCCCATAGGCTCCATCTAGAAGGTTGACGTATTTTGTCAGGAGATGTGGTCCTACTACTGTTATTTGGGTTCTGATTGTCTATAGAGGATTTGGAAGTCCATGCAGATGCCTACGCTGCAGTTGTGTTATGCAACAGAGAGTGGAATTTTTCGGACAGGTCATTTTAAACATTTGAAGAAAAAAAATCAAAAATATTCTTTTTTTTTGTAGTAGACTAGGGCAGTATGGGTTGTTTGTATTGCAACGTTGTTATTCCCGTCACATTAATCACTCCATTAGCCTGGCCAGCATTTATTAATCAGAGTACAGTCTGGAATGTAACACTCACCGACAAACTCAAACCTCTTCCAGCAGGCCACCTCAATCCCTGCGGTGCGTTCGCCACTCAGCCACAGCGTTAAGTGACGCTCGACACAAATCGCCTTCGCAAACGACGACGACGTTGACCACGGGGGTTAAAAACAAAAAACGTGACACAAGCAGCTGTCGAGTAAACAGCCACACTCTGAGACGGCCCGCTTCCGAAAAAACGCGTGCGCGACTTTCAGCTTTCAGTCGAGTCTCTCATGTGAAAGAGAGACTCAGATGGACAGAAATCAGACACGTCATCGGTTTCCCGCGACACGTCACAGACGCGAAACTCCCTCTCAAAGGGGGCGGACAAAAGAGCAGATCCAACCCAACAACATGAGACATGTGTCCTCGACACAGGGATTAACCAAACAGCAGTCTGGCTGCTTTGCCCCGGGGGTTAGAGTCTAAAGCCCAAATCACACGGTCATGTCGGGACAGACGCAGAATAATGGTTTTGAGTTTCCACCTCCAAAATAGACCCGGGTCCCATAATGGAGTGAGCTAAAAGCAACGCATCCCCGCAACATTAGCGTCATGTGCTTTAAATAAAATAAAACATCTATTTATTGTTTTTTTGGGGGGGGGGGCCGCAGTACAAATATAAACTTGACATCGTACTCTGGGCGTAACTCTGGGGGCCTTTGGGCCTGATCTGGACTGAGGTGACGACGTGCCGTCACACAACAGTTTGAGCCAGGAAATAACACAACCTGCATTCAGAAAAGGCCCGTGTTGATACAACGACGATCCCTTCCCGTCGTATGTTTCAGCAGGTTACAGTCGTCACGTTCAGTCGTCACGCTGGCACCAATTCTCAACACGGGCAGCAAAACACATTACTGTGATCCATCCCGGCACTGTAACACCAGCCCACTCAACTCCCATGTTTGAGACGCACAAAATAGAACGACATGTCTGCCTTTGAGTCTTGTTTCTATGCTTCGAACGCCAATTCACTCCACTCAATGCCTTGTACCGCATTCAACCCCAAAGAAGACTCAATCTTCCTCATCGCATGCCAAAATTCAAAATGTACACTTCCCATCGACTTTCTCCCACACACACACGAACACGCGCGCACACACACACACACACACACACACACACACACACACACACACACACACACACACACACACACACACACACACACACACACACACACACACACACACACACACACACACACACACGCGCGCCCACAACGCACGCCCACACGCACGCACACGCACACACGCGCACACACACGCACGCGGCCCCTCCAGAGTACTGACCTTGTCAGGAGCTCGGCCAGCTGCCGGCGCCCCCTTCCTCTGGGCCAGGCTGGCGGGGGTCTCCCCCTGGGCATCGCGCTGCCGCAGGGCCTCTCTGGGCCGCCGGCTGCCGGAGCAGGAACAACGCCACCCTCCTCAGGCCACGGCTGGCCGCAAAGTGGAGCAAGGCGGACCACCGATGGCATCCCCACTGGGAGACATCTGGAGGGGAGGAGGGAGGGAGAGAGAGATGGTGTGGGGGGGGGGGGGGGGGGGAGAGGAGCAGAGCAGAAGGGCGGAGTCAATGATGGACGTCGGACGAGGCGGAGAGCAACTGCAGATTCATGACCGGCACAAATCACGAGGGGAGGTTCAGTGTGTGTGTGTGTGTGTCTGCGTCTGCGTCTGCGTCACATATTGAGTACACAAGTACACCCAAAACAGTGCACAGTTCAGCCCGACGCTGGGGCGGTGTACCACGAGAAGGCCGTGGATTGGAAGAGCGGCCATCAGGGCAAACAAACGCGGCCGCTCGAGCACCGACACGTGCGAAAAAGAACAGGGGGAGAGACGAGCAAATATTCACGTTTTCTGTATGTGTGTATGTGTGCGTGTGCGTGTGCATGCGTGCGTGCGTGTGTGTGTGGTGCGTGCGTGTGTGCGACCGGGAGTCTTTACCTCACTCCCCCCCAAGAGGGAGCGTGTGAGTGCCTACTAAGCGACAGGACCAACAGAGCGTGCGGTCTCCCCCTCCCTGTGAGCACAGCCTGCGCTACGATGGCCGTCCTCTCAATTACATTAATCTATAAAACAGTGATTTTCCAAAACAAACAAACAAAGAAACAAACGCAATATAAACGTATATGAATGCATGCTAAAAAAAAAAAAATTAAAAAAAAGATTTCACACTAAGCGCCAAATAATAACTGACTGGACCACACGAACAGTTCTTAAATAATAGTTTGTGTTGTGCGCCAAAGGGGTTTTGGGTGCTGGGCGTTGTGGGAAAGAGTTGTCCGTGATAATCACATGTAGTTCCCCGTACGCTGTCATTGTTAGCCCGCTAACCCATAATGCTAATTATTTACTAGTGTCAAGCTAGTCATTTGAGAGGCGGTCACGGCCCGCGAGAGAGAGCGAGAGAGCGAGACCGTAGTTCTCCTTCTCCTCTGTGCCCACCACTGACAATACTATGATGTTCAGCAGAAGGAGAACCCAACCGACACAAAGAGGTCCAAACCGTTCCATCGTCAAAAAGCACCAAAAAAAAGCAAACCCCCTTTTTTCAGATACGACGGCCACAAAAAGCCCCGATTTTTCCTAGTCGTTTCCTTACACTTTAAAAAGAACAAAGCTAAGCTTTCTTCTCCCACACACACGCTCTTCCAACAGCTGGTGCGAGCAGACTTGTGCAACTATGGGGACCGAGGAGACTAGCAAATGAGCCCTCCCATTACGACCATACAGTCTTTTACAGAGCCTTTCAAACACTGGGCTTGATGTGCAGTGGCACCTCATCTGTTTTGGCGAGAACGGCTTTTCCCCCCGAGATACTGTGTGTCTGGCCCACCGCGGACGGCGAAATATATACGTTCCTGGAAATGTCACTTCTGTTTCAAATCTGGTTGGAAAAAGGGACGAGGGGGGGAATATAGATTAAATAGAAAATAACAGACAGAGTTGAGGGAGTGGGGGAGAGTATACAAAGACAACATGAATACGGGAGGTCAGACAGAGGCACACACCCACAGACTCACGCACATACAAAGACAGACAAAGACAGACACACATAAGGATCATGAGCAGATTCAAGAGGGCTTCAAGAATCACAGAGAACCTTTATTCTCTTCATGGCAATAGTCGGTATGTCAGGCTCCAACTGACGGGTGTCTGGTTGAGATCAGATGTGAATTGAGATGAGGTGTATTATGAGACGATATGTGAACTGAGATGAGGTGTACTTTGAGACAAGATGTGAATTGAGATGAAGTGTACTACGAGATGAGATGTGAATTGAGATGAAGTGTGCTATGAGATGAGGCGTTCTATGAGACAAGATGTGAATTGAGATGAGGTGTACAACGAGATGAGATGTGAATTGAGATGAGGTGTACTTTGAGACGAGATTTGAATTGAGATGAGGTGTACTACGAGATGAGATGTGAATTGAGATGAGGTGTACTTTGAGACGAGATGTGAATTGAAATGAGGTGTACTACGAGATGAGCTGTGAATTGAGATGAGGGGTGCTATTAGATGAGGTGTACTATGAGACGAGATCTGAGGTACAAAGTGTGGTTGGAGACGTGCCGTTTTGTTGGGTCCAGAGAAAACAACGAAGACTTGTTGAAAAAATAAAGACAAATAAATGTCACCACTATGGACATATGTGTGACCTTTTATTTTGTATTTTTTATAGACATTTAATATTCAATAAGTCGGTATGTGAGTGTGTTTATAAAAGGAATTCCATTTTTGCTGTGTGTTCTCTTCACAATCTTCGTGACCACGTTCTACTTTCTCTCACGTTGTCTTTTACTTCCTCATTTCAACAAACATCTGTCTGCATTACGACACAAAACGGCTTGTCTTTACACACCAGTGAGACAACTCAGCTGGCAGACAGCTAGCATGCTAGCTGGCCTTAGGGCTGGGCGATATGGACCAAAAGTCATATCTCGATATTTTCAAGCAGAATATCGATATACAAGATAAATATCGATATTTGTTGACGCAATAACATATTTGCTGTTGCCACGCTCCAACTCGTTATTCTACATAGGTGGCGCCGCTGTGCTTTCATTTCCAGCCTGCCTGCGTCGCGGTGCTCATTAATCTGCCTAGCTGATTGCAAACTCAATCTTTAATTTGGGTGTAGGACAGGGTAGCTAAACATTTTAAAGTGAATGAGTCAAAAACAGTCAGAGCAAGATGTGGCAAATGTCACCATTCTCGAATTTAACAATGCGGTCCCGACGTTACAGGAACGATAGCCTATGCCGAAATCGTTTTATTGTAGCCTAGTATAGTAGAAACAGAATGTTTTAATAAGCAGGCAAAATTCTGCAATCGTAGCAAAACATTGGGTGCAGTCAGTCTATGCATAGCATCTTAAATAGGCTAAGCAATGTTTCTTAAAAGACGGATCAGAACGCTCCGATGCTTCGTGAAATTTATATATATATATATATATATATATCGTCCGTTATCATAAAATATCTGTTATGTTATCGTCCGTTCATTTGATATTTTATGTCTTCTAGCCAACGTGTCATTTAGATTCGATGTAGCCAGCGAAAGCGAATGAAAGAAGCTCAGTCGCGCAGAAGTTGTCTGCCCACGAAAGTGTGCGGCAGCGTCGCTACAAAGTTTCTGTGAAAGCCACACGTTGTACACAGCGAGATAGTGCCTCGCAGAGAAGAGAACAAAATAGCAGGCGGCAGACGCGGCTCGAAACGGCTGTTATTTGGAACAAAGTGCTGTACTTTAAACGCAAATGAAATTATATTGATATTGACGATAGCGTCTCGATCTTGTTTGAAAAAAATATCGATATATTTAAAATATCGATATACCGCCCAGCCCATCCGCCACCGCCTCCTCCCGATGACCACATAAACAGAGCAGGAGCCGTAGAGCCAGACAGGAGCCGAGGAACGTTTGTTTTGAGCATACTTGACCTGACCTCCTCAGACTTGTACAGGATGAGACATCCAGGACAAGGGTGGAGAGGAGAGGCAAGAAGACAAGAGAGAAACCTTACGGCGGACAGAGAGAGAGAGAGAGAGAGAGAGAGAGAGAGAGAGAGAGAGAGAGAGAGAGAGAGAGAGAGAGAGAGAGAGAGAGAGAGAGAGAGAGAGAGAGAGAGAGAGAGAGAGAGAGAGAGAGAGAGAGAGAGAGAGAGAGGACTCCGCCGGGAACACTACAGTGATGATAGATTCAACAGGAAACAGGCCTGACTTAAACGCGCCAAAACTTAAACGCGCCAAAAGCCTCCGCGTGACATAAAACAGACGGTCGGAGAGACAAAAGCCGGTGTGGCGTAATAATCACCTATGCTGTTCCCGGGATCTGTCGCGTGGTCGCCAGACGCGGTCACGTGCTCCCTGACGGCCTGCTCTCCTGCGCACGCGCTCGCCTGAACCTCCGCGTCCAGGCCCACATCCGTGTGCTCAAGAGCAGGCATTTCTGCGGCGGCGGTGGTGCTGAGCCCGTCCTGGGTCCCGGGTTCTGCCCGGGGGGGGCGGGGCAGCGTGAGGTGTCTCAGGGCCAGCGCGAGACTCTGGTCCAGCCGCTCACATTCTTTGAGTGGAACCTTGACAGAGCAGAGGTGGTCATGGCAACGGATGCCCGCAGTATACTGCACGGTCTGTGGATTTGGCCTGCACTAATGCAGGTCAAAGTCATGATGATGCATTGCATTAAAAAAAAAATAGAAATAGCAAATCTATCTCCAAGGATAAAAGCCCACTGAAGACATAACAGAACACGTGTTCTGTTATGTCTTCCGTGGCTTTATAACATGTGCCCCCCCCCCCCACCAGAAGTCTGCTCACCTGCTGGTCATCCAATAGCATCACCCCCTGCGGTTCGCCGTTGTTGAGCAGGAAGTGGGCCATGTCCAGGGCAAGGTCCTGAAACACGACACGACAGAAAGGGGAGATTTTGTTCAAACAGTCACCGGTGCACCTGGCCGCCAGAAGAATCACTTCAACACAATCTTACGACAATTCTGAATGTGGAACAAAGCGTGTTTTTTTCAAATCATGAAATAATAGTGACTATAACCACATACTAGCTAATAGACCCTTTTCACAGAGGTGTCACCGTGGGACAAACACGGTCCTGTCGCTCGTGACACTAATTATGGGTCTGCTCCCTTTCATGCACCGGGACACGGTTAGTAGACCTATCTTCACTTCTCTAGTCTGCTCCCCATGTCCTGGTACATACATAAAGAGTCCTGCGACGACGCCTCTTGTGAAAAGAGGCCTCCTGCATGCACACGCATCCCACACAACACCCACCGGGACGTAGAGGAAGTGCTGCTGGGACCTGGGGTCCACCTGTCCGTCGGGCCGGGCCACACACAGCGTCACCACCACCTGCTCGCACGCATTGTGCGCTGGGGGGGGGGGGGGGGGGGGGAAGACATGGAGAAAGGTGAGGGGAGCCGACGAGAGACAAAGCCAACCACATCTCGGCCGTTTATCCGAGGATCTGCGCTGCCGCTGCACGGGCGCCGACCGCGGACCAGAGAGACCAGATAAGCACACGCTTGTCTGCGTTGGCTGTCTGCCGCCAGTAAATGAAATGAAGAAGAAGAAAAAAAAAAACGTGCCAATGCTAATCGAAAGTAGCGGCAGGATGAAGATGTGGGTGTTAACCGTGTTATCGCAAGTGTTTCAGTGAAGGGAACCCCTGACTTTAGAATTAACGCTGCATCATGATTAGTTAGATTAGAGGGTTCATGTGCTAAGGCTTTTTCACACACTCTAGGGAATGAGCACTCCTGCGATGTCGGAATCTTCTTTGTCTGCAGTTTACAGATATTTTTTGAAATCAACTATTTTCCCCACCAAAGGAAAGGGCCTTATTGGACTTCAAAGGCTCTCATGGGGTTCCATGATTTTCGGAGCATATGTTATTTCTAATTAATACTCATGCCATGCACACACACACACACACACACACACACACACACACACACACACACACACACACACACACACACACACACACACACACACACACACACACACACACACACACACACACACACACACACACACACACACACACACACACACACACACACACACACACACACACACGGAAAGGGCAAGCGCGTGTGCTGACCGACGCTGTCACAAGCTGTAAATGTTTACATCTCTCCATCTACTTAATCCATTACCGAGGAATGTGTCAGAACTTCAAAACCGGCGGCCGTTCTGCTGTTAAAACACCCAGTCGTGCAGAAAGGTTCTGCTCTGAGAGGGTTCAAGGGGCTTAGCCGAGCGCCGCTGGAAGCCTGGGTCTCTGTGGCCAGCCATCCAGCAACTCCAGGGTCCCGGGTGTCAAAAGGAAAACCACTTCCCTCCCCATTCGCCGGGCTGAACCCACTCTGTGGACTTTGAGGAAGGTGGATTCCCCAACTCCTTGAGGGAAGCCACTTAAAACTGAAAATAGATTGCGAGTTGCGTGCGTGCGACCGAGTGTGTGTGTGTGTGTGTGTGTGTCCAAGTGTGTGTGTGTGTGTGTGTGTGTGTGTGTGTGTGTGTGTGTGTGTATGTGTGTGTGGCCGAGTGTGTGTGTGTGTGAGTCTGAGTGTGTGTGTGTGTCTATGTGTGTGTGGCCAAGTGTGTGTGTGTGTGTGTGTGTTGCCGAGCGTGTGTGTGTGTGTCCGAGTGCGTGTGTGTGTGTTTGTGTCCGTGCATGCGTGCGTTACCTGGGCAGACGGCCTGCAAAGTCACATGGCTGACTTGCAGCGTGGTGGTGAGATGCCGCTGGGTGGAGCCCGAGAACAGGAGATAAAACACCTCCTCGCCCTCACCGCCACCGCCGCCGCCGCTGCCCCCCCGTCTCGTCCTCTCGCCCGGGCCAGCATGCCTCTTCCTCCTCCAGGCACACCGTCAGCACACACTGCCCCTGGTAGCGGTGGACGGAGAAGGGGGTTCATTATTCACCCGCCGCGTATCCTTTGACCTCTGGCCAGCACAGGCATGGCTGATGTCTCGGTCTCACACGCACACGCACACGTACATGCACACACACACACACACACACAGACACGCGCACACACACACACACACAGGCGCACGCACACACAGACACAGGCACGCGCACACAGACACAGACACAGACACAGACACAGACACAGACAGACAGACAGACAGACAGACAGACAGACAGACAGACAGACAGACAGACAGACAGACAGACAGACAGACAGACAGACACACACACACACACACACACACACACACACACACACACACACACACACACACACACACACACACACACACACACACACACACACACACACAGGCACGCGCACACACACACAGACAAAGGCACACGCACGCACGCGCGCGCGACAAAGACGCAGAGTGAGCGACATGTGGGTAGTCTTTTCCAAAAGTCCACATGCTCATGTATGTGTGTGTGTGTGTGTGTGTGTGTGTGTCTGTGTGGAAGGTGGGGGGGGGGTGATTGAAGGCTTTTGACCAAATCAGAAATAACAATAAATATTGTCAAGACTCCTGCAGTTGGCGACTCGGTCAATACCGAGTCGCGAGTCCCATCAAGGTCTTCTGATCGATGACAGAACTGAATCCCCCCCCCCCCCCCCCCCCCCCCCCTCGGCCTGCCTCTGTGACAGTGTCGGCTTTGTGAGGGCCGGGCGGAGCGTCAAAGGTTATCACTTCATCTCTGTCACACAGGCTGCATAGTTTTGTGGCTTGAGGTCGTCGGCAGGGCCAATACTGCTTAGCCACGTAGCATTGCTGAAGGCCCTTTTTGCAGTGCTGGGTTCATTGTGTGCTCCAGAGAGAGAGAGAGAGAGAGAGAGACGAATGTAATGCAAGACCAGGAGACAGAGGCCTCTTGCAGAAATTGACATGCTCACACGGACACGCACGCCCGCACACACACGCACACACACGCGCGCGCACACACACACACACACACACAAGCGCATGACGACCGTGTCTAAGGGCCGGCCTCCGCGCTGAGTCACTGAGCGAGCGTGAGCGGACGATGAAAGGGCCGGCGCAGCTCCAGCGCAGCTAACGCTGATTGACAGCCAAAGTGAAGGGACCACAGAGAGTCACACGGCTCAACTGTTCAGCAGGGTTTGGTGTCCACAGAGGGGGGTGGGGGGGGGGGGGGGGAACATGACACTGCTGGGGTCGCGGAGGATATTCTCGTTGTTAAGGCTCTTGTCATCCAACCCACCAAACCAGCGATGGATAGTAATAAAAAAAACAACGGCATAAAAATAGAACTCACAGCCTTATTTCATTTGATTTAAAAAAAATAAAAAAAATAAAAAACGGACAGTTTATGTATTGAGGCCAGTAACTAAAAACAGACTTTAGCGTTTGGCTTTGTCGATGCGGCGTTACTTCAGTGGGGCTTATGGTTGGTGCTGCTCCATGGTGGACATCTTATTACACATTCATTATTATTAGCACAATCATGTCAAACTACACACACCCGTGTGGGTTGTGTGTGCGAAAGTGTGTGTGTGTGTGTGTGTGTGTGTGTGTGTGTGTGTGTGTGTGTGTGTGTGTGTGTGTGTGTGTGTGTGTGTGTGTGTGTGCGCGTGTGGTGACATTACAGGCAACCGCATTGAGTCACTGTCATGAGCAACTGGTTGGCACATCGACGCTGGTCCACTCACTCTGTCCATGCATCACATTGCCTTGAATTGTTCCCTCGCCTGCAGCCCCGTGTACTGGACAGCGAGTGCTGGAGTCAAAGTGAATCATGGGTTCATTGCTGCAGACCGACCCCGCAGAGTCATCTAACTGGTTGCACAATGTGACCGTTATTGGTTGATATTATCACAATTTATGCACATTTCCCTTTTATATATTAGGCTTTTCCATTTGTGCTACGGGGGGGACTTGATTTTGCCATGATTTTGCCAGAGCCAATACTTTTGGTATGATGTTTTTATTGTGCAAAGTCCATTGTTCAATGACTTGGAGCACGTTGGGAGTCTTTACCTATTTCATCAGACTATGGGAAAATACATTTAACATGTGTGTGTGTGTGTGTGTGTGTGGCCATGCGTTTCCGTTTCCATGCATTTTCTATTCTTGACTACTCACATGCAAACACGCCATCCAGAGTCCCGCTCTCGCTTCCCTCTTGTGGGCGAGTACAACATAACAATTGTCTGTAGTGTGCAGGGTTGATTATGTGCAGATGGTTGTCTGGTGAGCGTTTAAGGTCAGCGGAGGCTAAGCACTGAAGCCGTACACGTTGGTGTTCGGCTCGGCTTGCTACTAGCAATTCCCCGCTGCGCGCGCGGGCTTTGTCTTGAACGCTACACGGTTATGTGTCAAGAAGAGGGCTAGGCTGCTGCGTCTCCACCGCACCCAAAATAGGCAGGGTGTGGGCATTTCATGTGACCAAAACAGCTGTTTTTAATGAGTGGCTCAAAGGCACAACAAATATGCTATCATGCTCCGATTGGAATCGACGTTGAGAAGGAACCCGAGGAAAAAAACATTAACGATTTGATACAGTTAGGTTCAAGGAAGGTCTCGCTCGTCATTATAAACAACAATCCATCAGCCGCCATAACTGAACTGAAGACCAGGCATGAGAGATGCAGTTCCTCTCATGGCCCTCAGGTGGTTCAGACCGATGCAGAAACAAGACGTCAATGGGCAGAAGTGGGATTATAAAAGTGGGAAGTGGGGTTATGAAATTGTTTTCTTTATTCGGTTTAGAATCTCAGTGACGGTCGCTGGACTCCATTTCATGCACTTCACTCCAATTTCATTCAAAAGTTATTCAGCGATGACTATTAATGAGTTCTGGCCGTAGAGACCGTTGCGGGGCGGCCGTTCAATTCCTGCCCTCGATGTGCTGAATATGGATTGTTTTTCGCTGCACCGTTGCAAGTATGTCAGGCAAACGCGCCTATAGGGCAAACTCTATGGCGTCGGAGCAGCGGTGCAGAAACCGTAGGGTGACGTCACAGAGTGTCCCCACGGCACTAATACAAGTTAAACACACACACACAGCGTGTCAAACCTGGCACTCAGACGGAGTGTCCCAAACGGCTTCCAGCGTTACTGCAGCTTCTGGCAACGGCTAGGCTAACTTTACACCAAACTCTTAAATTACGGTCGTATAAAAAAAATAAAAATACCCTTGTGAGAATGGAGTACTGAACATAATTACCGGTCTGTTGCACAGTTATGTAACCATTTTAGTATTTTGGGGGGAATATGGCAAGAAGAATAATTATCTAAAAAGAAAGTGAGAGTATGCTGTAAAAGACAAAAGAAAGTTAATGTTAGAAGAAAATACTTACATAAAGTGGAGATTGTTGTGGATTCAGTTTCATGGCTCTGGATACTGAAACAAAACAAAAGAGCAACATTACCACCACGAGAGATGTTTTACACATTGTATTCGTCCTACAAATGTAGGCCATGAAAAAATGAATACAGTAATACAGTAAATGCAAGTATATACTTTTAATGAACATTATCAACATTATCAATACCCACTCATTATCAATACATTATCAATACCCAGTGGGTATTGAACATTATCAATACCCACTCCGACATTGAAACTGGGCAGACACTTGTACAAACACCTAAGCCATATTTAACCCTCACCCTCATCATGACCTCAAATTAGATTTCCTCTGCACAAAAATCATAAAACAACAAACGCAACCGAAAAAAAACAGGAAACCGAAAAAAAACAGGAAAGCATGAATAAAAAACACGTACATGCACGCACACGCACGCACACACACACACACACACACACACACAGCCAGTGTGGCAGGAACTCTGAGCCACGGTGTGAACCTCTGACCACACCACAGTCTGGGCGGGACTAAAACAATGTATGCCAATGAATCCTTCACTAGATATAGAAACTCAACACAAAGTCGCCGCAGCATCCCTGGGAGCCCGGGCATCTGATGTGCGTAAATAACCGGCGTGCCTAACCAACGCCGATGTGGCACTGACGCACTAATAGGCGAGATGTCACAGGGGGTGGGGGGGCGTTGATAGAGGGTGAAGAATCGCGCTGTTCTCCATTCTGTGATGTGGTGGCTCTGCTCCCAGCGGGGCGGCGGGATGTCGGGAAAACAACAGCGGGATCTTTGACACGCGGCTGACACACAAACGAGCCGAGAGGTTTGGATCGATCAACACACACGCACACGGGCACACACACACACACACACACAGGGCGGCAGCAGCTCAGTGGATAGAGCGGGTGGACAGAGCGGTTCGTCCACCAACCGTAGGGTCGGCAGTTCGATCCCTGTGATCCCCCCTCCTCCTCCAACTGTCTACGTGTCGAACCCCTGATTGTAAGTCGCTTTGGACAAAAGCGTCTGCTAAATGCCCCCTTCACACACACACGTGTGTGTGTGTGAAGGGGGCATTTAGCAGACGCTGGGAACTCGAATTCGAATTTGAGTTCGAGTTCCCAGCAGACGCTGGGAACTCGAATGCATGCATCCACGTTATTGTGTCTGTGTATGCCCATACACTGTGTGTGTGTGTGTGTGCGTGTGTGCGTGTGTGTACACACACACACACACACAGTGTATGGGCATACACAGACACAATAACGTGGATGCATGCATTCGAGTTCCCCTGCTACCTTTACATTGGGAGGCGGAGCCCCGGAAGGCCTAAAAGGCCACACTGCAGCCGGGGACCCCTGAACTCCGCCCATAACAGAGCCCCGACACGCCGCTGTTGGCAGATGTTGCGACGCGTCCAACGAAAAAAGCAAAGTGGCCGTTTGTATTTGCATCATTTCACGCATCACCTAGGACCATCTCGGCGGATACTCGCTCGCATGTGTCTGCCTTGGAACGGCCCAGCGGTATGTGAACCATGCGGCCATGCATGCAAACCAAAAGCACTGCGGAGCTTGTTGCTTTGTTGCAGCCACTGAGTGTGACCACACACACAAATCCACACATGCTGAGGCTTGCGCAGATGTACAGAAACTGCCTGTTTTTTTTGGGGAACATTCAGTGCAGCCTGCGACTAAAGTTATTTTGCGTGCATGCAAGCATGCACTGATACGCAAATAACCTCCTGTTCACATGTCCTGTATGGAGACAGGACATTATTTAGTTGGCTAATGCTACCACCCCCCCCTTACATTTAA
>JAXIVH010000013.1:9465038-9487902 GCA_036785325.1 Urophycis tenuis
GGTTCAATCACACAGTTGTGCTGATTTAGTGCTATTGTGGGTTTTAACTAGCAATGCACCGATACCACTTTTTTACAAACCGATACGATACCGATACTTTTATTTGTGTACTTGCCGATACCGAGTACCGATACCGATACTTTCTAGATTTGATCTCTATGAAAGAAGTGCAATTCATTTGAAAGCAGATTTTATTTTCTCCTCTGAAGATTATGTCAAGCCTTTAGTAAGACTATACCAAATGAACAGGCTATTCCAAGCCAAAACTAAACAGAGCTTTCTGACAAAAAAGCCTTCAAAGACAAAATGCCATCACATTAGACAAAATGTAAACATAACCAGATAAAGCGAATAACAACAAAAATAATCACAAAAAGTGATCAGAACTATTGCCTAATAAGCACATTATCACGTTTCAGTTATCAAAAGTATCCTTCTTTCAAGTACACAAACCATGTGGCACTATTCCCATGTTTCTTCAGAAAGGCTAAACAAATCAACGAACTACGTTGTCAAATGACGTCAACGTGATCTTTCACTTTATCATACACCTTTGGCAACATCACATCGGTGATGTAGAGGCGACTGGGAATCTCATATATGGGCTCTAGCACTTTTAGAAGATGGCGAAATCCGACATGATCAACAACTGAAAGTGGCTGGTCATCGAGCGCTATGAAGTGAGTAAGTGCCTCTGTTATTTGTATTGCCTGTGAGTTGTCTTTGGACATTTTCTCTCGCTTTTGCAAGACGTCATAAGGTTGGCTGCTTCCGTCTTACGCCGCTAGCATTAGTGAACTCTGTGTACTAAGCACTATGGTGCGTCTTAAGATGTTTTATCAGATCGCCTGTATTAAAGGAAGTACTTTCCTTTCCGCCTCTAGACCCCGTAGCATTACAGATCTTACAGTCTGCTGGATGACGCTTTATCTTAAAATATGCCCAAATCGCCGTCCTGACTACTGTTACGTCTTTTCGCAGCGAACTTTCACACACACGAGCCTTTGGCAGAATCTCCAGTTTCTGCTCATTCATTATCTCCCCCGAGTTAGTTAGGTAGGACAACTCATCTCTTCATACGGCCGTTTGATGTAGGCTACTGGCATAGTGGTATCGGTGCGTGGTATCGGCAATTAAAAAACGAGTACGAGTACGAATACGATTACGAGTATTTTAATGAAGTATCGGCCAGATACCCGATACTGGTATCGGTATCGGTGCATCCCTAGTTTTAACAGTAATACACATTCTGTTATGCATAATCACCCCGGTTTGATACCCTATTCCACCGGCATAGTTAAGAACACGCAATTATTGTTTGCATTGCCATGCTTACAGATGCACACAAACCCTGTAGGCAAAGGCAGGACAAAGGCAGGACAGGCCGGGGAGATAGAAGTGACCGTGTACAACAAAAATTAGCAAGGGCCAATGAGTTCTCTAGGGTTTCTTTCATCCCCCAATCCACTGGTGCGTCTGTCCATTTGTCTGTTGAGATAATCCCCCCCCCCACCCGCTGTGTGTGTGTGTGTGTGTGTGTGTGTGTGTGTGTGCACCTCGGCCACTGACCACTCAACTTGCCACCATGGGGGTCCATGTTAAATCAATCTCTTTACCAGGGGCCACTTGCTCTGATGGACCCCCTGGGTAGACCCAATGACAAACAGCAAGAACCCGCCTGCTCCGACAAAACAATGATACAGCCGGCTGATGGCTCTTCTTTGCATCTCATCCCATTTCCTTTGCTTCACACTCGTTTCAAATTGTCTTGGGTTCACCCACAACAGAATTGAAGCTGAAAGCTGAGTTCTGTTCCTTTCCCTTTGGGTGCCCGGCGGTTGCCCTTTTGACACCCTGTAGGTTACATGTTACACGTCTTGGTTTCCTCAAGTCAACCAAGCGCAAAGGGTTTCAGACCTCAAAACCTCAAGGTGCACCCATAACAGCGACACATGAGAGCCTATAGGCCTATAAGGGCCTCCCTAAAGCTGGCGACATCTGAATGGATGGGAATGGATGGGAATGCTAAAAAGAGCAGTTTTTCGGCCATCTTCCGCCCTTAGTTCGATTCACAGCGTTCTCAGAAATGTCTACGCTCCATAAGAAGATGCTAACGAACAGACAAGCCGGCTGCCACTGCGGCCAGCAGAACTTTTTTGCCCCTGCCCTCCATCCATGCCTCATAACACGTGGTGAGCAAACAAGAGCAGATGGATGACTTTACTTCCTTGCCCTCCAGGGTGAAGATGGTAAATCACTGTCTCTTAGGGAAATATTTAGTGTCTCTTAAACAGGCTCATCAATGTCCCTGGAAGGGATTTTTCACCCTCCTGGGATGACGCTGGTATGTTGTGGTTTACATAGCGGCTACCTCAAAAGCTGCTTTTCCCAGATCTTTCTAGCAACAATTGTTGAGGTAAGAGGAAAACAAGAATTTGATCAAGAAATCGTTTTTTTTTTTAGAACTCAATCCGGCAGATATAGATTCTCTGTCTGTCTCAGATGCTAGCACACATGGGAACATGCATGCACTGGACAAGGAATCAGCGGACCCCAGCTACTGAGTCAGGGTGAGTAAGAGCACGTCTAGTCCATTGATGACATTCCCAGGAAGTGTGAGTGTTTCACTCTAGGAGGGACTTCCTAGTGCGCCATGGGAATCCTTTCAACCCTGATCCAATAGTCCATAACGAGGCGTCAAATGTCAAGGGTTCAAATAGCCAAAATATGGCCATGAGAACAACCCAGGACCCTGGCAGCTAGTCCTCAAGTTGATATTTGACTTGCTGATGTTTTTTCCAACACTGTTTACAGCAGCTGGTACAACTTATTGATCTAATCTGCCAATTCATTATGTCAGAGATTGGTGGCGATGTGACCTTAGGCACGAGCATGTGCATAGAACGGGTAGATCTTCTGTGTTATCAGCTTCTTCGTGGGGACCCTTGTTGTCTATTTGCGCATTTTAATTTAATGAGCAGCAGTGTGATCAGTCACCACCTCTGCATTAAATGCGTTCTCGGCCAAGCCAATCATTTACATTTGGAGAATGACGCCGTAACACGCGAGCCAAACACACACGGCATTGCAAGACGAAGCGTGAACGCGGCTGCCCAGTGGACCTGACCAACAGACAGTGGAGCTGGCCTGGATAGGGCAGATGGGAAGACAGAGATCGAAGTGCACAGAAGAAAAAAAAAAAAAGACTTCACAGAAATAGCTTCAACACCTCAGCTTCTATATCTGGTGTTGCCCGTAAAGAGGCCCCTACCAACTGTGTGTGTGTGTGTGTGTGTGTGTGTGTGTGTGTGTGTGTGTGTGTGTCTCTTTAAAGACACGAGGGACAAGTTAGTTTGAGGATACAGAGGAGGGACAGGAGACAAGAGGGGGAGGCATGGAGGGCTCCATGAGGAGGGAGGCCTGAAGACGTGACGACACAAAAAGCAGACATGTACACGACAGCTCGCCAAAACATCAGCCTTTTTCATAAAGAATCTGGAGCACCTGGAGTTGTGTCCAATTCTTGCAGACTCTAGACAATGCAATTTAAACGCAACCTAATTCAAATGCACGGCGTATCAGGTGCTGCCGCACCGTGACGCACTTCCAGCTCCGACAGGATATTAGCCACACAAAACAAAACAAAGGTGAGACTCCAACACACCGGATTGCATTGTAAGTGGGAGTAGGGCGGTAGTGGGCTTTCACAGTGGTGGGAGTACCTGCTGTGTAATGGACTAGGCCTGCTTTTAAAAGCAGATCAGGGCAGAGGGACTTAAGTAGTTGGGCTTGCTGGTCCTCGTAGCGCGCCAGTGAACCAAGCAAAAAAAGGTTTCTTCCTGAACCAAAAAAACAAAACAAAAACAAAAAAACAACTAAAAACATGCAGCCATGAGGAAATGAAGGCCCAAGGCCCAGCGTCTCTCTCTCTCTCTCTCTCTCTCTCCTCTCTCTCTCTCTCTCTCTCTCTCTCTCTCTCTCTCTCTCCTCTCTCTCTCTCTCTCTCTCTCTCTCTCCTCTCTCTCTCTCTCTCTCTCTCTCTCTCTCTCTTCTCTCTCTCTCTCTCCTCTCTCTCTCTCTCTCTCTCTCTCTCTCTCTCTCTCTCTCTCTCTCTCTCTCTCTCTCTCTCTCTCTCTCTCTCTCTCTCTCTCTCTCTGGCCACATGCAGAAAGAAAGCAGCTGGAACGACTACCACACATGGACACAAAATGGCCAGGGTTCACAGTGCACGCAATGTGTACACACACTAGCACGGTGGTGTTATAACACCGGCAGAGTTATACGTGTGTGTGTGTGTGTATGTGCGTGCTTGCGTGCTTGCGTGCTTGCGTGCGTGCGTGCGTGCGTGTGTGTGTGTGCATGTGCGTGTGCCAGTGCGAGAACAAGTGCACATCAACGTCCAAAAAAGCCAAGCTTGCGCAAAGACATCTAAAGTGGCCCGATAAAATGCCCCGGGGCCACTTGAGATAGCACTCGCTCAATGGCCGCACTGGTGCTCAAGATAGCCCGGTGAGGAAAGACACAGCCGAGGGAGGAGAGGAGAGAAGAGAGGAGAGGAGAAGGAGAAGAGAGGAGAGGAGAGGAGACAAGCCCGGTCGGCCCGCCGTACACACAACGACCAGGAGAGACACAGCGCAATGCCGTTAAGAAGTGTAGAACCTGCACAGAACACAGAGCGTCCCGGGACCTGAGAGTAAAAAAAACATAAAAGCCCTTTTATTCCGCTGGTGAACATACAGACACATAATGCTGCGGTCAGGAGGAGCAGAGAGTGGGCGCCGGTGGGGGCCGTGTTTCCACAACTTGTTGTAATTATGTGTTATACAACTAAATGCTGACATCGGCTGTTCCTCTATCCTGAAAACTACACCAAAAGCTTGGGAGACTAACTCAGCTGGCCAGAAGATATGTCTGGAATGGAAAGAATGGGAGAGGCGAGGGGGAAGAAAAAGTGTGTGTTGGAGGGGGCTCGGGGGGAGGGGGGGGGAGAGCAGGGAGAAAAGAAGGGAGAATAAGACGAAGAGAGGAACAGAAAGAAAGGGATAATGAAATAAAACACAGACAAGGTAAAAAAAGAAAAAAGTGTGGGGGGGGGGGGGGGGAGTAAAAACAGAGCATTGCTAGAGTCTCAATTCTACAGAAGCACACACACACAGAAAGAGACAGAGAGAGGAGAGAGAGAGAGAGAGACAGACAGACAGACGGGGAAGGAGGGAGGGAGACAGACAGACAGACACGCACACACACACACACACACAGAGAGAGAGCAAAACAAGAGATGGGGGGGGGGGGGGGGGGGGGAACAGCCCGACTTGTTCTATAAATGGCTGCTGTAAGGACAACCGGGGGCAGAGCACGTCCACAGTGCCCGCACCTCCACCGCTAGGCTCCGGCCTTGTGAGGACGCTCCTGCAGTCGCGTCAAAGGGGTTGCCGCCGTCGACGAGGAAAAGCCTGTTCTTCGTGCTCGCCTCATCGACGGCAGTTGGGCCTTTGGTATTGTGGCAGGCATCCACCCTGGCTCTGTTTGTAAAGCCCTCCATTCTCTGCCGATACCAGAGTGCATGCAACGACATGCCGCCAAGAGACGATGCTCGGATGGATCAAAGCGAGAAGCACCACCGTGTCTGCCTAGCAGCAACATCCATGATGTGCCACGTTTGTCTCTGCTGAGTGAACAACAGCATAAATCAATGTCCACATGCTATAGATAATACTTGTGGGTGTAGGGCACATCACATCACGCAGCTAGTTATCAAATCAAATTTGTATTTATTGCACAACACACACACACACACACACACACACACACATATATGCAGCAACGTTCACAACCCCAACCATTTCCTATTGCCGCCGACTATTGCGTGTCATGACATAAGCTGCATGAATTAAACACACAGAAATAGAAGTGGGCTCGTCTGGGATAAAGACATTCTATGCTGGGGTATGTTCTGCGTCCAGCCTGACCCCGCCGTCTCTGGGCCAGGGGCAGTCGTTGTGATTGTTACCGCTGTCAGAATTGGTTTGCTAGCAGACAATGGAGACATAATCTCTCTCCTGACACCTCTCTCTCTCTCTCTCTCTCCCCCTCTCTCACTTGGTGGTGGCAATGTTATGCGTGGCCCTACTGGCCCTTTCAATGCTACAAACGACCATGGTAATGTTATGCCTAGGACAAATAATAAGACTTGTGTAATGGCTTGATACATAATTAATGAACGCCATACAGCCTGGGCTGTAGGTCTGGTTTGAACCGCAGCTACAAAACCAGTTGTACAGAGTTTTATCGAGAAATAAAACCTCGACTGAATGCAGTCAATTATTTTAACAGCGGCTTTAACGTCATCTCATACGGCTCAAGCGGGGCAGTCCATTTAGAAAAATCATTGTTTCAATTAAGAGTTATGATGTAATAATAACTTTATTTTGGGGGCGTGTCTTCCTTGCTTGAGCAGTGTACCCAGGGTGGATTGACAGGCTCATGCACAGCAATCTGAAGAGGCCATAAACGTCAGTTGTGTAGCAGTGAGGACGCTGCAATTAAGTGAGGAGAGTTTGTTCTGTTATTTCATGTTTCACAAGCAAACCTGTAGTAAAACCTTGTACACTCCTAGGTAAGTGCTTATAAAACATCAGCTTTTTGAAACAACGCCTGCAGTCACTAGACCCAAGGAAACGCTATGAAACAAGAGTGACGTCACATTCATTACACTATTTCTGCGGTTAGTACACGACAACAAACGGTGAGCGCAATGGACCAACAGAAAGTACAACATTCTGCCACCTGGGACACACATCAGATATGCCAACTATCTGACATTTTCAGACCACTACAGCCCAGTAATGTGTGAGACAAGTCGATGTGTAGTGCTCACCCATAGGTTAAATGTTCAATTTGATGCTTTTCCCCTTTTGGCTTCTCCTTCCTGTTTCATTATGTTGCCATATTTACACCAACACATCTTACCCGCAATCTTGGCACCCACAGCTGTGTACCAGGGTCATTCTGGTTGGTTAAAAAGTAGTCCCAGGACACTCGCACGTTATGGATGGACCCTCTTGTTTGTTCTCAACCATTAACGCCCCTAAGGAGCACTTATCTCCACACCTGCCACATTTGGTCAAGCTGGACGAAAAGCCCTTTAGGTACAAGCCTGAAAGGCGAGACCGAGATAAAAGATGTTGATAAGATTAGTAGCGCATTGGCGTTTGGGTTCCTGTGGGCCAACTCTACTGCCAGACAAGTGACCACTAGCCACGAAACAGAGCACGGACCCGTGTGCACCTACCGGCTTACACAAAGGTGAAACTAAGTCTTGAACTTCCACCAGGTTAGTCATGACCACTGGCAAAGGAATGACTCAAACCCTGCCCTTTTTTTTTTTTTTTTACAAGGAACTAATGCCCAACGAGTCTGACTTGCACCTCCTACCTACCATTGCTTCTGTGAAACTCAATTAGGTTTAGTGTGTGTGTGTGTGTGTGTGTGTATATGTGTGCTTATGGCTTGGTCAACCTTCAACCAGCGGGCAAACAAAGGTTAAAAGATAAAAAAAAAAGAGTGGAAAGTTTATTACCTTATAAAGACTGGTGGTGTTCACGGTAAAAAAAAAAGGACAAGAATGCTGTTATCGAGGAACTCAAGGAAGCCTGTTATCACTGCTCCATTATTCTTCATAGGGAGCCTGTTTGCATAGACAGGAAACGTCTAAGAATCGATATTTGTGTTACTCTGGATTCAGCATTTAATTATTTACACTGGTCCGAGATTAGGGAGTGGGGTCAGTACAGTGCAGACTGAAGCCACGGCAACACAGTATTTTTCTCCTCATCTCTCTTGCCCAAATGGGTAAATAAAACAGGATGTGCTCTCTGAGAGTCTAGTCCACACAGAGCAGAGTAAATAAAGACTCATTTAAAAGCCATATCGTATATTGATTATATGGAGACACGTGTGTTTCTACAGAGTGTACCAATGGGTGTATACCCATCCTGGGCCTCTTAAGTCAAATACATGTGGAACCATAAACTCATTCTTAATCATTTAAGAAAAAAAATTGCCAGATCGGCATGATACCAACATCAAGGCACGGTCAAAGTAAATCTTAAAAGAGTAATATTTAATGTCTGAAATGGGCTGAACCATTTGCGACATGCAACTGACCAGTAATTCTTTAGGCTGCACGGCTGCATGTTGAAGCATATTATGCTCATATATTTATGCTAGCTCATTCAACTCAATTTGATTAGCGTCTAAGTAGAATTAGATAAGATACATTTTTTTGCATTAAGGGGAAAATGGTCCTAACCAAATCCACCTCGATTGCCTAAACAACAACACATAGATCAATTTACATTCTTTGGAAATACTGCCATGCAGGGCTCAAGACTGCGACCAAAATAGATGCATTTGCGACCATTTATCACGTGGATGCGAGGTCATTTTTTCCTAGGTCTCCTCTGTGCCAGTAAAGAAACCCCAACATATACATTTGTTCTCCTCAGACCATGTAATCGGCCACCATGCGTCTCTCCAGCGGCACCATGTACCGAATGTCGCCACACGGACATCCGTTGACAAACATTGTTTTTTCCCCCATTTCAATTTTGAAACGGTTTAACTGGTTAGAACAAATGTTGCATTGAAATAATGCTTCAAAAAGCAAAAACCCACCACAACATCACAAAGCAAATGCCGTGTGCAGGAAGTCTGTGGCTTTCAGATTTACTTTTGGCGGATCCGAAAGCGCTTTTTACACGTGCTTTAAACGTAAAGCGGGTCGCACGCCAGGCGAGCCCCATAGAGCCGCGTAGTTTAACGGACGACACGCGTCGGAAGGTTTCCATTTTCGGTGTTGTTGTGTGGACAACATGGTGTTGGTGATTTTTTTTTTAGCATTGCTGGATGCGATACAGCCACAGTATGCAGGGCCAGGCTGAGTGCTCTCAATGGAAACTTAAGTTCCGGTTAGGGCCAAAAAGGTGGTTTGTACACTGTGCAAAGTTTAAATAAAGTTGCACTGCAGCACTAGTGCTGTTCAAGATAAGAGCATGCGACCTAGAAACATGGCCGCCATTCAACTCTTTTTTTTTTTTTCACTCTTCACCAGAAGAGTAAAAAACATGTATTGCAACTGGAGTCTATCACCTTATTACCAGCCCGTTATTACTAAAGCGTTGTGGCACTGGTGGTGAAAAAGAAAACGACCCCCTCTGCTACAAAAGCCTTTTTAACAGTTCATTCCTTTCAAATGAATGCATGTTCGTCTCGAGCCCTGCTGTGCATTTTAAACGTCGGCTGTGCACCGCACTCAAAATCGCGGCAGCGCTAGCTAAAATTGCACCGATTTTCTGTTGAGGTTTAAGGGCCGAGCGACTGTCCTTGCAGGGACGGTAACTTGAGAAATGCGGCGTCACTTGAACCGCGTACGCCGATCGATTTAAGATGCATGAATCACTTTTCACAAGAGATAGAGAGAGAGAGTGAGAGGGGACCAGGGACAGTGATCTGTCTGCTCGGCCTGAAGAGAGAAGGAGTGTTTAAAAGTAGATAATAATACGGCACGCTGTCGTAGCTTCGTCCCTGTGGGAGGTGACTAATCACCAAAAGCATCTGATGACGGCGCAGCTTGCCCGTAAAGCAGTCACCGCCATTATAGATAATTGCCCGTTGGCAGCGTTGGCACCGCATGTTGGCTCCACGATATGGAATGACGTTTTCCATCGCCGGACCACAGCGCGCGAGGCAACGTTAGCGCTACCGAAAAATCAGCAGCTCAGTAGTTCCGCAAACATAAAAGGCTGATTGTGAGGCTAAAACAAATCCATGGAGGTGTGATGGGGACTGCACCTAAGTGCAAAACTATAACCTCAAACCAGAGGAAGCACAGACACACCCAGCCAACGGCTTTGTGTGCTGCAACCAGGGCCCTCCAACCACAGGAATTGAGATGTGTGCAGAAAAGTACATGGACATATATGTACAACATGCACATATAGACGGAGAGTGATTTATTTCTCCACTCTGCCTTGGGTTCAAAGTGACTACGCAACAAAGTGGCTTATTCAAACCAGAAAAACAGGAAATTAAAACGTCAAGAATACTGTTGCTATCCGTTCCATTTCAAAAGGCAACAAGGCTGAAACTCAGGACACATTTCTCCACAGACCACTGGTCCTTGTCAAGGTTATGGAAGTACTGCAAGTGGGGACGACTTGAACATACAGGAGAGTAACTTTGAACTGCACTTACTTTTATATGTTTCACACTTTTACTGTAGATGCTGTGCAAATTTGCGTTGCTTCGGTAAAATATTGCAAATCTCGCTCTGCGGTTGGCTAAAAAAAACAAACATGCGATACTGGGGTCGGTGTCCTTACATTAGGGCAACAAGTTCAATCAAAAGGAAAGAACATGCAACCCAGCTAGCGCGTGAACTGAACACGCTCGGGGCCGGAATGCGCGACAGCAAAATCCCAAATCAAAGTGTCCTTAAAACAGCCTGCGTGCAACACGCAGCGGCCCAAAGAATGCCACAAAGATGACATTACAAAGGTGTAGCTCCTTGCGCAAATGAAAGGCTGTGTGGCGGAGTAGGTGCAAGTGCTATCTCAGTGCAACGCTGCCCTTTAATAAACACTTTCCATTCAGGGGCCACGATGTGTGGGAACCGTCAGTCCCAAGTGCGTTTGCTTCAGCCAACCACAGTGGAGATTAGTGAGATAATCAATGCAGCAGTGTGTGATTCCCCGGATCGCCAAGAGGGGAGAACAAAAGACTTGCTTTCTACACTTCCTCTGCACTCCGCTGGCTCTCTCGCTCACTTACTGATGCTCAGCTGTCTGAGCCACTTCCTGTTCGAGATCCCCGAACGTGAGGGCCCTGCTGCACGCAGCGGCGCACAAAATGACAATGTAGCACGCACTGCAAGGCAGAGCACGGGGCAAAGAGCACAGCAGATGCATCGGAAAAAAAACTACACACCGCAGAGGAATTACAGATTCACATCGGACGCGACACTGAACAGAAGCAACGCCAGGCGATTCTGCCAGGGACGTACAATAACAACAAATTCCCTACCGCGTCCATGGCCATGGCAGGGAATTTGTTGTTATTGTACAATGATATTCCCAGAACCCTATAAAGTACCCTGGAAGTACGCTGGCTGTCAGGGACGGTTTACAGCAGTAGCCAATGGGACACCATGTCACGTGCATTTGTGTGCCTCTAAAATAATCTCCTGCATTGTAAAGCAGTTGTTGGCCTGCGCTCCAGCGCAATGCCAAGGACACGCCCGACGGACATGGGAAAGACACCTGACATTCACAGCCTCCTTCACTATAATGCACTGCTGAACCTGCTCACTGGCATCTGTGCACAGAAGAGTAATTCATATTAACACAAGTTTAAACAGGCAAGCCTACATACATAGGGATATTCACATCCTATATACCCAAACATATAGGAGTCAGTGTGAACCCACAGTAGCAACCAAAGGGAAAAGCATACAACAATACAGTAAAATACAAAATGCTACAAAAGAAATAGGTCGAGTGAAATTAAAATATAGAGTGCTTTCATGTCGCTGTGCAAGTGGAGCAGAACAGCAGCAGCAGCTAATCTGCTATTCAGGGGCATCGTAAGTACGTGTCAGCTGGAAACATCAGAGCCGAGCAACAGCTGAACACAGGAGTACACGACATGCTAAAGCAGTGGCAGACAAGACAGGACTGAACAACCAGGTCTTGGGGTCTTGGGATGAAAAAAAAAAAAAAAACAGCGCTAAGCTCTTGAGAGTCAAGAGAAACTGCGACAGTGTGTGAGGGAGAGAGAGAGAGAGAGAGAGAGAGAGAGAGAGAGAGAGAGAGAGAGAGAGAGAGAGAGAGAGAGGTAGAGAGTAGGCAGGGGAGAGATAGAAAACATGACTCAACACTAAAAAATCCAACAGTGGCTAGCCTTTGCATACCACTGTGTACGACTGTGTGTGTGTGTGTGTGTGTGTGTGTTTGTGTGTGTGTGTGTGTGTGTGAGAAGGGGAGCGAGAGTGTACGGGCCATGTCTGTGTGCTATTATGCTTAATAGCAAGGGGATAAGGAATGTGTGGTAGATAGAAAGCTATTAAAAAAAAAAAAACTAACATTGTGTTTCCTATCTACTGCTCCAACTGTCTCCATGGTGGCGTTACTGTTTTTGTCTTTTATGGACTTGGATCTGTCTTGACAACATTAGAGTCCGGCCCATTGGATGCTCTCTTCTCAGGCTCCTTACAACAATAAGGACAGTCCAAATAATGAGTTCTTACTGACCACATCATAGGCGGTGATAAATCAAGCCTCACTTAAGCTCTAATGCGTCACTGGAACCAGTGAGAAGAGAATCTTTATTTTTGGGTTATCAGGCTACACTTGTGTGACTGTGTTGGCTTTGCTGGGTCTCAAGGCTTCATGGCAGGTCTTAAAAGGTGTTAAACCATCAATGTCTAACCTGATCATCACTTCCACATCACACATATTCAGTTATTCTTTTACAGCTTTAATGTGCTGTAAAACCAACACTGACATGTGTGCATTCGGCCAGCACAATGACATACTATAAGCATGTTGCTATGACATGCTTTTGGGTCAGATGATATCTTTCAGACTGGCAAGCTGATTGGCTGGCGGCCTGGTTGAAGTTATAGACCATTGAATAATTGATGCAGTTAACTCAATGCTTGTCATCATACAGACTAACCTGTTGGCTGAAGGCATACCCAACATAAACGCTTGAAAACATTTCAAACCAGAAAAACTGGAACGAACCATAATCAAACCAGCTGAACGGCAAAGGACAATTATAAATGATGATGGCTTGAGAAAATATTTCTTTCCTTCTGAATCTCTCATTGAGCCACGGCAGTCAAAAAATGATAAACGATGCTTTGATTGATTGAGAAAGTAAAATTGCTGTCACAATAAAATGACAAAAATGCCTATACTGTATATACCTGACATTTAATTGTCCGGATTTATGATTGTTACTTTTGTGATATCATTGGGTCCGCTAAACTGAATTCAGTTTCGTGTCATCACTGTCAGCTAAAAAATTACAATTGGAAGGCGATGAGAACTCATGAAGGCGTATGACATGGTAGTAGCTGTTATAAATGCATGCTTTGCTATTGTTATAATCAATGATTCGATGGTTGCAAGAGGTACACTAAAACCACTCTACACTACTTAGACCATGAGGCATTGGGGGACAGTTTAAAGCATGTTTAAATCTGGGGCCAAACGTAGTAATGTCGCTGGGGCTAACCATAACGTGCCCAGGTACAACCACACCTTTGGTGCATAGCTTGTGGCACCAACACTGCTATTGTGTGATAAGGCGTTAATCAATTGAGGCTCTGATGTGAATAAGGTAGAAGCTACTCCTCAGGTCTCGTTTTCAACGTAGAGAGCCCCCATTCAGCTTGCTACTTCCAGTGTTGTTCCAACGCTCCCGTTCTTTGTTGAGGTCCAAAACTTTGGGGCTGGGATTCAACAGGTTCAACATGATCATCTTGTCTGACTTACGAATGTTTTAAACAAAAAAAGTCAAGTCTGAGAGGCACTCAGATGACACAACACGAACGAGGGGCAACAAATCTATAGTTCAGGCAAAACACTGAGAGTGCTGCCAACATTTATGTAGTCCAGATGACGGACTGTAGATCAGTTGAAAACTGTACGCATTGTGCCACCAGGACAGCAGTAAAGCTTGGTATTGTTTTTGTTTTCACAACAGTCATTTACGCACACTAAGGACTCCACGTTGTCCAGGTGATCGTTTGCAAATGATCTCCTCTGTGAGCCAAAATAATGAAGAAAAGAGTGACTTGCCAGCTTTGCAGCACATCGCTTACTTAGCGCTTCAACACTAGGGAAGTGAACATCCCCTCTCTCAGTTCAGATGGGGTCTGTGCCCGTGTGCTATTCCCCATTTGTAACCAAGCTCACTCCGTCCATTTCAGAAGCCCGTGTTACAAAGGGTTTTTTCAAGCGAAACTTCAAAACAATGAGCAAGCATCGTACTGAAAACTTTTAACAAACGATTCAAAGAAAAACACAAACCCAGCCCAATGTGATGCCGTGCTTCTTTCGATCACAACGCCGTGATGAAGATGTCATGCACATTGTGAGCCACATTGTGACCCCCCGAGCCAGGAGTCTGTCTGGGTGAGCAGTGTGGGAGAAAGCCTAGTTTTACTCTGTCTCGGAAGCGTCCCTGAGGAAAGCGCCTTGAAGCTACATGTAATTATTTGGGAAGGCGTTTTGCCAGTCAGTTTACCTTGTGTCGTTGAGGTCTACAGCTCTTCTTCTCGATGCATTCCTCTCGTCCCTCTTGAACGCCTGTTGACGTTAGAGCGTCCTACCTTTTCGCATTTGACTCCTTTGCGAAACGGCATAACATCTAGAAAAAAATTTGTATCTACATCGGAAAAGTAGACGTTTTCTGTGCGATATCTTGTTTCCGAAATGGAGGCATCGGAGCGGTTGACGAGTAGAGCATTTGCTAACAGCAGGCGACCACTTGTTACACGCAAAAAGTAATGTCTTGTCCCACGGGCATGCGATGCCTGAAATAAAGGGGCGGGCTGTCGGGAAATTGGAACACTTTGATTTGACCTCCGGCACCGCTGTTTCCCTTTGTGAAAGGTCGAAAAGCACGTCAATCATGTTTAGTTAGTGGTTCTGTTTAGTAAATAGCACATACCAATGCCAAGCAAGGCTAAATGATGATTTACATATCATATACTACAATTGTTACCATTTACTTTAGTCAGGTACAACATATATAATGATATTAAATCACATTGATAATACATATAATTTGTCAAATTTAATTGTTTGACTACTTCGGCTCTTTGTTAAAGACCTTTTTTTGTATTTTTTTATCAATACAGTATTAGTGGGCAAGTTGTTCCCTGAGATGAAGTTCTCCAGAGTTGGAGCCGTTTAAATTATAAACAATGAAACAGGCTGCCCTCTAGTGTAACAAATAGAAAGGTGCATTACAGCAACACGTTACATGAATTAGTACATGGATAAGAACTCAACTTTTGTATTATTATTAACGTCCTCATAATAAGCTGTTAATTTTAATATTTGTTAAATAAACGAGTAAACATACACCACCTCTTCCTGATATAGGTCCGGTCCATCATATGGCCGTTATAGCAGGTTATTTTCACGCTTTCTTTCAGGTCTATTTCCCGTGAGGTGGTAAATGCAGGAGTCATGAAATGTAATGAGTTATGATGACATGCAGTCGTTCTTAACATATGAGCGTGGAAATCGCAGAGTTGATAGAGATGATGTCAGATCACACCCTGACCCAATCAACCCATCACCTCAGCACCGCGGGGACTGGCTGGCAAAGTGAGAAAATAACGGGTGACTCAATTTCAAAAAGTTACATTTATAATCGTAAGCGAATTGTCACTTTCACAGGATTGACATATTTAACAATGTGTTAAATAAATATGGGTAAAAGCGTCATAAACGTAACTTGTTGGTTGAAGGCTAACAACAACCAACGACAGCTAACGTCCAACTATCATTTCTCGAACCTTCCCCATCGTTCTTATATCACATCCTGCTTATGAATGTTGAACATACATTTTCGACATAATATAAAGCCCGCGCGCCCAAAAAATACAACTCATATGTCACAGTGTATTGGTCATTGAATTGTTCATCGTTCCAAGTTAATTACCTGTTAATCATTTGTTGGGAACACGTCGTATTGCCGAAGAAAGCTGCGCCCCGTAAGCCATTTGACGTAGTATTTTGGTACTTCGTTTTCTGCTGATGCTTTTAAATAATGCAATAGCTGGTGTTTATCGTGCACTTTCGAGCAAGGAAAAAACGTTACATTGCATTTTGAACAATGTACCAGAAGAGGTCACTGCTACATAATAAATAGTTTGACGTTTGTGCTATGGATGTTCAGATTGAAGATCCAGTGTACAGTTTAGTTGGATATTGCTTTACTTGCGGTACAACAACAAAGTGCTGTTATACCCTACATACCATTAAAACGACCTAACGAGATTATTTTTTATTGTAAACACATTTCTGTAATGTAATGTCATTGGAATCAGGGCTGGGGTGTGTGTTTGTGTGTGTCTGTGTGTGTGTGTGTGTGTGTGTGTGTGTGTGTGTGTGTGTGTGCGTGTGTGCGCATGTCTGTGTGTGCCTGTGTATGTGTATGTGTGTGCGTGCCTGTGCATGTGCCTTGCAGGATTCCCCCTGGTGGTATAGCCCAATCTCCCCCCCCCCCCCCCCTCACACACACACACACACACACACAAACACACACACACAAGCACACACACACAGCTGATAAGTATTCAGGCCTTGTTCTGACTGCATCAAAAACCCTTTCTCACTCTATGGGACTCTTCCTATCCATCCCCTCCCATCTTCCCCCCCCCCCCCCCACCCCCCCCCTACTGCTCCTCTTTCTGCGTCGACCGCGTGACGTTCTCCACAGTCCACGGCGAGGGAAAGGCGAGGGAGCACCTCCTCTTGCTGATGTGAGAGACAGCCTGCTGCCGGTAAGTAAGCATGGAAACCTCCGTGTCTGCATGGCAGCGTCCCTGTCGATGGCGTGACCTCACCTCGACCGGGCCCCCCGCAGTGCGGGAACCCCTCGCTGGAGCTGGGCTCACAGAGGTGGTTCTTCGCTTATTTGGGTGGCACTGGATTTCCAGTGGAAATGGTTGGCGTTAGTGGGACACACACACACGTACACACACACACGCACGTACACACACATACACACACGCACACGCCCAAAACACGCATGCAGGCATACACGCACACACACACACACACATGCACGTAAGCACACACACGCACACGCACACACATGCATGCACGCATACACGCACACACACATTTGTGCATTTGAACTTCTTTTACACTTCCCGGTGGAAAAACTTCAGTGTTCATTTTTTTAAACTAGAAATACAAATGTATAGGGTGGGTTGAGTTCCTTTTTTATTTTTATTCCACATTGCGATAGCAAGTCTCTATCCCTGCAAATGGTTGCCATTGCGATAGGAATGAGAATGAAAATGAAAAGGTCAAGAGTTGACATCACTGAAATGTGAGTATATACACATTTTCGTGTGTGTGTGTGTGTGTGCGTGAGTGTGTGTGTGTGTGTGTGTGTGTGTGTGTGTGTGTGTGTGTGTGTGTGTGTGTGAGCATGTGTGTGTGTGTGAGCATGTGTGTGTTTGCTCTCATTAGGAGCTGACAGATGGAGCAGCACATTGTTTCAGCATGGGCCAGGGGACTGTGCGTGTGTTTTGCCTGATGACACATTTTTAGCTCATGTGGTTCATGGTTTAGCTCCAGCTACCATAGCTCCTGCTGCTATACATCATGGAACCGGACAAGGAATAATAACATGGAATGAGTGATGGAATAAGACTCCCCATCTTCTTGTCTTCTTATCAGGCTCTGTAGAGGCTACTTATTGATTACATGTGGTAGGACCGAGAGCCTATTTAAAGGGTAATACCTATGTGTGTGTACATATGTCTGTGCTTGTGTGTGTGTGTATTTGTGTGTGTGTGTGGGGGGGGGGGGGGGGATAGTGGTGCGAGAGACATCGTCAAACACTCACGGTCACGAGGCGCATTGCGCTCACTCGACCAAGAGTTCACAGCTCAGCTCAATAGAAAACTCCCACCACGGTAAAGCAGGAGGGCAGATCCTCCTTGGATTTTTAGCAGCACAGGAATGTTCAGCAACACTTCTTGGGTCCCATCAGAGCGGCTTTCAACTGAAAAATAAAAGGATTTAGACACTACAGAGAGGTCTTTCCCTGCAGGTGTTCAGGGGAACTGGAGTATAATGAGGGGGAGAGTATCGGCGAATGTGTATTAGTCTGGACCTTACCAGCTCATTTATGATTTCCAAGGGGCGGGTTTCCAACGGGTGCAGACAAAAATGCCCTCGGGACGCAATTGGACAGACCTGCAACCAATCAGAGCGACGACGCGTGTGAAGCAGCTGCGGGGCCAGTTGGTGAATCAAACCTTGAAGAGCATAGCTTTCTTCTCGAGAGACGTGTGGTGTGGTTGTTCTTCTGTTAAGAGAAGACACAACAGAGCGTTCCACATCAGGCGGCAGCCATCTTTTTACAGAGATTCCTCAATGACAGTCTGTACTTCTATGGCCATCGTGTCAAACCCGCCCCCTATATGATAAGCGGTTGTGATTGGTCCGGCCCGGCCCGGGGTCGGACCAATCACAACACAAGGGCGGGAGGGGGGCCAGATGCATATGGCAGACAAAATAAAACATGAGCTTGCAGATTTGCCTGTTCCCAGGCTAGAGGAGTTTCGGTGGTTTGGCACATTTTCCTTCAGTATTCATTATTTCACTTTTTATTTAATTAATAGCTCAGGTCGCCACGCAGCCAATGAACGTTCCTGTGGCGCGTGTTAAAAAGAAAATGGCACATGGGACAGGTTGGCAGAGAGCAACCTTTACAAGGCATGACAATCTTCAACGTGCCGTTAAAAACATATTGCAGCTTCCCGATTTTCGATCATCCCCAAGATCGTAGTTTACTTCACACTTTTTATGTCTACACAGGTTTTTTTTTTATGTCAACACAAAACAAATTGTCTTTTATGTTGCACCCATAGAACGAGATGATCAGGATGGCATGCGCTTTTATACAACCGACTGTAACACTTGCAACCGACATGTCAAGTTTATACCAGCCCTGATCATAAATTATCCCTTAAACAAGCCAGTGAACATGACAGGCTGCGGCATAGGGAAGGAGAGAGAGAGAGAGAGAGAGAGAGAGAGAGAGAGAGAGAGAGAGAGAGAGAGAGGGAGAGAGAGAGAGGGAGAGTGTTTGTAGCAGAGAGATGGAAAGAGCGGGTCGTAGAGAGAGCTACATAGAGTGTAATAGAGAGAGAGAAAAGGAAGGATGGAGGAATGGTAGCAGAATGATAGAGACAAAGTGCTGGAGGGAGGCAGACTAAAGAGGAAGTGATGGATGGAGAGTGTTAAAGTGGGGGAGAGAGAGAGAGAAAGAGTGAGAAATAAAATAGACTGAGCATGAAGAGGGAGAATGTTTCTTTAATTCAGTACACTAGTTGAATGGAAAATACACACAGGAGTGGCAATAGCAATGCAACAAAGAGAGAGAGAGAGAGAGAGAGAGAGAGAGAGAGAGAGAGAGAAAATAGGGCGGAGATCAAGGGTTGGCAGGCTGAGGTAGAGAGACAAATGGGAATGGAGAGGAAAAATAATGGATGGTGGGCGAGATTTCCCTGTTGAAATTGACATCACATGTGAAGAAACCCAACATTAACATAAAAACTGATATTTCTATCTATCTAGTATCATGCAAGCAACATTGCATTATGCCTTAATTTATTAATAAGGTGAAAGGAATGAAAGGAATAAAAATAAAAACATATCTATCTATCTATATATATATATATATATATATATATATATATATATATATATATATATATATATATATATATATATATATATATATATATATGTATATATACATTTATTTCTCGCTGTTTGTGTATCGCTGGGCTCTCTGTTTCATAATGCCTCTGGGATCACTCTTGACCGTCTTGTCAACCTGTTATCGAGCATGCTGGCTAGTTGATGGGAACATCATAGTCTGGGATCTGGACTCTCTCTTTTTCTCTTTTCATCTCCTTCCATCACTGTCGAGTGATCTGTTTCTCTCTCTGGCACACTGACACCAGCTCCGTCACTCATCGCCCAGACATGCACGTCAGTCAGGCATCGCAGTATTTTCTGCTTTGCCCATCACAATGCATGCGCATGACAGAAATGCAAAGGGAAATATAGCTTTATTTCTCCACCTCCTGGCCTGTCCACACGTATGTTTGGCAATAAATGGAGTATCCTTCCCTGTGTCTCGTGACCCTGCCAGCGGTATTGGTTTACTGCAAATCATGGTTCTGTGTCAATACTGTGACACTGTGGCACTCGATGCATCATGGAGAATAAGTCCATATCTGATTCAATCTCTGTGGAAATCCAGTTGTGAATGCCATTGGTTATAACTAGTTACAAAACACTGTTGTTAGTAATGCAATTCTACAGAGTTGGTCAATAACGTATGTTTTCATGGAACTTCATCGTACAATTAGTGAAAGTGTAATGCCAGCAGATTTGAGTACATTTTCATTCATTTAGAAAAATAAAATAAAAACTTTGATTAATTAGTAGTTGCTTCAGTCCTTTCAGACTGAGAAATAGGCAGGCAGTGCAGCTTTTGGGGCAATCCAATTTGCGGTGTTGTTGTGGCCCAGACAAATCAATCTTGGGAAAAGTAATCTCTTTGGATCCATTTCAAACGCAAATCTCTGGCCAGACACTTCTCATCCAGACTGAAGGCCATCGCACCTGAAGACCCTGCAGTTTGGATAACAGTGAGGATGAATTTATTCCAGATGATGACTTGACCGCGAATGAATTAACGAATGAATGACCGAACAAACGACTGAAATAATGACTGAATAATTACAATTGAAGCAAGCCCTTGGGAAGCCCTGACCAGTCTGCAGTCAGCAGGGGTTTCCCTGCGTAGCTGAACCGGTCTATCGGCTGAGCCCTGAACATTAAGGACTGCGCGCATTGCGTCGGGCCGCCTGGAAGACGGCCATGATGGCTGTCCCATTCAATAGTGATGGTTGAAGTAGCATCCTGCCAGAATGTAGGCCTGCATTACATTATTTATATCCTCTGTCTGTAATGCACGCCACCAGGATTAACTCCACCCGGTGTTTGTGTGGCCGTGGGGATGGGTGAGGCTGGGCGGGGGAGATGGGGAGGGGGCGGGGGGGGAGGCTGCAGCATGTGATGGCAATCTGTTCCTATCTACTACACATAATCTACCATCAATAGACTGTACCACCCGGTAGTCATTTTTGAGGGGAGTAGGCCTACGGGGGATTACTGCCGTTTTCCTACGCGGGTATTGAAACTGTGGCGGCTCATTTGCGGTGCAGCTGGATTTGACGAGGCGCGTTGCTGGCGTGATCATGCATTGCCATCAGGCTTGTTAAACAAATCATGCTACATAAGCTAAGAATCTTGTGTTTGCGTGGGTGCAGGGGCGTGGTACCATTTTCAAATAGACTCTGATGCACACACACACGCATACACACACACACACACACACACACACACACACACACACACGTGCAGACTGCAGTACGGTCCCAGTACACGCATGCATCAAAGTATCTGCATGGCATCTTATTATTAATACATGTTCTATTCATAAGTCATGCATAGACAGCTCCCTGCGCACGTGAGAGCTCTTTTTTAGATTCACACTTCATTTTGAACTGAATGTCTTGGACACACATTACATGAAAATAATAAGGCAAATAGATGAAAAAAAAGATTACTTATTTGCCCGAGATTTGCATCACCAGCCCTTTAGCAAATAACCGCAGATTTTCATATTACTGTGGCTGGCTGTGGGGTATTAAAAATGGATGAGCTACTAATGCTAACAGCCATAAAGAAAGGCCTGCTAATGATAAATCAATTACCCTTACCCCCTGAATTATCTTTGCGCGCCCCGGAGAGCGGTCCCAGCAACCATGAAACGGTGAAGTCAACCTTGTGATCGATGCAGACACGCACCGCTGCCCCGGTTAGCTTAGCCGTCGCTAACAAGAGGGGCATGGGTGCAATAGGACTGTGGTGGTATTATGGCCTTAAGTACTCATGGCCGCCACGACCAGCTTCCCGTGTACTGTGTATTAAGAGGTCAAGTAATCCTTTTTGTATTTGTTTGGTTTTTCACTGTGAGACGTCACCATGGTAACTATGACTTGCGACTCTATACACATGTCCGGTTTCAACTCTGTAGCATCCAGGGAGGGACAGGGGGTGAAGCGTCACACACGATGAGATGAATATGTCAAATGACCGAAAGAAGAACAAAAAACATGGAAGAGGAGAGGAGGCGATTGAGGTGCGGCAGGGCAGCCAATGGGAGGTCAGCGGTGGCCAGACGGCCAGGATGAGTCCACCGCCGTGTTCAGCAAACCAGCCAGCGAGGCATTACTGCTCACGCACACTAAGTCAACACATAAACCACTGGAAACCCCCACCACCCTCTCTCTCTCTCTCTCTCTCTCTCTCTCTCCCTCTCCCTCTCTCCATCCCTCCGTCCTGCTCCCCCCCCGCCCCTCCCGCCAGCCACCCATCTGCTGCTCTCACTCCTCTCCCCGCCCTCCCACCCACTGTTCACACACACACACACACACACACAGTGCCTTTCTATCCTCCGACTCTGTTTTCAGTTTCATATCACTCCTGCTCTCTCTCTCTCTCTCTCTCTCTCTCTCTCTCTCTCTCTCTCTCTCTCTCTCTCTCTCTCTCTCTCTCTCTCTCTCTCTCTCTCTCTCTCTCTCCCTCTCTCTCTCTCTCCTCCCCCCTCTCGTCTCGATCGTGACGATGGTCTGGTCCTTTGCATGCAGTATTCTCCATAAGAGACGGACCGTGCCATTCTGCCAGAGGGGTGTGTGGTTCGGTGGGTGATGCGATCAGGAGGCAAGACTCCTGTGTGGGTCGGGCTGCAGTGAGGTAGGAGAGAGAGCGAGAGAGAGAGAGAGAGAGAGAGAGAGGGAGTGAGTGAGAGCGACAGAGCAAAAGAGTGGCCGATGCTATCCTGTCCTACCCTAATCCGTTCTCGCTCCTTCCATCCCACTCTGTCTTTGTGTTTGTGAGCTGTGTGATGCACTGAGAGTATGACTGTGCCAACTGGATGTTAACTTTACTTTGGATCCGCT
>JAXIVH010000013.1:9488102-9493102 GCA_036785325.1 Urophycis tenuis
GAGAGAGAGAGAGAGAGAGAGAGAGAGAGAGAGAGAGAGAGAGAGGTTGACGTTGGTTTCCACTGATTGCCTTTTCACACCAGTTTCATGCGATCCATATTCAGCAGCCATGCAACACCTGACATTTCACACTGACACGCTGAATTCCACGCCTCGATGAGTTGTCAGTTCTGTTGCCTTTTGATTTTGAAACAAAACAACTACAACTACTTCTGCAGTGTGGTCTCCCTCTAATGTAGTGTTCTACCCCAAATCATTTTTCCACTTGACACAAAACAAATGAAATATTACTCATGATAACGTTGTTTTGTTTGTTTTGAGTGAGCAATTAGCAGACATTCAGACAAAGAGCAAGAGAGGCAGAGAGAGAGCCAGAGACACAAAGAGAGAGAGACAGAGAGAGAGAGAGACAGAGAGAGACAGAGAGAGACAGAGAGAAACAGAGAGAGACAGAGAGAAACAGAGAGAGAGAGACAGAGAGAGAGAGAGAGAGAGAGAGAAAGAGAGAGAGAGAGACAGAGAGAGAAACAGACAGAGACAGAGAGAGAGAGGAGAGACAGAGAGAGACACACAGAGAGACAGACACACACACACACACACACACACACACACACACACACACCACACACACAGAAACGAGAGAGAGAGGTCCAGACTCACCGCACCCCAGGAGGGCTCTGCCTTGTCGACGCCCAGGTAGGAGACGTAGGACGCGAAGCCCTCGTTGAGCCACACCTCATTCCACCACCGCAGGGTCACCAGGTTCCCAAACCACTGTTCCACAGCGCGGCCATCGTGAGCATCGGTTCAGCACCAGACGTGTTCGCGTTCACCGACATCAGTAATGACACACAGGCAGCGGGGGTGGGGAGGTGGGGGGGGGGGGAATGGGAGGAGGACGGCCTCACCATGTGGGCCAGCTCGTGGGCGATGATGCTGGCGGTGCCCATTCGGTTGCCGTTGGACGAGGTCAAAGGGTCGTACAGCAGCTTGGCCTCCCTGTACATCACCAGCCCCCAGTTCTCCATTGCTCCGAAATAAAAGTCCGGCAGGGCGATCTGATCTGTTAGGAGGCAGAGGGAGGCGCCCTGTCAGACACTGCATAACTGGTCATTTCACTGCATAACTGGTCATCTCACTGCATAACTGGTCATTTCACTGCATAACTGGTCATCTCACTGCACAACTGGTCATTCCACTACCTTATCCGACATGCTACATCTTTGTGTATGCTATTTACCTCTATAGTGTATGCCTAGATGTATGTACATTTTTATATATTTTTTATATATTTTTTGTATATTGTTACATAGGTTTATAATATATATTTATATATTCTAACACTCTACTATACGTAGAGTGTCTGTCTCTTCTTTTTTCCCTGGAGTATTGTAACAAATGCAATTTCCCTCCGGGATCATTAAAGTATTTCTGTCTGTCTGTCTGAGACGAGACGCGCATCGATGGGTGTCCCTCAGCCGACGATTGTCTAAACATCTCAAGCCAATCTCATCTCAATCTCAAGCCACCGCAGGCCCTTCTTCAGTGGGGGTCTCGGGGGGGGGGGGCTAGACGCTTACTGTCGGAACACGGCGCGGAAACAAAACAAAAAAATGGCTCACGTTGGCAAAAGCAAAACGTGTGCGTTTGATATTATTTCGGTCCACAGAAGAAAGGATTCGCAAGCCTCAACGCGCTATAGCGTGAAGACGGCCAACGCTTTCAGGGAGAAGCGAGCGAGAAGCGAGCGAGAAGCGAACGCTTTCCTGGGAGAAGCGAACGAGAAGTGAACGCTTTCAGGGAGAAGACAGCGGCGGAGTGGCTCACCGGACTTAGACAGCGGGTAGGAGATGTTGTAGTACCCCTGGAAGAAGTCCAGTATGGGACCGGTCAGATTCAGAGGCGTAGTCCCCGTGGCCCGCCTCTATGGCCTTCTTGCGCGCCCAGATGCGTATCTGTGAAATAGGAAAAGTACAAAACATTTTTACCACAAACGCGCAAACAAACGACACGTGAAAACAAAACTTCACGGGACGGGGGGTCGTGATCTGGAGCCTCGAGGGCCGAGGAGTTTCCGGGCCTTTCCGTTTACCAGCGTGTCGCCTTGCTGAGCCTCCAGGGCCGAGTAGTCGCACACCACCAGGGCCAGCAGGTAGGAGGACATGCGTTTGGTCGGCTGGAAGGTGGTGCGGGTCACAGCTTCGCCGTCCACGCTGGTGTCGGTGACGTCTAAACAGGGGAGCCATGAACCGTTGTTTGAGGCCTTAAGGCTGGGTTATGCTTAATTTATGCTTCCGCGTTGACGCAACGCTGGGGGGCTTACGGACCCTTATGTCCCTGCGGACCCCCCTTGCGTCCACCGCAAGGGCCTGACGTGCACCTCCAAAAAATCCTAGACGCGCCTCGAGGCGACGCAACACCAACGCAGCGGCTTTGCTGTGATTGGTCCGCGAACTACATACACTGGAGATCGCTTTTCCGGTTTCCACTCGTAAACTGTGATAAATGCTTCGACTGATTGGCGACAACATATATATATATAACTTTTGCCTTAATTTCTGTAAACTTTTTTTTTTACTCGCTAGAAATCCGTATGTAATGACCAGAATGGTCATTCTGGTCCCTCTATCAGTGTGGCATTGAATTGCATTTCGACACGTACACCCCACGCAGAACCATCACGGTCTCATGACTGCGTCCAAGCAACTGCGTGCCCATTGCGTGATCCCTACGCAATCACTACGCGGAACCATAACTCAGCCTTTACTGTGCCAAGACGTCCAAGTGAGGGTTTTCTTTTGTAGTTGTGTGGGGTTAGGTCACACCTCATTCAACCTCACACTCGCTACACACAGCGAAGGTTAATAATACTGTTGATAAAACGCAAACCACCAATTAATGCTGTTGTATTATTGGGTCTCAGTGTTGGGACACACATTTCTTATCTCTTAATATTGGACTATCAGAAGCTTTGGCTAGACTTTGGAATGCTTGTGGTCGGATAACAAAACATCTACAACCTACAAGTTTGAAACTATGAAAATGTAATCGCGGTCCCTTAGGCAGCACTGGGAAGGACTTGTCGATTTGACTGACTTGTCTCCATGCCGTTGGACAGAGCTTTGGTCCCCTGTGGATGTATCAGAGTTATTTGGAAGACAGCTTTCATGGCCGGCTCGTCGAAGCAGGGGAACGTCTTTCTGGCGTGAGTTGGATGCATTTGAGAGGTGGCCACGACCCTGAGAATGGACAAAACAATGGAGATGGTTGGGTTTTTTTTTTTTGTATTAGGAAAACAGTAGATATAGAGTTATATCAATAAATCACACAATCACATACAGTGCATTCTTTTATTGAACCGCCAACAGATATATGACACCATAATTAGCTGTTCTGAAAGGACTTCCTTATTTCATGGATGATAAACAACAAAATGTTCTTGATGTTCTCAGAAAAGGTTGATCAGAAAAGGAAACTTTTGTATTATGACCATTATCATTATTATTATTATTATTATTATTATTATAGGGAATGAGAATAGGTAAAAGAGAACTAGAACATCTAGGAATGAGCCAAGAGACGCTTTAAGCAGAGGTTTTAAAACAACCTCCGCTTTCTGTTGTTCTTGGATTCGTTTTTGCAATATTCGGTTTCAAAAGAAGGCAGAGTAGAAAAAAAAAAAAACGAAGAAGAATAAAAGTACTTTTTCAACCCGCCCTCAAAGTATTCGCTCCTGTAGAACCCGGCCAGGTCGTCTGCCAGCTCCCCGCTGAAGGACGTGAACAGCCGGTACCGCCGTCCCCTGGCCAGCTTGTTGTACAGCTGCAGAACCAGGTACTGAGTGGGGAACTCCTGCCACGACGCCCTGATACCCGGAACAAACACGCCCTCTGGGGTATGGGGGGGGGGGGGTCACAGGTCACAGGTCACAGGTCACACTCAACCGACTCACCCCCTAAAGGTGCTGCGTTAACGTCATATGGGAAACATAGCGGTGCTGTTTGAGGTGTAGAAACCCTGTCGACCTTTGAACCTTTGACCCTTTGACCCGATGCTTAAACGTTTGGATGAGGATTGGCCAGCTGCAGTGGCAGGCGGAGGGGGTCGGCGCTGTACCTTGAGTGCTGAGCAGGCCGAGGTGCTTCTCCAGCAGAGTGTAGTTGAGCTGGTTGGAGTGGAGCAGGATGAGGTCCGTCTCTTCCACGCACTCAAACTCCACGGTGGAGTTACCTGAGAGAGAGAGAGAGAGAGAGAGAGAGAGAGAGGAGAGAGAGAGAGAGAGAGAGAGAGAGAGAGAGAGAGAGAGAGAGGAGAGAGAGAGAGAGAGAGAGAGAGAGAGAGAGAGAGAGAGAGAGAGACATTTTTATATGTGGTCGTCCTTGGGATGGCTCCATTGATTAAGAATTATGTTTGTGTTGGAGGTTATGCAAAAGCCTCAATAAATAACACACATAGAGAAAGATGGGCTGAGAGGACATCTCTAACAATCCCCTCAGGATCAGGCAGTGAATGCGTGTGTAATTTAGGGATCCAAATGTTCACTCTACCTTATTAAAAAAAAAAAAAAAAAAACCCTATCCTTACTTGTGTAGATCGGCATTTAGAGCAAAAAAAAAACAAAAGCCGTCCAAAAGCTTGCTGGACACACTTGATGGGAAGTCAAACTGCGTGCACTACTGCTGGCCCCCCCGCCTCTGTCTTACCCGTGAACCGATAGAGGCCATGGAGGTCGGGGGTGAGTCGAGGCCACAGGGTCACGGTGTAGTGGAGGGGCTTCAGTGAGGTGGGCAGACGGTAGCTGAGGACCAGGCAACATCGTTTGCAAAAACAATCGGCACCAAACAAAAAGGTACACTTTTTTTTTTTTTTTTTAAAGGGAAGTGTAAGTAAACACAAAAAAGATTCATTCAGAACACAAAATTCTACACTTGGGACATTAAATCCACACAACATAACAACAGCTGTTCATTCCGCTATTCAGTCAGTTATCTATATCAGAT
>JAXIVH010000013.1:9495602-9531177 GCA_036785325.1 Urophycis tenuis
TGTGTGTGTGTGTGTGTGTGCGTGCGTGCGTGCGTGCGTGCGTGCGCGTGTGTGCGTGTGCGTGTGTGCGTGTGTGTGTGTGCATGTGTGTTTGCGTGTGTGTGTGTGTGTGCGTGTGTGCTTGTGTGGTCGTGTGTGTGTGGTTGTAGTGAGTAGCGATGGGGAAGAAAAATCGAATGAGTGTTTCTGTGTGTTCAATATTGTAGGTGCGTTGAATATTCAATACAAAACCCCCTGGACTGACCTGCTGCAGCTCAAACGAAGTGGAAAACCTCTTGGTGACGCCGTTGATCAGGTTAGAGAAGGAGAAGGAGCCACCTCCGTACCTGTGCATGCGGACAGAGCAGCACGTGAGACAAACTGACACCTGCACTTGACTTAATCTGACGCCTGCACTTGACTCAAACCGTTAATCTTCCCCTCTAATTAAGTTTGTTGTTTTTTTTTAACTTGGGGGGGGGGAGGTCATGTATGAATGTGAATCCCTTTGAGACTGTAACTGGGATTAGGAGCAATACGAGCAACATGGACCTGAATGAGAAATACAGGAGAAGACTCTTCCTGTTGGAGGGAAACTACATTTTCACAATCACAATCCTACGCCGGGCTGACAGACTGTGATTTCAATGGAATCTTATGAATCCACATTTGTTTTTTTTTTGTTGTTTTTTTTTTTTTTGGGGGGGGGGGGGGGGGGTGGGCGTACACTAACCACCTCTCAATAATGCAACCATGTAAATATTTTCTTTCTAAACAGCTATGCTTCGGACTATGCGGGCTGGCTCGTGAAGGCGCCGTCTTTGTGCTTGACTCTGTGCGTGGGGAGCGACGGCCACCACAGCGGCGCGGATGCATTTCAGAGGCTAACAGTCACGACACAACGATGGTGACGTCCGACGCCGCCACTCACTGGGTGAAAATGTAGGACCAGCGGTCTCTGATGAAGTCCCAGGCCAGCGGCTGGCCGACCACGTTGGCGGCAATGTAGACGATGGTGGATGTGGCGTCCTGCTTGCGGATCAGAGTCGAATTCAGAGTGTACTTCAGGTACCTGAAGAAGCGGGGGAAGGAGGTCAAAGGTCACCGAATGTGGTATTGTGTCGCTATGGGGGTGCGTGCGTGCGTGGCTGTGTGCGCATGCTTTGGACAGGGCCTGCATCTGTACTGGTGCCTGATGGCATGTGTTTATCTGTATTTGTATGTGTGTACTGTATCTGTATTTGTAAGTGTATATCTGTATTTGTATGTGTGTGTCTGTATTTGTATGTGTGTATCTGTATTTGTATGTGTGTATCTGCATTTGTATGTGTGCCTCTGTATTTGTATGTGTATATCTGTATTTGTATGTGTGTATCTGTATTTGTATGTATATATCTGTATTTGTATGTGTTCATCTCTATTTGTATGTGTGTGTCTGTATTTGTTTGTGGGTATCTGCATTTGTATGTGTGCCTCTGTATTTGTATGTGTATATCTGTATTTGTATGTGTGTATCTGTATTTGTATGTATATATCTGTATTTGCATGTGTTCATCTCTATTTGTATGTGTGTGTCTGTATTTGTATGTGTGTATCTGTATTTGTATGGGTGTATCTGTATTTGTATGTGTTTATCTGTATTTGTATATGTGCATCTGTATTTGTATGTGTTGCTCTGTTGGTGAAACATTTGTTTGGTCGCGTGCGGTCGACCTGTTAAGAAGCCACGTCTCTTTCGTGCAGGCGAGTGCCGCTCGCAGTTTCTCAGCCTCGGTAGCGATGGTGGCCTTCTGGAACTGATCCCAAGCAAAGTCCCACTCGTCAGCGCCCCCTGCTGCGATGGCGTTGCAGTAGACGGTGGAGCGCAGGTTGGGTTTGATCCTTGAGAAAAGATTAGCTCCCCGTTAGCATCAGTGCACAAGTACTGACCTAAACTATACAGAGACTATGCACCTACTATAGTTTATTTAGAACGGATTTTCCGTATGAGATTAATAAACAATGTTTTCTCATGAGAATCGAATAGAAATAGATTAGAATAGAATGCCTAAAACAATGAAACAAAGGCAATAGTATATCAATAGTAGTATAGGCAATAGTATGTCATGAATTCACAAGTTAACCCATTACTTAATGACATAATCACACACCTGTTAATGGCATTGACGTCATTGTTGACGGCCGTCATCCAGTCTTTGAACCATTTCTTAACAAGGTCCTGGCAATCCTTCAGCCCTGTGCTGCACGCCTTGCTGATGGCGTTCACCTGGTTGTACCTGGAGGAGGGAGCAGCTTAGCCTTGGTGTATGAGAACAACGGCCCAGAGTTAAGCAGCAAACAGCTGCTGCTGGTCATAAAAGCAATGGGGAGGAAATTGGGTGAGAAAGGATGTTTGCTTTACTCACTGGTCCATGTGTCCTTCCGGTATACCGGACCAGTTACCAGTCATGGCCTTATAGTAGTTAAATAGGGGTGTCACCTGTATCTGTACATAACTCTAAAGGGGAGATGAAAACACAAGTCAGCATGACAGCGGTGATGTGGCGCGAAATGACCTCCACGCACAATGCCCGAACCCTTTCCCACTTTGCTTCCCTTTCTTGGAAACCGTTGTTCTGACCTGCATGGGACCCAGGACTTCGCTTCGGTCGAACATGAGGAAGAAGAAGTCGAGGTTGTCCAAGGCAGACTCCCAGGGCATGTACTCCCTCTCGCCTTTAAGGTACTTTGTCGTCTGCAGGGCAAGAATGGTGGAGATCTTCTTTGCCCTGCGTGGGTGCATCACATAACCATGTGAATGTGGCAATGGCAACCATCCTCCTTGTGTTTTCATACAGTTCTACGTGGTGGTAACACGCAACAATGCTGTAGGTAGGTGATGCTGATCAGGGCCGTTTCTGGCCTTCTGGGGGCCCAAAGGCACATCCTACTGGGGGCCCCACCTTCTCAATGTAAAAAAAAAAAAAGTGAAATCTTAATACATATTATTTATAAAGAAAAAAAAAAAGCTTATATCCTTATCCTTATGGCTAGAAACGGCCGTGATGATGGTGGTGTTGATGACCACACAGGTGCTGGGAGGTGTGTGTGTGTGTGTGTGTGTGTGTGTGTGTGTGTGTGCATGTATCTTACCTGGCGAGGTTGAAGGCATCATCGATCAGCTGAGCTCTGTTGATCACCGGAATATTCTAGAAGACAGGAAATTACGCATCTGAAGGACGTCCAAATGTGGGCAGTTTATCTTTATTCACCGCTGGTCGCTTATTGTTAATATCGTCACTTCACAACCAAAGAACTTTGCACACAAGGTCCTCTATAATGACGATAATAATGACATCAACATCGTTATTATCATTGTCACGTTATATACTGTATGATAGATTGTTATCATGACCAATCCTATTTAGCTCCATATAGCTGCTCACTTCATGGTTGGTGCTGAGAGTAGCGAGGAGTCGGTCCCAGTTGCCCTGGTCATAGTTCACTCGGTAGTAGCCCACTGTATTCAGGTTGGCCAGCACCCACTCCGCACCTGACACTTTCATTTGGCTCAGGGTCACTAGATGACAACACAGCAGAACATCACAAGAACCACTCAGAACGAGAGAGCACATTTTTTTGTCTTCACGCAACACTTGGAGCTACCGTTCACAGCTGGACCCACTGAAATAACAAACGGGGTAGTGGAGACCAGCAGCGGACTGACTGGAAACTTTACCTGATTTCGCTTGCAACCACGTGACATTCTGCACTTCACCAGTCTTCATCCACTTAATAGGAACAATCCACTCGTAACTGAGAGAAAAAATAGGATTTGATCGATTAAATATAATCACTTTCACTACCATGCTGTCAATATAACAAGCAATATTGTATTTAATCATTCGCTGAATTCATTTTGGAAAGACCTTTGGCCTTTGTCTTCTTTTTTCGTTTTTGTCTTTCATAAACACGGGAAGGAAGGGTGGGAGAGAGGAAGAAGGGAGGGTGGGGGGAAAGGGAACTGGGGGGGGGGGGGGGGGGGGACGCTTACTTGAAAGGCGATGGTGCAGTAACATTGGCATCAGGGTCCAGAAGGAAATGCTCCTGGGTCACAACACCAGTGCTGGTGTCTATTGTAATTACGGGGAAGCCCATCTGAAGCACCCAGGTGTTCATTATGGCGCCGATCTCGGTAGGGAGTGGGAAATTGGCATCGTCAACAGCCTGGCGTGAGGGAGGCGGAGAGAACATACTTAGACCTGCTGTAGTGTGTAATGAAGTCTGTGCTGTGTGTACTTTGGCTCTGTGTAGAGAGATCGTTGCTTCACTGAGGGACAATACCCACACTCTGTAGATGGTACCACAGGTCTGTGTAGTTTGTATTCCCATAGGCAAACGTTTTCAGGTAGGACTGCAGGAAACAAAGACAGTTTGTTATAGCATTTAGTCCGTGTTGATTTGGGCAAATGTTTAATGGTTTTTGGCACAAATTGTAATGTGGCCATTAGCTAATTACACTGGGAGAAAAACATGGACAACAAACGTGGACATTTCTTTTAGATCTCTGAAGTACTTACACTGAGGCCAACTTTGAAGAGGTCTTCAGTGAGGAAATCAGACAGCATCCTCAGAACCGAAGCTCCCTGAGGAGAAGACAATAAAAGGAACTAACTATCGAGAATTGCAATTCAGTCAATTCAGTGCATTCACATGTTTCAGTAGTACACTGAAACATGTATATTATATGTATATATACTGTACTGTATATGGTCCACTGCACCTTGCTGTATGAGATGGCATCGAAAAGCTCACTGATCTGCTCCGGCCTCTGGATGTCTTCCTCTCTGGAGGACAGGGGGTGGGAGGAGACGAGGGCGTCCACCGCAAACACCCTGTGGACGTCACTGAGCACGATGAGGTCTGTCTGGTGTTTGGGGGGGGGGGGGGGGGCAAAGGCAAACACACACACACACACACGCGCACGCACGCACGCACGCACGCACGCACGCACACACACACACACACACACACACACACACACACACACACACACACACACACACACACACACACACACACACACACACACACACACACACACACACACACACACACACACACGCATGCACGCACAGATGCAGGCATGCAGGCACGCGCACACACACACACACACACACACACACACACACACACACACACAAACACACACACACACGCATGCAGGCACGCGCACGCACACACACACACACACACACACACACACACACACGCACGCACGCACAGATGCAGGCATGCAGGCATGCGCACACACACACACACATGCATGCAGGCACGCGCACACACACACACACATGCATGCAGGCACGCGCACACACACACACACACACACAAACACACACACACACGCATGCAGGCACGCGCACGCACACACACACGCACACACACACAAACACAGCTACAGTCAACACACTGTTCCAGCCGCTGCTTCCAGCCGCCACTGCGCTACCATGTGACTCGGGGTACTCACCACGTTCCACGACGGCTCGGCGCTGTTTGCTCCCAGGTACTCCACGTAGGAGGCGAAGCCCTCGTTCAGCCACAGGTCGTTCCACCAGCGCAGGGTCACCAGGTTGCCGAACCACTGGAGGACCGAACACACCGCCGCATAAGGATACCGTGACTACGGCGACGACAACGTCAAGATGATGCACATCATAACCATCATCATCACCCTCTCACCATCAGGTTTTTCAATGGAAATTCAAATCAGTGTGAAAATAGATTTTCTAAAGCTTAAAAGAGAGGGTATATGCCATGTACAGTGTATACCACAATCTCCTTCTTCCCCCCAAAAAACCATTATGATTGATGACGGATCAAACAATCATACATATTCAGTATACTGTATATATAAATATACATACTGTGTATATATATATATATATGTATTTATATTATATAAATGTATTTTTATGTGAGTGATTAAAACCCAACGTGCCATGTGAGCCAACTCGTGGGAGATAATGGCTGCAATCCGTTCTTTGTTGGAGTTGGAGGAGAAGTTCTCGCTGTAGAGCAGAGCCGTCTCCCTGTATGTGATGAGGCCCCAGTTCTCCATTGCGCCAGCATTGAAATCTGGAAGAGCTATCTGATCTACAAAGACAGACACAAAAAGACAACAGGCATTGGTTTTTGCGGTTGTACATTTAACAGGCATTGGTTTTTGCGGTTGTACATTTACATGTTCAGAGTTCACCTGAACCCTGCGTAACATCCATCCTCAACCGAAAAAAAAAAAGCGTCTGCTAAATGCCCTAAATGTAAATGTAAATGTACCTTTAGGGCATTTAGGGCATTTAGCAGACGCTCTTGTCCAAAGCGACTCACAATGAGTAAGTAGGTTGTACACATGGCTATACAGTATTTATCTCTGTATTCATGTGTTTGTATCAAAATACAATGCCCATAGAGGTAAAAGAAGCTGATAAATAATAGCAATGGTGGACACACGTGCACACCCACCTACCACCCCCCCCCCACACACACACACACACACACACACACACACACTAAGACCTCAGACATCTTGCAGGGTTGCAACAAAGATGAACACATTGGAGGTCATTACCTGATTTAGGCAGAGGATAAGATGTGTTGTAATATTCCTCAAAGAACTTGAGGATTGGCCCAGTGACCTTCAGCGCGTATTCTCCCTGGTTTGCTGCGATCGCTGCCTTCCGGGCAAAGATCCGGATCTATAATATAAGCCCACATAGGGACACACATAGTAAAGATGTGGACCTACAGTATAAGCCCACATAGGGACACACATAGTAAAGATGTGGACCTATAGTACAATCCAACATAAGGACACACATAGTAAAACAGAGAGTGATATGTGTGAATTACCAAAACTCCATTGTCATTGATTGTGCTGATGAAGTCAAAGTCACAGACAATAAATGCCAGCAAGTATGTAGACATTTTCTTGGTTGGCTCAAAGACAGTGACCAGTACATCCTTGCCTTCGACTTTCTCTTGGGTTGTTGCTAAAGAAGAGACAGAAATAAGTAAGTCAGTAAGTATGTATTTATGAACACGAGGCAGCACGCCTCGTGTTCAACCGACACAAATTCTCCCACGTGACCCCCCCTCTTCCGTGACGTCCACTGGCTCCCTGTAGTGGCTCACATCAAATTCAATACGATGGTACTGGCCTACAGAGCTGTTAATGGAATTGCCCCTAAGCAAAAACCCTTCCCTGGGTTATGTTAATACTATTTTGTATTCTATTCTATGATCTTGTTTCTGTTCTATTCTATTATCTATCCCAAACTGTTGCACGCTCGTATTCTATTACAGTGGATAATCACAGTTCATGTGGTGGATCATATTGACCGATACTTATCGTTTCGCTCGTTCCCCGCCGTACATTCTCCTGTTGACGGCGTCAGACCGTTGGCTCACCTGTCTCATTGCCGTTGGACAGAGCGATGGTGCCCTGGTCGTGGATCAGCGTGATGTTGAAGATGGCTTTCATCGCGGGCTCGTCGAAACACGGGAACGCCTTCCTGGCATCGGTCGGCTGCATTTGCGTGGTGGCGACGATCCTGCCGAAAAAAAAAGGGTTCAGGGTTCCGTACGCAGGTTGGTGTCGCGCTCAAGGGCAGTTTGACACTCGGCGTGCCACGTGTCAGCAGCACGCATCTGAAGTATTTAGACAGTGGATAAATGACCTCACAGGTAATAAACAGAAGGCGTTTTCTACATTTATGAAGAGCGAAGAATTCCAAAATGGGTTTGTTTTCAAAATATGTTACGCCAAACACTGCATTCACAATCGATATGGTCTCAGTGTATGTATGGATCCTGAAAGTCTATTTTAAATATAATATACAATAAATATACTGTAGAATAATGTACTCTACCAAAGGACATGAACATTACGATGTTCAATTAGCTTAGTTTGATCTCAAGACTTTGATCTTCTGCCTTGAAAGGCTTTTTATTGACCTGTTTATGGCAAAGATTACGGCCAAGATTAGGGTTATTATGGCTCTGCTGAACATGCACCTCTGGGTTTCCGACAGCGTATGCAGTCTATGGAAAACATCTAGAGTACAATAACGTGGGGAAATCGCTTTGGAAAATGGAACGAAATGTAGCAGGCAAAATATCATCACCATCTTTAAAAAAAAATTAAAAAAAATGTCAGCCCTTTTCAGTACGTCATATCTGTTCCTTATTCCCCGTCTACAAGGACCACCCAAAAGGGGGCAGCCCGCTGTATCCCTCGCCCTCTACTTCTGGTGGGGGGGCAGAACAGAAAATGAACCTACTTGACTTGGTTGTTTTCGACGTATTCGCTCCGGTAGAAGCCGCCCAGGTCATCCGCCAGCTCCCCCATGAATTTGGTGTGGAGCGTGTAGCTCTGGTCCCGGACCAGTGGCGCGCTGAGCCGCAGGACCAGGTACTGGGTTTTCACCTCCGTCCACGTGTCCCGGATGGCCGGGGCAGCCTGCCCTCCGCCCACCGCAGTGAGCTCGGCCTGGTGTCCGTTCGAAAGGACGGTGTAGTTGAGCTTGTTGGAATGGATGAGGATCAGGTCGGTCTCCTCCACGCACTTGAACGTTACCGTGGAATCACCTGCACGCACACGGATCCCGTGTTTGACATGAAAAGAACAACTTTGAGTGGAGGCTTACGGGGTCACCCCTTTCACCGCATACATAACCATACCATAGACCACAAGGTGAATGTTGCATACACAGAAGTCATTATTCCTATTATTATAAATCCTGTTTCACTCTACAACATCCAGAGGATCCACACCAGGCATATTCAAGATGCGATTTTTCTTTTAAATACAAAGCGAACCGAAGCCAGTTCTGTGAATATCTTCAATATCTCTCAACCCTTCACAATTATTTCTCCAGAGTCTCCCACGGTCGTTACAAGGATACACATTCACATTCACATTCAAATAAAATCGATAATAGAATTCCATTAAATCCATTCCTCACCAAGACACCGTAGGCTTTCACACACAGCGATTGCATTCGACTGCTTCACAAAACATGACCAAGTAACTCTCGGCAAAAGCCGTTAATCGTTAATGCTTTTCGTCTCAGCCCACCTGTAAAAATGTAGAGATCCGTTTCGGGGTCTTTCGTCAGCCTGGGCCAAAGGGTCACGCTGTAGTGGTCCGGCACCAGGCTTTTGGGCAGACGGTACTTGTGCCAGGGTTCGTTGGAGGGGGTCGTGGTGGCGGCCGTGGTGGCCGTGGTGGCCGCCCCTCCGTCCGTGGGTGACACCAGGCCGTCGTTCTTGGCCTTCTCCTGGGAGTAGACCACCGACAGGGCGATGATGGTGGCGATGGCGCCCGCGCCCAGGACCACCCCCGCCACGCCCAAACCTTTGCTGATGAAGAAGCCCTTGGCACCCATCTCGTCGATGTCTGGATCCTCGCGTGCGCTCAGCCCAGGGAGTGGAGTCGCGGACGACGGACGGGCCCTCTATTTGTAGTCACCGCTGGGACCGCTGCCTCCGCCCTTGAGCAATGGGTGATCTATTAACGCCGAGGCCACGGATGGAATCGATGACAACGGCCGGCTCTGTGGTCTAGCGTACCTTGAACCCTCGCCACCGTTAACCCGCGGCTCCGAGAGACGAGCGCACGTCTGGATATTCTGTTCCATGTTCTTATCTCATGGACTTTCTTTGTTCTTTCTTTAATTAACTTCTGATCTCTTTCTCGTTTTTACAACCGTCCCATGCATTCTGCTGTGTCACACCTTTCCCCCGCCTGGGATTTATACACCCCTTTGTCTTATAAAATCGGTGCTGATGTGACTGAAAAAAACAGACATTTGTGAATTACACGTGCTGTTACCATATTAATATACCTGCCCTCTCCGCAGATAAGATATTCCAGATAGCACGCCGTGGCTTATGAACAGATCCATCGCTGGCCCCTGATTGCCCCAGTCTGGGAGCCTACCCTTCTGCTTGATACTTAGAGGTGAAGTATGTCATGAAGTTAGGAGACCCATCACAATTGCTGTAAGCGGTCGCTTATGAGTAATTTGTGTCGGTATGCTGGTGCAGAGAATGCAGTATGATACGACGTGATGTGATGGGACACATTCGTCCATTCACCGCAATGGATCCCAAATTGCTTGAATGGACCTTATCTTGCGTGTTGTCTGTGTATGAGTGTGTGTGTGTGTGTGTGTGTGTGTGTGTGTGTGTGTGTGTGTGTGTGTGTGTGTGTGTGTGTGTGTGCGTGTGTGTGTGTGTGTGAGGGAGGGTGGCTCAGCAAGGCAAAGTATACGGCTTTGTATCGGAAAAGGTTTGGAGTCACATCAGAGTGACCTCTGAAGTACAACCCGCCCCTATTACATTCCCGGGATAATTCATCATTGGAAATTGGTTCATTATACACTCTGATGCCACAAACTACTTTCGGGCAAACTGAAGAGGATTTTATGGATGGTAAGTGATAAAGAATAAATGCTGAAGGCGAAACAGTGTGAAGAATTGCACAAGAGGAGATTGGTTCCCAGCAACTTTAACAATGTGGAATCAACCCCCCGGTTCAAAGATGGTGAGCAATCATCATTGATAATGTCAATTGGGCTTCTTTGATTACGTCAATTTGACGTTTTTGATTATGTAAAATGATAAATGAATCTATTCGGTATATGCACGTGTAACATTGAATTTTACTGAGGTTTAATATGCCACAAGTATTTCGGGCTTTACTTCTAAGGCAATACTTTCCATATGCATTTGGATCTGCTATGATATGAATGCTGCAATTGTTGTCTTCGCAACCAATACTGTATCGTCAACAATCATTTTGAAGTCCCACTTGTAGCAAGAGACACAGCGTCGTCTTTCTGACAATTGGGCCTCGCTTAAAAAAAGGTTTTTACTTCTTATGGCGTTGGGTCCTTGGATTCATCTTGAGGAGTGGTGGAGCTCCTTTTACTGTCAGTTTCAGGGTTTTTTTTGCTGAATGTCAGCTTATATTTACAGGAGTTCAAAGGCCATAAATTTGACTGCTAAAGACAAAAATATGTTTGTCAACCCAGGGTTCACCCATCTTAATCGCAAAGCCAGAATAACAATAATTCCTATGTAGCAAGCTCCTATGAAGTAGGCTCGTTCTTAAATTGCAACACATCACCATTTGCAATCAATCCATTGTTTCCTTGGTAGTGAATTAAATTAATCCTAGGTCATGAAGATGATTAGTGTTTCAAGGAAACCATATCGTATAACAAAAGCATGGACTCAGATGTCATAAATGTTTCATGTCATGAGTTCCTCCGCAATCGACTGGTCGACAGGTCCTCTTTATTCCCTCCAGAATTCAGAAAAGGGAGTGAGTGGAGCCTGGTAAGTGGTCTTGACTTGATGTAGGAAACATTTCAGTGCAAGAAAAACCTCACCATTTGATCAAACTTGATAAAATGATGAAAACTGATAGTCGTAATAATATGATACGACATTAATATTAGAATATTGTTCCATTGACATGTGAGCGCTTTTGTAATGGTGTCATTATGACACATGATATGATATGAGCGAGGTTACTATGCCTTCATTGTAACTCGCATTTGTAAATGTATGCAACATCAGACCCATTTTATTACAGCGGGACAGTAAACCATCACCTTGGTTGTTAATCATGTATGATTAACTTATGTACTACTTATCTTATGCAGTCTTTATCTGAAATAAAAAGTGCAATAAAGGGACATGCCAAACATGAGTGTTTGCACAGAAGGAAGCCTGAATCTGTAAAGGAGCTGAAACTTAAGTACCGGAAGACATCCAGAAACGTGATGGCGTAACCTTTGGTTCCATTTTGTTGAAAATGGAACAAAGGGTTACAATGTACGGTCATACAGCAATCGTAGACAAAGGCGAGCTACAGCAGTGTGGTTGTCATTTTCAAGAATGATGTGTGTTTGAAATCAAATTAAATGAAATGTCCCACAATTACAGCTAACAGAATTTAATGATAAAGCCATTGATTTTGTGCGGCATTTAACCATGGCAACAATTAATGCAACCATGCTATTGTGAGCCACTTGAGATTTTGCCTACTACATGGCATATATTGTTATAGATTTAAATATCCTCACAGGCAAACTAAAAGAAGCATTACAAAGCTGTTTGGTGAATCAAGGGATTCAACCAAAGGTATTCAGCTACGTTTCCACTGAACACCTGAAGTAACAATATGGAAAATCACAGCGGCAGACGCTTTCGTGTTTAGAGTAGAGAGAGAGAGCAGTTTGAGACGTGTAGGCAAACAGTTGAATGAGGACATTATGTTAACCGATACTGCTCGGCTAGTATCACTAGTTGTTGTATTCTTTAACTTCTGCATTAATGAGGAATGAATAATGAGGCTCGGCAGACATATTGCTAAAGCCAGTGGGCTATGTGGGGATACTTTCAAAATCTAGGGGTACTAGGATCTAGGATAGTGCCAATTGGGGATTGACTTCCCCAATTAGCTCTATCCTAGCTTTAAGGACCATTCTGACATGTATGTGATGGCCCGGTCGGACAGAGATAAGGGTTGTGCAAAACAACATAACAGAAACAGAGGGGGAACGCAACAAGTAGCTTGTCAAAAAAAAAAAAAAAAAAAAAAAGCACATGATGTTTTACCATGGCTGCTTGCATTGTAGCATGTGTGCATATTTCTTACAAGCCGAGCCTTGACCTCTGCTGAAGATGATACTCCCTCTCTTCCTCACTGATAAGCTATCAGATGAGTGGAGAGACACGGCATGCGTACACTATGGCCCATCTCAAGCACTCGTCTCATTTTATTGTCTTTCCACCTCACGCCCTGTTGTGTTCTTTTCTGTCAATAAAGATTAACCTGACCTGGAATGACAGGAATCACCATCTAGTCAACATCTCAATGACAGAAGCAAAACATGATCAAAGATTAAATTCATTTAAGTTCGCACGGTGGGTGCGTAAAAAGGTTTCATTCTCCGTCGTCAAAGGATCTCTCAATGGACATCACTTGACACTGATGCACATTAGTCTGAAGACGTCTCTCCATAAATGTCTTTTCATACAAATTCCAAAATGTGAATGACTGTACATTTTGATTCTGATCGTCTTTGTAACACTTGATTGTTCACTAGTGTTATTTGGAACATTTGATTGGTGACTGGTGTCGTATTTAATCTTGGATCCAGCGGTCCTGTCATGCTAGAGCAGAACTTGTGGGTGGAGACACAAGTGTATGTCAGGGCTCTAGCCATAGCTCAGTGGGTACAGCGGGGGGTCCACCAACCGGAGGGTTGGCGGTTCGATCCCCACCACCAGCTGTCCACATGTTGAACCCCACAAATCTACTGATTGTAGGTCGCTTTGGACAAAAGCATCTGCTAAATACCCTTCAATGGTTCAATGTCAGTGGCCAGCCAATGCGGTGTTGATTTGGAACCTTTACATTCACTTTTTTTTTTTTTTTTACTGCTTATTACTGCTGGCAGAGTCAATAACGGGCATACAGATCCCCGTCTTCAGCATCATGATTGGTCAAAACAAATACGAAGCAAAAGAAAGTGAAATACCACATTCACACCAACTCGTCTGCCATCAGACTTCAGATACAAAGCTGAACTCTGATTGGTGAGACAATGTCATATGAGACACTTGATTGGTCACTAGTGTCAAATTAGACTTTACTACTGTTATTTGAGACACTGGATTTACTTGGTTTGATCCATTCACCCATGTAAATCTTTGTCACAGCAGCCAAAAAACAAATCAAAGTCATCACCACACACCTTCCAGGGCGTTGTGATGTATATCGCAATTTTTATATGGCTTCATTATTTTTTATCTGATTTCTTCTCGCATATCATGGGGTGATAGACTCACGCACAAGGTCAATAACTTATCAATAATTTACCACAATGCTGATTCTTAATTGTCAGCAGTCATATTTCACCATCCCATATCGTTAGAGTTCCAAGCTGGAAATGAAAAAGGAATGAAATGGGATGTTTCTAAAATAAGAATGGATAAACCATTGATGGACATATACAGTGTCTTTGCTTAAACTAGGGTTTTTTGTGTATTTTGTATTTTTGAAGTATAATTTTAAATGGGTATTTTGTATTTTACTTGAGTAAGTTTTGACTGAAGTATAATTTGGTAACATTATAAATCCTATCCGTTACCAAGTTAATTAGTGAAAATGCCCAATGAAAACCTACAGGGGATAATGTGACGATGTGATGAGCACTGTGTGTGTGTGTGTGTGTGAGAGAGAGAGAGAGATTTAATGTTTTACGGTATAACATTAAACACGCTAACTCTCTCTCGTGGTAAAAGTTTTAGTGGTAAAACTTTTACCACTAACTTTAAGCTGCTGCTTAAGTCTCATTTGTTGTTATTGCACTTACATTTGTTACACTTGTTCTTTAATTAAAAACAAAATCGTTTTGGATTTAAGTCCTGTCCTATTTCACTACCCTCACACCCCATACACAGACACACAGAAAGTAACTTTTACTCAAAGTACATTTTAAATTAACTAATTTTTTACTTCTACTTGAGTACATTTTCAGATGGGTAATTTCACTTGTACTTGAGTAATATTTAATCAAAGCATTTATACTTTTACTTAAGTACAATATTCTAGTATGTTTTCCAACTCTGTAGTTGTGGTCACTGCAGTGCAGGCTGGAGGTAAATGAATGTTATAACTCCACACAAGAGTTTGAATGGTTTCCATTATTTTTACCCATGTTGAAATGTGGATATATCCTGTTTGTACAATATAATCACGGTTACTGTAGGACCAATTCTAATTTGTTATATTTGTATAATTATTATATAATTTATTTATATAAATTATATCATTTATAATAATTCACTCAATGTGCAAAACCAGCACACGTGCAGCTGACTTGTACTTATAGAGGGTTAATAATGATTAATTTCCTCTTCACTCTTACTTCATTATGTTATTATTCTAGTCAAGTTTCTAATTGATGCCAACGTCACACATTATAATAGCTGATGGTTAGGACTAGTGCAGGTGTCATGTGGTATGGGTCGACCCTGAAGGCTCAGGTTGACCTTCAGCTGGTCTAGTGGACCTTCTCAACATACACATGCAATGTCCATGTCCAATCTGTGAGATGTCATTGTGTGTGTGTGTGTGTGTGTGTGTGTGTGTGTGTGTGTGTGTGTGTGTGTGTGTGTGTGTGTGTGTGTGTGTGTGTGTGTGTATCTAATGTAGTAATGATGCTGTAAGAGCTTCAATTTTCTGTTCTTGTTCTGGTGACTTTCCTGCTGTGTTAGCAGCAATTAAATGTTTTACCTTCTTATGACAAATGTACAAACGTACTCTTTGTAAGTCGCAATGGAAAAAAAAAAAACCCTGCTAAATGCCCTAAATGTAAATGTACATGTTCTCATTTAGTAGTCATTTTGGGTTGCATTGAAACATCCACTACGTAGTGCACCAGAAAGCATCCGAAACCTATAGAACGAGATAATAAAGTCCTTCCCAAGATTCCACTTATCGCTAATGAATATTGACAATGGTTCGATCCCAGCATAAACCTAAAAAGTCCAACCCTTTAGCGCCCCCTGTTGGATCGATACGAATGGACTCGAACATACTAACTTTTCAAACACCTAACGGACCCACACACACACACACACACACACACACACACACACACACACACACACACACACACACACACACACACACACACACACACACACACACACACAGAAGAAAGAGAGGTAGCCTTTCAAACGTAGCAGCACCGTCACTGATCGTCAATGCATGCTTTGAATGTATCGGCATGACAGGCTACGTAGGACTACAACGTCAACCACACGGTTACTATGGCAACGAGACGCAGGTCGCTCGGGAACTACTTCCTCCTCCAGCCTCTCACAGCCTCCGTCTCGAACACACATTGCCACAGAAACTCGCCCCACTTCTGTCACCTCACAAGCCACTACTAAAAAAGCCACCGCTAAAAACATGCCGTTAATGGTCAAAGATTACACGTGGACGCAAACGGAATCGATGGTTTATCTCCACGTGCCTCTGAAGGGGGCGAAGGCTGAGCACGTCGACATAATCTCCACGGACGAGTACCTCAAGGTAGAGCCCGATGACACGACACATGACAAGCTGGTGTGTTTACGGTGTTCAAAGTGTTGTGTTTTGTTACCTTGTCATCTCAACGCGACCCGGCGTGCACCGACCGACAGGTCCACTTCCCACCGTTCCTGTTCGAGGCATTTCTATTCGAAGCTGTAGACGAAGCGAGAAGCACGGCCAAGTTCGGCAACGGAGTAGCGGTTATCACCCTGCCGAAAAAGATCCACCGGCTATGGGACCACCTCGTTTTAAGTATTAGTAAGCAAGAGATGCGATCCTCTGTGCATGTCCCTCGCCATACTAGTTGGGAACTGACTTGGGTGTATACCTGGCTGTTCTGGCACACTTACTGCACATGCATGACAATACGATATTACACATTTATATATTTTTTTCTCTATTTTCTTTTGAATACATTTCAGATGATAAACAGACGATGAAGGAAATCCGAGAAAGAGCGCTGCAGGATCATATGGAAAAGACCTTGGTTGGCCACAAAGAAAGAGCTGTGAAGAAGCAACAAGAGAAAAAATATGCCCTGGAGACGATGATGAAGGTGGTGTAATGAAACGATCAGCAATATCATTATGTAAAAAGAATTTAACTTTGACCTGACTCTTTGTTACCTATTCACGTTTCGATCATTGACATGACTTTCCCAGCTTGAACAGGAAGAAAGAGCGTTGATTCAGAAGATGAAGGATGAAGAACGAGCGAAAGCAACAGCAGAAATAGAGGGATGGAAAAAAAGACAGATTCATGCAGCTGTGGAGAAATCGCCACTCAAACTGACCCACGGGGATAGAGTTCAAACCCTACACAAGGCATCACGTGGCTGCAGTGTCCAACCTGGTGAGCAGACTCCTGTACACTAACTAGTTTTTCTTCACAATTCAATCATTAAACCTTATGGGGTTGGGATTTTTAGGCTATTTCCAAAAACTGTATGTTTCCCATTGTCATATAAAGTGCGATTGTAAAAAAAAAAGTGAAACTATAATACATTTGAGCATTCAGATTATTATTAAGTCTATTATGGTTGTCATTTAGTCTTTGTCCAAACATACTTATCTGACCTCTGACCTCATACTTAGCTAACCTCTTACCTGCAGGTGCAACGGCCTCCTCCAGAACAGGCCGCAGGAGAGAAGACGTGGCCCTACCTGCGCTGCGGTCTCCTGGAACGATCCAGATCACGTTCACACCCAGGGTGTTCCCCACAGCCCTGCGGGAGTCCCGGGTGCCTGAGGAGGAGGAGGTAAGGCTTCGCTCCGGTTCTCCCTCTGTGTCTGTCATTGTAGAGGAACCGCTCCGTTACAAGTTTGATCAAAAGCTGGGACACAAGAATGGCACAACTGCGCCCAAACGTTCCCTGCATGCACTACTGCTCCGTATTCCGTATTCATTGTATATATATAATATATATATATATATATATACAGTGTATATATATTTATAGTTATTTTACTTATATTTTTAATACTGCTTTTCTCTTGCACCAATTGCACTAAGTCAAATTCCTTGTAGGTGCAAACCTACTTGGCAATAAACTTGTTTCTGATTCTGATTCTGATTCTGAAACTATATCCAACTATAACCCAATGAATGCTACGTTCAAACAGGAATAATTACCTTTTGAGATTGAAAGACGAGTTGCCACTGGAAAAAGCCCTCTTTGGCCGCCCCGTCACCACTTTACAGAACGAACTTGGTATCCGTGGCCTGAGCAACGTTCAGTGAAAAACAAAGGCTAGCATCCATTCGCTCTGCCTATATAAAGGTCCTGCTTATGTTACGCTAGACGGAGCTCTTCTGCCCCAACAGTGGCTCAGGAAGCAGGCCGAGGCCAGACGTGCTGGGAACACAGAGCTGGCTGAGGAACTGAAAGATCTCAGCGATGAGGAGAGGAATCCAGACTGGTTGAAGGAAAAGGGCGAGTAAGTCCAGTCGATTTTGCCCCCCCCCCAGTCTTGGAATTGTTATAAATTATGTTATAATCCTTCTCTTTTTTTTGTAGTAAATATTTTGCAACCGGAAACTACCAAGGTGCGGTGAATGCGTACAGTCTGGCGATCAGGCTGAACTGCAAGATCCCAGCCTTCTTCTCAAACAGGGCGGCCTGTCACCTCAAATTAAGACACCTCCACAAAGCTGTTGAAGACACCTCCAAGGTGAGTATCAGACTCAGCCATATGGTCACTTAAAAAAAATCATTTAAAAAAAAAAAACGCCATGAAGAGGACGACGTGCATGCAAAAGCTGAGGAGGGGGGGCGGATGGAACGACGGGCACCGATAGCTGTGGTCTGCTCCCCAGGCCCTGGATCTCCTGAACCCGCCCGTGGCCGACAACGCCTCAGCCCGGGCGAGAGCTCACGTACGGCGGGGCACAGCCTTCTGTGAGCTGGAGCTCTACACGGAGGGTGAGAAGCACTCCTCTTTTTAGCACTGCGACAGTCCAGCTCTGTCAGGGTCCTCCAGACCCGGGAGACGCTGCCACAGCAGGGCAAGATCAATGATGGAAACCTTGATTGTATGTTGTTGTTGTTGTTGTTTCCCCCCCCCCCCCCCCCCATCGACAGGTCTTCAAGACTACTTGGCGGCGTTAAAGATCGATCCTCACAACGAGGTCTTGCAAGCAGACGCACACAGAATCAGGCAAACCATTCAAGGTTGCACGACAAGCCCTGAAAACTAGTGGGTTTTTTTTTTTTTTTACTCCAACACTATTTTTGAATTTGAATATTAGATATATTTGGTTATGTATTCAGTAGGGCGTGGGAATCTTCTTGGCATACTAGCTAGTCAGTAGGTCTCTGTAAGTTTAATCCTGGAAGTTTGCAAAAAACGCTTATGTTGACCATTGAGTTCAATAAATGGCTGTACATAATATGGTGGCCAACATGCTTGTCTGATTTAATTCTTAGCGGGTACCTCCAATGACAAACTTAACATACTTCTGTTAAACCTACCACGATTATAACAACAGCTACGTATAAAAAACACCACTGGATTAAATATAGTTATAGTACAATTGTTGCATGACTGACCCTAGTTTGTTTTATTCTACCTTGACATTATATTTCTCATGGCACATAATGTATCTTCAAAGTTACCGTTACAAACACTGTATTTCAGAGGTAAAAATGCCCTTTAAAATACTGCAGATAATAATTTACTGTATAGATAAACCCTATGTGTGGAACAACATGCACATACAATGTACAATTATTTCCCTTTGTTATACATGCTACTTTTAAAAATGTTTCATCCTTTAGATTTCAGATGGGGGGGAAAAAACTGCAAGAACTTTTCTGGAAATAGTTATATTTATGACATTAGAAATCTTTACAAAGCAGGGGAGTGGGAGATTGGAACACTAGTAGCATAAAATAGCTAGAATTGAGTTGACTTCCACCACTTCATTTAAAACGTCCTCATATCAACACTTGTGTATAACTCTGCCCAGTCCCAAAGTCAGGACTCGTTTCAGATGCACTCATGGTGACACATCATGGCTCGACATATTAAGAGGTGCATGATGTAGAAGGTGAATGACAAGTGAACCGTGAAATTTGGGATTCAGCCAGGGCTACTATGTGAAACAACACATATCTTTGTTCTGGTTAAAAACAACATTGAAGTCGTTGTTGTTGGGCTTTTCTGTCAGGACTCAAGTGTTCATGTCTGCCATCATGGCTGCATTCAATGTACACATACTAAATAGAACAATATTTCGCCCGCCTTGTTCAACCTTGCAAACAGCTTTAAGGACCTCCCCCCTCACCAAAGAATGACTCTGAAATTACTTTGATAGGGGCAGCGAGCAGTCTTGACAGAGCTCTGATGCAACGAGGAATAACCAGGATGGTTTGACCGACGGCGGCTCTATGTGGCAAACTTCTTCTGTCGAACCGGCGCAGGTAACCGAGTGGTGATGTCCAATAGGGGGCGCTCCACCACGACGAGAGCATGGTCCTCCAGCAAGCCCACGCAGAGCAGGTTCTGCAACAGAGAGACCGGACACAGAGGTGAGCGGCGTCTCAGAGCCTGGAGCTGCAGAGACGTGACGGGGCGGACAAGGCTGCAGCCCACCGTCACGTCACCGCGTGGTTCAGAACTTGCAGTCACGCTCCACCCTTCTCCAAAAAGACGTTGGACTTCAGCAACCAAACATTGTGTTATATACTTTTTTTTTAATAAACCACGATAAAGGATAATTTAGTCACCCTCACTTTGTTCTGATTAAACTAATTAATTTATTCAGATTAAAACAGAAGGGTTTGTACGATGCATCAACCTTTTTTTTTTTTAAGCGGATGAGTGTCTAACTGGCATTTTTATTCAGAAAGTCTTTTACATGGTAAATAAAGCTGGGAGAGCTGGAGCTGTGGTTGATAAGAGGGCCCCTGGGGTCGGGTGCCCTGAGAAGACCGTGGGCTCTTACCTTGAACGACTCGCAAATCTTGAAAGCGTGGCTGTCTTTGATCCTGGCGTTGTCCGTCATGGCACAGAGTTGCTTTTGGTTGCACAGGACAGAGCCTTTCATCGGAAGTGGCTGTGTGTGTGTGTGCATGTGCGTGTGCGTGTGCGTGTGTGGGCGTGTCGGGGGAAGAAAAGAGTTCATATTAAAATGTGAGGACCTTGAAGGTTGAACCGAGAAGCCACAAGGAGACGGCGGCCGGCGGGCGCCTGGCGGGTCGAGTTGCTGCGGAGACATACCAGAGTCTTGTCGATGACGCAGAACATGTCGGCGTCGTGCAGCATGATGTGGTCGGGGCGGCCGGCGCCAAAGGACACGCGGGTGACGGGCGTGTCGCGGCTCAGCCACGAGCCGTGGAGGCCTTTCTTCTGCAGGTTGCGGCTCCACTCCGTGTACTCCTTCTGCACCAGGGAGTACTCGAAGATCTACGGCCCCCGGGGAGAGGAGGGGGAAAGAGGCCGTAAAATAAGCCTGCCGATTGCACCATCGCTTCTCCCAACCCCCCCCCCCCGAGCTCTAACAGATGTGTCTGCGTCATCAGCACCGAGCAGTGGGGGTCAGCACCGCTAAACACACACGCAGAGTGCGCAGTGCGGCATAACAGAATCCATACGATGTGGTGGGGGGCGGAGCCTGAGGATACGTACCTGCTGGTCAGAGTGCACGATGACAACAGTACCAGCCGTTGGGTGAATGGCCATCGCACTGGGACAGGAGCTGTACACTGGGACTGTGCAGTGGAACTACACAAACACACACACACACAGACACACAGGTGGTTTGATAAGACTGAAAAGATAAAACAAGTCAAAGCACATCGGAGCACGACTTTCTCCTGCCCGCCCCCATGCAGTTAAACACCCCTGCCGCACCTTGAGTTTTCTGAGGTTGTAGACGTGGACCTCGCAGTCGGAGTTGGCGGTGGCGAGCCAACGGCCGTCGTCGCTTGTGGACATCAGGTGAACCGCCTGCCTAGAGACTGGAGGAGTGTGTGTGTGTGTGTGTGTGTGTGTGTGTGAGAAGGAGAAGGGAAGGAGAAAACAACTAGTTACATTCCATGATTTTCAGTGGTGAATAGAAACCTTGAAACCCATATGCACATTTTTTCCCCCCCCCTTCCAATTAAATGGGGCCTCATGATGGATGCGACGTCGGTACTGTGGACTCACCCGACTTGGGTTTGAGGGTGTGCACGTATTTGGCCTCCGACTGGCCAAGAGCAAAGACCAGGACTGACGATTGGCTGAAGGCAGCGAAGAGCCTGGAGGAGTCGGCGGAGAAGCACAGCTGGTTGGCCCAGCGGAGGACCTTGGGCAGCTTCACCTGGAGGGGAGGATGAACACCAAAGGGTTTACAGGGCTGAGGCGGAGCTCCTGCACGGCTGTCAGGAGAGGACACTCCTGTCTGCTCCCACGATCGTCCATGAGCTCCTCCACACCGCAGGCGGAGCTGAAGGGTACTGTGGAGTGGCGGTGCATGTTTCATGGTGTCGGGGGTCTCTTTGCTCTGCCCCCGCCCGGCGCATTTCACACTTTCATTTTTAGCTGATCAAATCAAAGCGCCTAGATGAGTGAGTTTAGGGCGTAATAAGAATTAATGAGTTGTAATAAGACTTTACAACTCCTCTGCCTCAGATGACTCAGATCCATACATAAAATAGTAATAAAATAAGGGGGCATTTAGCAGACCCTTTTGTCCAAAGCGAATCAGTACATTTGTGGGGTTCTACATGTGGACAGTTGGAGGAGGTGGGGATCAAGGGGATCGAACCTCCGACCCTACGGTAAGTGGACGACCCGCTCTGTCCACCCGCTCTACCCACTGAGCTACTGCCGCTCCACCATCACAGAACTGGATTAAATCAACTCGTCAACCCGTCACTGCTGTATTGTATTTTTACAATTTTTCTGTCTACAACGCATTTTTTGTACCCTGGCTGCTATGGCGACTCTATGTCCCTTAGGGGATTAATAAAGTTTTATCCTGTATCCGCGCTATGCCTGAATCCCCGCGTGTTCAGGCCTTTAGGAATTAACTTTGTAGAGAGGACTCCCTGGTGGTGCACAAAAATGGATTCAAATGACGACTCAGTACACATGAGGAGTGACACCCTGGAACCCTCGATGCACACCTAACGTCAGTGCCATAGATGTAGCGCCACACAAATGGAGGAACCATAGCAACCGCCTCCCGTGTCCCATCTCTTACCTTGGCGACGGTGATGGTGTCGCCGTCATACTGAACCCGGAAGAGGCGGACGCTGGAGGCAGAGGCGTAGGCCAGCCAGCCTCCACATTGAGACAGGGCACTGCAGCAAATGTGATCGTCGCCCTGCAGGGAACACACGCAGACCAAATGAGCTCACTGCGCTTGAACTCAAGATGGCCTATTGTAGAGGCTGGTGGGAAGATTAATTTAAAATGGACAGAGGGCAACCACCATCTCCGAGTTGAATTCTTTGTACGTTGTACTTTTATAGGCCCAGAGGGACAAGGCCCTTCGCAACAAAAAAGGTAGTCGGAGATCTGTGGATGCTCGGCACGCACCTTTCTCTTCAGGTGAATCAGTGCCTCTGGTTTCCTCTTCACAGCTAGCTCATCCCCTGGTCTCCCTATCAAAGCATAGGGAAAAGGAAATAGGACAGTAACAATTTTAGTACAAAACAGGTAATGCTCACACTAACACACACACACGCACGCACGCACGCACGCACACACGCGCGCGCACGCACACGCACCGTTTCCTTCGCTTTCGCCGAGTCTCCAGAGCTCCAAGCGCTCAGGAAACTGGAAGAGCAGAAGTCCCGCCTTTTTCCCGCAGGACACCAGGCTCCTCTACAGACAGGACAGGAGAGCCCGCAGTCAAGACGTCATCAAGAAACACTGAACGATCCATTGTCGAAAGCGACAGCGGGCGCTGAAATATCAGGGTTAACTCCTGGCGCCAGGGGTTGACACTCACGTGTGGGAAGGTGATTTTGCACGGGGCGGATTCCTTGCTGTTCCGAGCGACTTTGTCCATGAAGGGTCTGACGACCAGATGCGTGTCATTACCTGTGAGCGTAACAACGACAAAATCATTTACACGTTGAATTAAATGGATATTTAAAAAAAATACACGGCGCCATCTTTAAAAAATGTTTTGTCTTTCGCTTTGGTTTTCTTTGGATCAAGGGGAGCGATACGCTGTTCCTGTGTAATCCACCCTCCTTAATAACCGAGATCACACGCACACAGGCAGCCTCTACACGCACACAGGCAGCCTCCACAAGCATACAGGCAGCCTCCACACACATACAGGCAGCCTCCACAAGCACACAGGCAGCCTCCACAAGCATACAGGCAGCCTCCACACACATACAGGCAGCCTCCACAAGCACACAGGCAGCCTCTACACGCACACAGGCAGCCTCCACAAGCATACAGGCGGCCTCCACACACACACAGGCAGCCTCCACACACACACACACAGGCAGCCTCCACACACACACAGGCAGCCTCTACACGCACACAGGCAGCCTCCACACACACACAGGCAGCCTCCACAAGCACACAGGCAGCCTCCACACACACACAGGCGGCCTCCACACGCACACAGGCAGCCTCAACACCCACAGGCAGCCTCCACACCCACACAGGCAGCCTCCACACACATACAGGCAGCCTCCACGAGCACACAGGCAGCCTCCACGAGCACACAGGCAGCCTCCACACCCACACAGGCAGCCTCCACACACATACACAGGCAGCCTCCACAAGCACACATGCAGCTTCCACGCACACACACAGGCAGCCTCCACGCACACATACAGGCAGCCTCCACACGCACACAGGCAGCCTCCACACACATACAGGCAGCCTCCACACCCACACAGGCAGCCTCCACACACATACAGGCAGCCTCCACGAGCACACAGGCAGCCTCCACACCCACACAGGCAGCCTCCACACACATACACAGGCAGCCTCCACAAGCACACATGCAGGCAGCCTCCACACGCACACAGGCAGCCTCCACACACACACAGGCAGCCTCCACACCCACACAGGCAGCCTCCACACACATACAGGCAGCCTCCACACCCACACAGGCAGCCTCCACACACATACAGGCAGCCTCCACGAGCACACAGGCAGCCTCCACACGCACACAGGCAGCCTCCACACGCACACAGGCAGCCTCCACACGCACACAGGCAGCCTCCACGAGCACACAGGCGGCCTCCACACACACACAGGCAGCCTCCACACACACACACAGGCAGCCTCCACAAGCACACAGGCAGCCTCCACACACACACAGGCAGCCTCCACACACACACACAGGCAGCCTCCACGAGCACACAGGCAGCCTCCACGAGCACACAGGCAGCCTCCACAAGCATACAGGCAGCCTCCACACACACACACACAGGCAACCTCCACACACACACACACAGGCAACCTCCACACACACACAGGCAGCCTCAACACAGACACAGGCAGCCTCCACACGCACACAGGCAGCCTCCACGCACACACAGGCAGCCTCCACGCACATACACAAGCAGCCTCCACAAGCGCACAGGCAGCCTCCACAAGCGCACAGGCAGCCTCCACAAGCGCACAGGCAGCCTCCACAAGCATACAGGCAGCCTCCACACGCATATAGGCAGCCTCCACACACAGCCTCCACACGCATATAGGCAGCCTCCACACACAGCCTCCACAAGCATACAGGCAGCCTCCTCACCACACAGGCAGCCTCCACACGCATATAGGCAGCCTCCACACGCAGCCTCCACAAGCATACAGGCAGCCTACACACGCATACAGGCAGCCTCTCCACACGCATACAGGCAGCCTCCAGAAGCACACAGGCAGCCTTCACAAGCACACAGGCAGCCTCCACCCGCGGCGGCGGCGACGGCACAGACCTCCTGAGACGGCGGCGGTCTGGGTGTGAACGACGGCGCGGACGTCGTGCGAGTGGCTCCTCAGGGTCCGGGTGCGCACCCAGGCCCGGTCGGCCTGGTCCAGGCGGGCCGAGATGCACTGGAACTGGACCACGTGGCCCTCCGAGGTCCCGGCCAGCAGGCTGCTCTCGTCCTGCTCACAGCACATTGAACGGCCCGGTGAGAGGTGGCCGACGCGTTCCATAGGGAAGGTTTAGAGACCGACCGCGGAGACTGGCGGCTTAGCGGGCCACTTCGAGCCGCGCGGGGGGGGGGGGGGGGGGGGAGAAGTCTCCAAACGCATAAAACGAGGCTTGACGAACAACAAACCTGTCGCTTTATTCACCGACAAAAGCGGCAGGTCCGTTCGAAGGTTCCATGTTCGGGCCCCGAAAAGCATGAATGAATACAATTGACTCACGAAGAACTAACCGACGAAATGTAGATTCATGTTCCTAGAGACGTCAGAAACATGGGCTCCAGTCGGGCCTCACCTGGGAAACTGCCAGCGCCATGACGTCCCACTTGGTGACCAGGTGGGAGCAGATCAGCGTGCCCATCTGGCTGTCCCACACCTGGACCTTGCCGGCGGAGTCTCCGCTGATGATGGTGTTGTCCGACAGGAAGATCACAGCCCAGACCACCACCTCTTTCTTCTTGGTGGCCCCCGCCGCCCGATCAACTATCATCCTGTTTGTGGTGTGGCCTAAAGGGGGTTTTTGTTGTTGTTGCAAAGTTAGGGTCAGAGCCAAGCTCATGCACTAGCAGAGCAGAAACTCAAAGGCACACAAGTTTTCCCGTTTTAGATTCAATAAGCAATCGAAAATGTCGAAAATGTAAGAATCGTTTCTTTTACGGAGCTCAAATGTTTTCACTTTTTCTACCAACAGTGCAAATGCACCTGCAGTTTTACCCAAGACTTCTAGTCATTCAATACGCAAGAGTTGCTAGCTTCAGTGTAAATGCTGAAAATTACACTATTGCTCCTCACCCCTCCCTGTCCTCTCTAAACCCTGTCCATCCTCAAAAAAAAGCAAGACTTGCTGAAAAACGCTTGACGAGAGATCTCCCTGCGCTAACCTAGATCCTTGTAGCCATAAAGTTAGCATCTACATTCACTAATGTGTTTTAGAGTAGATTTAAAATGTTGCATATTGTACCTTTAATACAAATCCCGTACTATTAACACAATCTGTGCAACCTGCGCAATCTGGTATTGACATCGGCTCTGCACTGTGACCAGAAACCGACGTGTGCGGGCGATGGGACTGCATGGTGTTCCAAAGTCATGGAAGTCATGACACACATTAACCCACACACGTTAATAACACTGCACGTCTCACCTGAGTTGACATTAAACACGCGGATCATGTCCAAGGTGCCAGCAGCGATTTGTTCACCAGATGGATGCCATGAAAGAGACATGATGCGGTCTGTGAGAGTGAAACAACAATTCCACATGTTAGGACAAACACCATTTGAGTGACAATAACTGCTTACGGCTAGAGTACTCACTAGCATGATTCGTTATTGTTTGTTTAACAAAATAATATATTTCTTCAGATTAGTCTTGGTCAAAAGACTGGACATTACACAATATTAGATTTTCTTTTATTATCAACTTACTTTTCAGTCTGTCAAGGTTTTTTTCAAACTGAATAGCGCCTTCCAGCAGTTCGTAGATCTTCACTGTCCCATCCTCACAACCGACCTAAAGAAAGCATGCAATGACAACGTGAATTTGAGCAAAGCATCTGGCTGAAAGAAAGGGGTCAGACGTCACGGTACTCACCGCAAGATGGGTCCCCTGACTGTTGCTGCTGATGGTCCAGACCGGCCCTCCGTACGCTTCAACCGTGTACTTTGCCCTCAGGTTCTCCAGATCGTACTCCACAATCTCTCCGTTTAGACCTGTACTGAACAGCCGGCCCCCGGCCCAGCATAGCGCCTCCACAGTCCTGCCATCCCGACCCGGGATTACCTGCAGATCACATGTACACGTGAGAACTAAAGAGCTATACTCCCTACAGAGAACAACACTTCACAAATTACCCTTTGATGGTAGCATTTAGGACGAAGCTTAAATAATGTGAATTGCCCGTATATGTTTGTATGTATAAGCTGGTACCTTTTCTTGAAAGCAGTTGTCTGCGAAGTTGAAGATCTCTACTGTCCCATCGGCACGAGCCACCGCGAGTCTCTCTGTGTGGACGTTGAACGCCATGGCACTGATGGCACTGGGCATGTAGTCGAAGAACCGCACCCGGTGAACTTTGAATTCGCCCATTGTCACCTTTTTCGGAAAACATACAACGCTGAGATGAATGTGTCAAAAGGACAGGGCATGCGTTTAATTCACAGTCGCCCCACAAACTAGTGGCTAGCTATTAGCAAAGGATCAACTTTTTTCATAATACACTACTAGAGTTGTAGAACACGCCATGGGTACGCGTAACTGTCTACTGTTAATGGTTGAATCATACTCACTTTGTGTTGTTTCTTTATTCGGCTTCACAATGCTCCTTTGATTATTTCTACTAGGGGCACACGTTGAAAACAGTAGTGACCCACGTTGAGAGCCTTTGAACCGGATGCACTCGGCGCTGTCGTCATCAAACGGAAATACGTCACAGAACCAGAACGTACGGACTGCTGGCGGGAAAGAGGAAAGTAACGTCAAAAACAACTCCACAGTTGTGATATATTTTGATGATGCTCAGGTTGAATGCTTATATAATCCCAATTATGTAGTGCAATGCACGGGTATTGCATTACAACCAGTCATCTAAAACAGCGCGGGACACTGGCCAATATCTAAACAAGGGTCGACGTCTGGCGGGGCAATGGTCCAAATAATAATAAGGTTGGTGGTGATATAGACATATTATAACAGTATTATGAATTATAGGTGTGGAAACCCCTATGTTGTTATTAGTTGCTACACCACATTTTATTATTTACGAATAGCACTTATAGAGGCACATTTTGAAACATGCGACATCAAATACGAATGTAATTTTATTTACCCATTTTTAGTATCGACCTGCCAATTAGTGAAGCATGATTAGACACCATTCGTCGGGACATTTTATTAAATGCGTTAAACGTACTGGCTTGTATGTCGTGGTGTTATTGATCCATCACATGTGTTGTAGCTGCATACAAGTATGCATGAAGGCATGCAGGACCGCATGCACCCTGAATGTAGTTTCCTTGTGATTGTCGGTCGTACCAGGGCTCAGGTATTCACTCTCATGTGCTACCTTGTCTTGTAGCAGCAGTGTGGGCAGCGGAGCCGCTCCGGAGTGGCTGCTGGTCGAACTGCAGGGCGAGGTGGTGTCCAGACAGAACTCCGGCCTAGCGGGGAACACAATGGGAGATCTGCTCTACACCAAAGAGGTGAGCAGACTCTGACATCTGTCTCGAGGAATACCTGCAGCAGTGTGTTAATGTTATGTGAAAAATGTTCGGGCTGCAACGTCAGGTAAACAAATTGCTGTTGTGTGAAGGGTTACGATAATACTGTACATGGATGTATTCATATTGATGGCTCAACACACCTGAGATATGTTCAGACTGTTGTTTGTTTTGACTGCGTGTTCATACTGTTTTATGTGTTTATGTATGCTGCTATATGATTATTTAAACTATGTTTATTTTAAATTATACATATTTTCAGATTTTTATAGACTCTTAGATGTTGGACTGACTGGAGAGCACTTTGAATTTCTTTGTACATGTGACAATGACAAATAAAGATCCATTCTATTCTATTCTATTCTATTTGCGTTTGTGTCAGGGAGAAGAAGGATTTTCCCTTTAAAAAAAGAAGAAAAAAAGATTATCTTTTACTGTTGAAATGTACTTTTGTGGCCGTGGCCTAATGTGTGCATTGGGCCATTCAAAGCGTGGTTCATGTGTAGGGGATGGACATGTCTCCACACACTTTCACTCTTTGTCTCCACACACTTTCACTCCATGTCTCCACACACTTTCACTATGCATAAAGGTTGCTCTGCTCCCCTCCGCCAGGGTGTTCCCGTGCTGATAGTCGGGCATCACATCCTGTATGGTAAAATGGTCAAACTGGAGAAGCCATTCGCTGTCCTGTCCAAACACCCTGGTCACGCGCAGGACACCGGGGGCAGCCATGATGACAACAACCAGGTTGCCATGGAAACGGACAGCCAAGGGGGTCCTTCCTCTACCTCCTACTCGGTGACGGCCCTCATCAAGAAGAAACTCATTTTCAAGACTCGGCCGAAGCCAATCATCACAAATGTGCCCAAGAAGGTGTAGAGAGAAGATAAAGTTGTGTTTTGGGTTCGGTTTGTTTGGGTTTGGCTTGTCACATACCTGGGGATAGAAGAGAGGAATGAATCAATCTGTGTGGAACATGGAATTACATTGTAGAGTTGAGTGCTTTTTTTATTGTTTTTGCACTTGGCTGAACTTTTATACGACAATGACTCCACCAGGTGGCACCAAAGTCTGTTTCTTTGAATAGCGGAAAGATTTTTCTGCTATATCTTAGAGATATATGGAACATGTGAATAGATGTAAAATACCGTTCATCATATAAGACTGTTTCATTCGTTTTTTTAAAGTAATGAATACTTTGTACTTAAAGACTTAAAAATAATAAAATACTAAAAGGTTCATCATAAGAGGCTTTGTTTTCTGTATCCTTTCAGCAATAGACGACATCGTGTCACATTTAATCCAGAAATCATATCGACACATAGGTGTGTTGTTTGGGGAATCCTGTACTGTACTGTAGTGGGGGTATCCTCTGTATGTATATAATAGTCTGAACTGACCAAGGTTTAGCATCCTGCCCTTCACCCTGGTAACAGGTTAGGGTTAGGCCTTTGAGGTCATTATATGCTACATGTATGTTCACATGCACAGGTACTCATGTTTTGTTCTCTCTAGATTTGTGCTCAACCCTCACCCCCACCACCTTCTTAACACCCACCTCATCCCAAAATAAATGCCCATGGTTAAAGCACACAATTTCTGAATGTAAAACTTAAATGCAAACCTACAAGCCATATTGACTTCACTACGTACGCATGGATTCAACGAGGCAAAGTGATGCATTCATATTTCCTTAAAACATGGACAAATTTATTGTGTGGCAGAAGGATATTGAAAACAGACACGTCAGCACATTGGGTGGAGGGCTGTGAAGATGCAGACTCTGTCCTGGCTCACAGAGGAGTACATATTGACACACACGTTCAAACGGACACAAAGGTAAAGGAAGTAAATCAAGGAAGCCTTTCATGCAGTTCCCCTTGAAACTCTTGAGCGTGCCCGAAGAAATAACATCTCCTTGTCCCTTGAACCACGTATACGGCAGCGGAATAACCTGTACCTCTTATGTTGGTGGTCTAAAGCATCCAGCAGTATCATAACAGCAATACACAAATGGAAAGAATCTGATAACTAAATGATTCGAACGTCTAGACTAACGGTTGAAAAATTGCCACAAGACATTTGCAGAACTTCCACTTGGCTCAGCTCAGCTCTCTCTCTCTCTCTCTCTCTCTCTCTCTCTCTCTCCTCTCTCTTCTCTCTCTCTCTCTCTCTCTCTCTCTCTCTCTCTCTTCTCTCTCTCCTCTCTCTCCTCTCTCTCTCTCTCTCTCTCTCTCTCTCTCTCTCCTCTCTCTCCTCTCTCTCTCTCTCTCTCTCTCTCTCTCTCTCCTCTCTCTCTCTCTCTCTCTCTCTCCTCTCTCCTCTCTCTCTCTCTCTCTCTCTCTCTCCTCTCTCTCTCTCTCTCCTCCTCCCTCCCTCCCCTCCCTCCCTCCTCCCTCCTGCTCTCTCTCTCACTCACTCACGGTGAAAAAAATGTGTCCAGAAACAGTGAGTGTGTTTTGATGAGAGGCAGCCCACTGTGTTGTGAGCACATGGAGGTGAAAACAGCTCCGCCCGCTGCTTCAGGATGACTGAATCAATTCATTCAAATGTAAACAAAAAAAGAAAAAAAAAAGATTCTTCCCATATTTTCAGACACCTCCCTACATCTTGTACTGTACACACATACAAACAACTGCACCTAAAACCCAAACAGGCACACTGGATAGTACTGGTGTTTTTTTTAATTCAAGTCCCAAAGCCTCTGAATACGAGGCTTGTAGTTCAAATCATTGAACATTTTTAGCGGCAGTAATTTTGTTTATCAAACATATAGCGGCTGGGGTATTTGAGTTCCAGCCAAAATATTCTGGTTTTCAGAGCTCCTCAGCCTGTTACTGTCATCGACCAAGATCCTTTTACCCGTTCCCAGGTTAAGAGTCAACGTGAGCTTCAGAATGGTTTTTTTTATAGTGTGTCAGAAATTAACTTGATATAATCCTTCAAATACATATACAGTTTTGTATTACTGGAATGCACAAACGAATAACAAAAAAATAAACCTTGAACCACAGCCCCATAATATTGCTAACAAAAGATAGGATACAAATAAGATCTAACATGAAGAATGTTCAAACGAAAGCCATAGAATACATGCAGCATTTCATTAAGGCAGCATCCCAACTTGGTATGAATGGAGATGTGTGTGTGTGTGTGTGTGTGTGTGTGTGTGTGTGTGTGTGTGTGTGTGTGTGTGGGTGTGTGTGTGTGTGTGTGTGTGTGTGTGTGTGTGTGTGTGTGTGTGTGTGTGTGTGTGTGTGTGTGTGTGTGTGTGTGTGTGTGAAAACAGAATTTAGAATTCATAAGGAAAATTCTGATCAGCGCAGATATGGAATTCTACCCGCTGGCCGCCTCATGCACTGAGGACAGGGCAACGCATTTTATGTCTTTTTATGACAGGTTTCCATGCACACATGAGGAAACCACCATAGTGGAAAAACAGAAAGTGCAAACTGACTGTTTTGTGAGACAAATCAACCCAGAGAAAGTTATTTGAGTTTCAATTTTTGAAATGGTTTGATGCCAATGAAGAAGTGAAAACAAAAAAATATTAATTATTTGTTTTTTAAATTTTGTTTAAATGCTTCTAAAGCCAGAGAGCAAGAGAGAAGTCACCAATAAAACCAGGAAATTATTATTCATTAAACTAAGTTTTGCCTTGCACCTCAGAAATATTCTCTTTGGTCATTGTTTTTTTCTACGGTCTAAAATCCTTGAAGATGTTTTGTCCGAACACCTGCTAAAAGGTTAGCTGGGATATGGTTTGGGAACATACCTTAAACTCTGTTACATGAAAGTGAATTGGCACATATTAAAATATAGTTGTTTCTTATATAAAAACTTGGATGGTAAAATGGAAAACTGACTAACTGGTTTGTCACATGTAACTGTACAGGTAGATAGATGGTCATACCTAGAGCATGACCAATGTTCGAATCTTAGCCTGGAACTGCTCAACAGTCCCACCAGTGCACACACACACACGCACACACACACGCACACGCACACGCACGCACACACACACACACTCACACACACACACACACACACACACGCACACGCACACGCACACGCACATGCACACACACACACACACCACACACACACACACACACACACACATATTTACAGTGTGTAGAAATGGCAGATTGTCTGTACCAATGATAAACATGTATTACAAACAATTCAAATCGAAGCATATGATTGTAATATAAGCCATAGCGATTGGTTGAGGTCCTGTGACGATCGGGACACTTTCATTATCTTCAGTCTTTCTTTTTTTTTGCTGGCCTCAGGCCTGATAATATTGTCACCTACAGCAACGCATGGGGAGCACGCATGGGGAGCACTCATGGATTGTAAGGGCCATTCATTATGGTCAGTTACAATGCATGGTCGCCACTTGGTTTCAAGTGACAAATAAGAGAAAAATATGGCCTAATATAGCACCTTCTCTTCTGTTCATTGAAAATGTTCACGCTGATGCACAACACTCATAACCTAAGAGAGACGCGGGTTGCAATTGGCCATGACACCCTCAAACTAGTCTCAGAAACTCGTCCTGTTCTGCTGCAACGTGAGCGCCTCAGATTTGTAATAACTGTGCTTTACCAAAAAAATCCCCTGCCTTTCATGATTTGTTAACCTGCATTCAGATGTCCTATTGATCTTCTAAACATACGAATATATACGCAAATGTGTCCAAAACTGCATGACATTCAGTTGATTTACAGTGTAAAGCACCATACAACAGTTGACATGGGAATCGGAGGGGGTCCACATGGTCTCAGTCTCAGCGTTGACTTCCCATCAGTGGATCATCGCTGCCAGCTGTATCTCAGATTCACAACTTTTGAGCACCATTGATAAATATGAGCCTCTCTCTGGGTCCCTGGGTCTCAGCCTGGGGCACGGCTGTTTTCGGTGAAGTGACTGGCGCTCGCAAGTTCACACAATCCTCCCCCCCCCCCCCCCCTACTGAGTCACCCCCGCTCTACGCCTCTGCGTACGGCAGGTGGTACTGCTCCTCGCGCTTGTTGCAGCGTTTGGCCACGATGGCCAGGTAGAGCACCAGCAGTATGACCCAGTAGCACGCGTACAGGATCACGCCGGCGATCAGCAGCACCTTCTCGTTGTCGCTGAGGGGCTCCTGCGTCTCACAGTAGATGGTGTAGGCCACGCCGCCGAGCAGCACCACGGCCCACACCGTCACAGGCACGGCGCCGATCAAGTTCACCACCACCTTCCGGCGGCCCGAGGTCCCCCAGCCGGCCTTGTTGATGGTGAGCAGGGCGAACATCTTGGACGGGAGCAGGCTGGACATGTACAGCAGCGAGTACAGCGACATGAAGATCATGACCAGGCTGCCGCGCAGGAAGCAGGCGTAGGTGGCCTTCACCATGCCGACCAGCTGCACCGTCAGCAGGAACAACAGGATGTTCCACAGGCGTCCGCGGTAGAACAGGTGGATCACGGTGGCCACCAGGAAGAAGGGGAAGAACCCGGTGACCACGGACTCGTAGGTCATCCAGAGGCTGTGCTTGTGGAACCAAAGGGCGTTGTAGAGCCACTCGCGGAAGTAGGGACTTGCTCCAGCGCGTCTGCTGGTTGAGCAGCGAGCGCTTAGCTCACCGTGGGCGTCTCTGTCTGACACTGCCTGAGCGCGCCGTGTACTTGGTCTTGTAGCCGAAGCTCAGCACGCGGTTGGTGAGGTGGCGGTCGTCGCCGAAGCTGCACTTGGAGCCCAGGAAAGTCTGGTGGTACCAGGGCTCCAGGAACCGCTGCAGCAGGCTGTTGCGGTACATTCCCAGCGGGCCGCTGATGCACTGGACGCAGCCGAAGTAGGACTGGCAGGCGCGTTCGATGTTGAAGGCCATCCAGTATCGCACGCTGCTCAGGAAGGAGAATCCACGAGTCGTACTTGTTGAGAATCTGGAGGGAAAAGAGGCACAGATAAGGTGTGAGGTATTAAGGGGGGGGGGGGGGGGGGAGGGGGGGATGCAAGTGGATGAAAGATTGAACACGGTGATTGTTCAACGGAATAACGCTCAGGTCCTTAACAACACGATCATACAATGACTGACCTGTACGTCTCCGCCAACGCCTCCCACCATTGGGTCCTCTTCCCAGGATCTTCAGCATTTCTATGGTGCAGGCACGGGTCCAGAACAGTGTCCGAGTCACACACCTGAGAAGCCACAAAGAGAATGGTTCACGTGTGAATGTCTTCTTTCAAACACACGCACATGCACCACTGTTTGAGAACACCAGACAGACCCCTTGGTGTAGGAGCACAGTGGGTGCGATGCAGGCATGTGCAGGGGTGCGTTAAGTATGTACCGAGGTTCGGGGACAGAATGAAAGGCTGCTGACAGAAGCGACCAGCTGGTTCGTCCTAATGGCAGAGCACAGGGTGGGCGGCACACACAGACGCAAACATCTGATCGGCAGACAAGCGGCAGCCTGATTAGCATCGGTTTCCAGCATGTCGCCCTCTCCTAACATGTACGACTAAATAGCACACAGCAGGACTGTACTGTTCAGTTCAACATGACTCACAATATGCCCATCATGTGTAATAGCTGCTTGTATCATTTATT
>JAXIVH010000013.1:9531377-9598877 GCA_036785325.1 Urophycis tenuis
TCCGAGCAGGAGGAGGAGGTCCGCTCCCTTCCTCGGTCAGCCTGCGGTCCGACTCGCTAGCGGACCTGGAGGAGAGAGCAGGTGCCGGCGCTGGCGGCGGGGCGGCCGGGGGGGGTCATGGTGGGCTCCCATCCACGCTCCTGGTACGGCGCCGGAAGCCCCCGAGGCTGCGGCCCATGTCACCTTGGGACCCCCTTGCCCTGGTTCGCGGTTGTGTAGTGGGGCCGCCTCGATCAGGACCGTCCACTCTCAGCCGGGGTGTCACGTCCAGAAACCACCGGTCGTCTGTCCCCCTTCTTTCACCTCCTTTCTCTCCCTGTCTTTCTCTCTCTCTCTCTCTCACTCACTCTCTCTCTCTCCCTTGCCTCGTTTTGCTGCTGCAGCCGCAGCTCCTCGCCGCATCTCTTTGCACTGCAGCCCAAATCCCTCTTTCTCTCCCCCCCCTCCTCTCTCTCTCTCTCTCTCTCTCTGTCTGTCTCTCTGTCTCTCTCTCTCACTCTCCCTCTCTCCTCCCCTCTCTTTACACTGTCCCCGGCAGGCGAGCTGGCCGGCCGGCTGGCTGGCTGAATTGTCTGGCTGGGGCTGGCTATGTGCGTCACCTGGCAGTGGTGACACACCACCTTCTCTTCAAACCCCCACCCAGCCCCACCCCCACCACACTTTTTCAGATTCTTACCCTTCCTTGTCCTCTCTCCCCCCCCCCCCCCTACTTCCACACACACACACACACACATGCTGGCTGGGCTTCCCACAGCTTGCTCCGTGTGTTCCTCTGTGGTGCAGGCAGCCCCACATCAGCCCCCCCCCCCCCTCCCGACTGCATTAAAATGACCCCCCCTCCTCCATCTCTGCTGCCCGTGTGTCAAAGCATCCCTTATGGGTTTATTTATCTACCCCCCCCCCCCTCTCTCTCTCTCTCTCAGCCCTGGCTCTCTCTCTCTCTCCCTCGCACCCTTGCTGAAGACTGCATGCATGCACATGGTTGGTGGCGTAAATAAAGCTGCAGTGTGCCAAGGATGATCAATACTCAGTGGATGAAGTCTCTCTCTCCTTCCCTCCCTCCCTCCCTCCATTCCCCCTATCTCTCTTCCTCCCCCCCCCTCTCTCTCTCTCTTCCTCCCCCTCTCCCTATCATTATGGCAAACGGTGACCAGGGGCTCTATTTCACTGGACCGTCCCACAGCACAAACACGTAGTAGTACTCAACGTGTCATTTGCTGAAACACTGACACGGGCAAAACAGAGCGACCACGAAGTGATTTTGGCAGCTCTCGTGCCTGTGCCATAATGCAGGTACAATAAACAGGCAAGCAAGCAGGCAAGCTGCTCCCCTCGGGAAGAAAAACGCTGATTCAGCTTCACGTGTTTCAGCGCGCCGTCCGCCTGCCCCTCTTCCAGGTTCTTGGAAGGCCGAAAAACAAAGGGGTCATTCTGAAATGCCCCCACTCGGCCGCCCCAAGGTCACCAGAGATAACAGTCTCACCCACCGATGTTTTCCCCCCCGATTCATAAAAGTCGTGACTTTAGCAGCAGAGAGGAACGCGATGCAGGAAGGAGGCTATTTATACAGCGCGAGATGCTCTTTCATCAGAGCCCCACGTGCACCTGAACGCTGGAAATGCCGAGCAAGCAGGCTTAAGGCCCGTCCCCCTGAGGAGACTCACGCTTGTAATTATTAAGTTAGCGGCGAGACTGTGTGCGTACTCTCTCTCTCTCTCGTCCGCCAACGTTCAGAGCCGTGATGGCTTCACGTTCTGTGATTCCCCTCGGACCGAAATAGCGGTGATGTGTCCATCAGATGGTTTCTGTCTCCGTACCCTGGGAGATGTACGTTATGTAGATGACAGTCACCTCCCGTTTTAAGCATCATGAGCAAAGCTGGTCATTGGTCTTTTATATATGCCATCACTTGCAAGTTCACAGCCCGGTCCTGAAGCCCCTGAGAGTTTGCGTGGTTTGAAAACCGCTTGCATGATTGTCGTATGTTAACTGTAAAATAGTTTCTAATCATCCAAAAGTTAAATATAACAAAGCTTGTAAGCATGAGGTCATAATTCTTCACTTCCATCCTCATACCTAAAAGAGGAAACAGTTGGGATTCTGTTGCCCTAAATAGTTTCACCATTTCCCCCCCGAGAGCAGCCAAGCATAAAAAATAAAAAAAATCAGTAAGGACAAAGATCTTCTTATTTGCCCTTGTTCACTGCAAACGCTTCTGAATGTACAACTTCATGTGCATTACCAGTTGCAGAGTCATGGAATGAAATCACAGACTAAATATTCTCACAAAAAGGGGCAGTTTTATTTTATAAAAATGACAGGGAGGCAACAGGGCAACATCTTGTTCATCCGTGCTGCTATTTTACAGGGTACTTTATAGAGCACTGCACCGCACTGCACTGCATACGCAGTACCGTGCGGTGCAGTTTGTACACGTCTCTCCCCTGCTTCACGCTGCAGCTAGCTGCAGAGTGATGAGGTACAAGACACACGGACTCGTTCGCACCCAGGGCAAGCAAACACGTTGGGGACGTGTGTTTCGGGGCTGGCATTCCAAAGAGGCCCACGTTCACTGTGCTAATACAAGTCATCGCATCCAGACACCGTCTCGCCCTGCCGGTGTAATGCAATGACTCCCCGAGGGGGCAGACTCATCGATGTGAGGCAAACACCGCCGGGACCCAGTTTCTGTTTGTCTACTCATGTTCACACAGGGGGGGGGGGGGGGGGGGGGGTGTATGTGGAGAGGGGCCCAACCTCATTGATTGACCGTTTACATACTAGCCAACGGAAGCACATGTTAGAGGGTTAGAGGACTAGAGAGGGATGTTTCACCCTGTTGTCATGGAGAAACACAGGATATGTGGTATATTAGACGCACGCACACACACACACACACACACGCACGCACGCACACGCGCACACATTCTCTTTGACTTCATGGAAGGACCACAATCTTTTTTTCCAGCTTCTGTTCCGGAAAGATGTATCTCTTCATGACATCGTCCAGCTCCTCCAGCGCCAGCTGGGCGTGGAGCACCGTGACCCGGTCCGGGTCTGACCGCACCGCCCACTTCAGCGCTCGGTACAGGTCCAGCAGAACGTCACCCAGGACCTGCAGGTGAAGAGAGGCACACACACACACACACAGATAGACAAACAGACAGACACACACACACACACACACAGATAGACAAACACACACACACACACACACACACACAAGTGAGAGAGGCAGAGAGACGTCAGGAGAACGGCCCGGGGCAGGGAAGTCTACAGCGAGACCAAGCAAGTCATTTTGAATTCAATTAAATGAAAAAATGTGTTGTCCTGTGCGGTTTCGTCACTGAATGTTCCAAACCCCTGCGCTCGTCAAATCAGATCAAAATAAATCACACCCGCTGTGCTTTTCCAACGAGTCAAACAAAATGTCTGCATCGCCGCCGTCTGCAGAGATTTTTTTTACCACATCTTGATGGTGCAAGAAGTGCAGAATAAATGACTTGCCGCCGCGTGCTTCAATTTGTTCATTTTCTGCCGCAATCGCATGCTTTTTTTGTTTTCTTACAACCTCTGCACGTTTGTACTGTGTTCACCACACAAAGTATGCTGACGGCTTGCAGTTGATCGGGTCATGGTGATGCATCTCTGTTTGACGCGTCCGAAAAACAAAGTCAATCCAAGTTTTGTCTGGCAGTCTCTGGGGACCCCGGTCCACTGTGGCCTAGTTTCAGCGCAGCGCAGAGAAATCCTGCCGTCTTGCAGTCTCTGCCCCTCATCCTTGCACTACCCACCATGACTCTTCCTCGCGCTCACCCCACCACCCACTCACTCACCTTCCCACCCGGCTTTACTCCCCCCCCCCCCCCCCCCCCCCCCCACCTTCACCCCTGGGTGCAGGTCTGACAGCTCAGCCTCTGTTCCCATGTCCCAGTGTGTGTCATTAAGTTACACTGCAGCTGGGCAGTTTTCTGCAGCCGTTGCTTCTGCAGATGTCGAGGGCCTAATGACAGGACCAGGACCGGCGCGGATGCTACCTACCTAGCGGTCAGCGAGCGGTTTGTTGAAATTCACTGGGCACCGGGGGTGGGACATAACAGAACAGCCATAATCACACGTCCAAAATTACAAGCAAATGGGATTTCAATGCATGAATGTTAACGTCCATTTTGTCTCTTTCTAAAATGTATGTATGCTTTTTTTTTTTTTGTTTAATTTATTTCAACTTCTTAGCTAGCAACAAAAATGATGACATCATCATATATTTTCACTGTCAAAGTTTCCTGCAATCATTACGTGACATTTTGGTGTAGTGTATTTTGCTGTAGTATTGCAGGCCCTGGGATTAGCTGTATTGTACACTTTAAACGGTAATACTCAAAGTTTAGTTTTTCAATAGCACCATTGGCATCATCGGTTGGCCGACGCAATGAACTGTGTGACCGTTGGCTCACATTTTGGACAGCTGTAAAAGACAGACTCAAGTGCTGGGGACCACTTTGCCCTGGGCGGACCTTCCAGTGACAAAAGGTATTTTCACTGCACGCGTGAAGGCAGGATCCCGTGCATTTTAAACACTGTCTTAAGGGCACCTGCTCAGCCTGTCTTTTGTTGAGAAGCTGCGCGGTGTCCGCCTGCTAAAGAATCTCCGTTTCCGTCACAACAGAGAAACTAGGAGCAGATTACAGGATGAGAGGGTCCCTCCAACAACAGAAGGTCCAAACTTGCGGGGGGGTTATTTTTCCCACCAGGTGCATTACGAGGGCTGGGCACCGTGAGAGAGTTCGTCCAATGTGTGTTTGACTCATTTAGTCTGTGTGCACTAATCACTGTGGTAACCATGGAGGGAATGTGTTCCAACGAGGGTCCATCGCAACTTTTGTTCAGCAGCAGCTGAACACACACGAACGCACACGCACGCACGCACACACACACACATGCGGTCATACTTCAAACGTCTCTTATTGATGGGATCAATTGTATCATCTTACCAAAGCACACGTCTCACGATGGTACAACATTACATGAACATGGGTGTGAGTCGGTCGATGGCATGTGTGTGTGTGTGTGTGTGTGTAGGGGCACTTGATGAATTTGAGTGCAAATCAATGTCTGCAACATGGACTCGGCAATGAGAGCATTCAAAAACCTCAGCAAAATCACTCTTCCGCTTGCAAGTGAACTGCGTATTAGTTTCACAAGCCGCAGACTGAATGGCAGGGCTTTCCTTGGGGTCCGTGGCAGGCTGTCAGTCACATGGTCATAATTAATCACCACAACTTCCCCTCTTTGTTAAATGGGGAACCAACGGAGTCAGGTTGTTTTGGTAGCGAAACTTTTTGTTTTCAGAAGTCCCAGAGGATTTCCCTGGAGCAGGACGTGCAAAATGAGCGAGTGAGTGTGTGCGAGTGCTTGAGGGTGTGGGCGAGTGAGAGGAAGTGAGTGGGTGCAATGGAGTGAGTGCTTGAAAGAGAGTGAGTGCGTGAGAGTCAGTGAGTGAGTGAGTGACTGAATGAAAGAGATTCTGACTGAATGAGAGTGGGTGAGTGAAAAGCATGAGAGTCTGACTAAATTAGAATGACTGAATGAGAGTGGGTGAGTTGATGAGTGAGCGAAAGCGTGAGTCTGACTGAATGATTGAATGAGAGTGGGTGAGTTAGTGAGTGAGCGAAAACATGAGTCTGACTGAATGACTGGATGAGAGTGGGTGAGTTAGTGAGTGAGCGAAAGCGTGAGAGTCTGACTAAATAAGAATGAGTGAGTGAACTGTATAGAACGAGTGAATGAGTGTGAGCGAGTGAGTGCGTACCTGGGTGGTCTTATCGCTGAGGCCCCGGAGGAGGAGGGTGATGACATGGACTGCCGCCCTCCTCACCTCAGCCTCCTTCTCCGTTCTGATGAGCGCCGACAAACAGGAGCTCAGCTGAGAACACACACAAACATGGGAACAACTTACATACTAATCAGAAATACACACATTCAAATGCACGTGTCGGACCGTTGATCATTTCAGAACGAATTGTCTTAACAAAGCGATATTCACAGGAAATGCATAGGTAAACGAAAACTACAAGAGCCCTTCAAGGCTTTGCTGTGTGGCCAGTGTTATCCTGAAGGAGTCTGGAAAAAATTAATCCACAGCCTAAACTTGACATCAAATATGTAACAGGATCTAGAGGGAGCCGTGTGGATGTGGATGTGCCACTACACTCACCACATGCTCACGGTAAGCATATTCAAACACACACACACAACATGCTAGCAGTAAGCATATTTAGGACTCTCTCTCTCCCTCTCTCTCTCTCCTCCCTGTCCCTCCCTCTCCTGTGATGAGACACAGGAAGGTGAAGAGAGCAGGTTGGTGGAGTGGGCAGGTCCATGGACACCAGCCAACGTCAGGCCAATGAACAGGGCTGTTCATTCATGACACCCGGCCACACACACACACACACACACACCAAAGCATCTTGATTTAAACATCTGACCACTGTGGTAGCATTTAAATATACATATGTCCATATAGAAGCTCTATGTCACCCTCCCCCTGCCCAGATCAAAGAAAACAAATGAAAACTATTTCTGGTGTTTTTTTAAATGTAAATATGAACAAATTCAGGTTTGTATCCCCCCACACACACACACACACACACACACACCAGTGGTTGAGTATTTTAGATTTTAGAATATTTTAGAATATTCCATGGGTGAAATTAGAATTAATGGAGCCAAAAAAACATCACAATGTACTAATCAGGAAATGTTTCGCTCGGCTATGAACAGTGAATGAACATCGGGGACATTTTAAACGCGAGGCACAAAATCCTGAGGAAAAATCTAACCTCTGAAATGTGAATGAAGGCGTGTTCAGCGCCCATATGGGTGTTGCCTGTATACAGTATAGTGCCTCCAGGTGGCCATTTTACTTCCTCAGACAAGGTCAGGGGAGGAGTGAACCACGGCGGTGGGCCCACAGCTGCTACCGTTTGACCCCTGACCTGGGATTGACACCGTCCACCCCCCGTCCCCCCATTCCATGACAACACACACACACACACACACGCGCACACACACACACACAGACACAGACACAGACACGCGCACACACACACACACACACGCACGCACGCACGCACACACACACGCACGCACACGCACACACACACGCACACACGCACGCACGCACACACACGCACACACACACACACACGCACACACACGCACACGCACACACACACGCGCGCACACGCCGCGCGGTCCGGGCGTACACACCTCCAGAGCCAGGGGGCCCAGGGCGTAGTCCAGCCTGTGGCTCAGCTCCCCCAGGTTGGACAGCGAGCTGGCCCGCACCGTGGGGTCCTGGTCCCGGGCGCCCTGCAGGAAAGCCACCATCAGAGGCTGGCCCAAGTGGGGCGCCAGCTCACCTGGAAGAGTGCAGCGTGCAGAGAGAGAGAGAGAGAGAGAGAGAGAGAGAGAGAGAAGGAGTCTTTTAGTGAGGAGCCCCTCATGAATAAACAACGCACAGCGTTGCGGCGCGGCAAGTCTCCTCTGGCCTCTGTGTTCATTTGCATAGCGCACTGCGCCCTGCACACGCACTGCGCATGCATGTGCGTGTGCGCGTGTGTGTGTGTGTGTGTGCGCGTGTGTGTGTGTGCGTGTGTTCTGGTTTGTGTTTGTGTGTTCCAGGTTTGAGCCAGATGGGGATTGCTGATCAGACATACCTGCCTGATAGTACCTAGTGGAATAGTCCCAGTGGAATGGCCCTCTCTTTCATCTGGCCCGACCATACATGTAATCTACTGTTCACGCCTCAAAGGAGCAGTGAATTCCAGGGACTCTGGGCGTTACAAGTCTCATTATGGGATGAGTGGTATACCCCACCTATGAAATCACCTGGCCCATTATTCCTTAAAAATTCTTAAAAATTCTCCCGGCGTATAAACGGTAGAAGAACTAGCGTAAGTAACCAATATATCCTATTCATTCAATCCCATTCATTATCGGAAAAAATAAACACTGTCAAAAGCACAGACAAATTCCACGCCAACGTCTACACGGCGTCCAAACGCATAACGATAGTAAGTCGGCATAACGAAAGCAGGGCAAACCTTACGAGTGACCTAAAAAGCACAGCACAAGGCACGGAGGAAGAAGAAGAAGAAGAAGAAGAAGAAGAAGAAGAAGAAAAAAATACGAGAGACAGACACACAGTGAGGCTCTCTGTGCCTGTGGGGGGGGGGGGGGGGGGAGGGGAGGGTGAGGCTCTCCCTCCTCCCTCCCCCCCCCCCACGAGCCAAGCGCTGGGAGTAGTCCTGCACACACGAGGAGGAGAAAGACAAGCCCTGGAGAGGGGCGAGGGGCTGGCACGTCGTGGGCTCTCTGTCTGGCCACGGCGGGCAGATCCTGTCCCAGCCTGGCCGCGGCGAGTGTCCCACAGCTGGCTCTGTGGGCCAGGCACTCAGACACACGCGCTCGCGCACACACACACGCACACGCACACGCACACACACACACACACACACACACACACACACACACACACACACAGGATCCCATTCAGCGCCTTCCCACATCAAGCACTGCGAGGCTGCCAGCAGTCTGGGAGACTCTGGGTCAAAGACACAATAGTGGCGATCCACCCAATGGAAACGTTGTTGGGTTTATTGATTTAAATGAAGTCGCACACGCGGCAAGTGTGTGCGTGTGTGTGTGTGTGTGTATGTGTGTGAGCGGAGAGAAGGCGTCTGCGCGGACACACACGCACGCCGCTACTTCACGACTGTGGCAAAGTGGATGCGTGCCTCTCACTGCGGCATGAAGAATAACTCAACCGCTAATGATCAGTGCTGTATTCCTCAACCCCTCTTCATCCCCTCTTCATTTGCATAGCGCACTGCGCCCTGCACACACACTGCGCGCGTGTGTGTGTGTGTGTGTGTGTGTGTGTGTGTGTGTATGTGTGTGTATGTGTGTGTGTGTGTGTCCGCCTTCTCTGCAGGACGGGCCTGTGTCTTTTTTTTTATTTTTTATAAACGTTTACTGCTCACTGCTCCAGTCAATTAGGAGAACCTTGTTATTTATTAAGACACATGCTGGCAGGGCCCCGGCCTTGGCCCGGGGAACCGCTGACTACTGAGGAGCTTTTGGGGCACACGGGGTGAGCTCACAAACACGGAGACACACCACTCTCTGTCTCTCTCCCCCTCTCTGTCTCTCTCCCCCTCTGTCTCTCCCCCCCTCTGTCTCTCTCCCCCTCTGTCTCTCTCCCTCTCTGTCTCTCTCCCCCTCTGTCTCTCTCCCCCTCTGTCTCTCTCCCTCTCTTTCTCTCTCCCCCTCTGTCTCTCTCCCTCTCTGTCTCTCTCCCCCTCTGTCTCTCTCCCCCCCCCCCCCCCTCGGACCGTCCCTGGTCGGCCGGCTGCGCCCGCTTGGCCCGGGTGTCCGTCCAGATCGGGGCGTGAAGGATTTCAGTCGCTTGATTGTGAAGCAGACATCAGACATCAGACGACATCAGAGCCGCCGCCGCCCCCCCCCCCCGAAAGCCAGGGAAAACAACATCAATTCCCCGCCCCCCCGAAAAAACAGAAGGCAAGTCTATCAGTGGAGCTAGTTTTTTTTACCCCCCACCCCCACCACCACCACCACCACCACCACCACCAACACACTGGGTTCCTTCTGAGCACAGAGCTTGCCCTGTGCCATTGAGGGGGGTTATTATTACCCAGTGGTAATAAGGAGATCACTATCACAGGGCAACGTGCGGCATCACTGGGGAGTGGAGGACTGCGCGGCCGCGCTCAGGTTATAAATCACGGTGAAGGCAGTGTTTACAGCTCCTCAAATGCTGTTTCTGTTTTATCTCTTTTTCACAATACCAGTCAGTGATGCTGTGGAACTCTTTTTACGATTATTTTGTCCCGTGATTCACACGTTCACACAGGTGTCCCTAGTCAGCAGGGTTTTTTTTTCATTTTAGTCATCCAGCCAAAATCAGCTCATAGTAAATATATACTTAAAGACGAAAGATACCTTTGTGTTGTATTATTAAGTGTTCTTGTGTTTCCCTTAAAGGCATGGTATGTAAATGGCACTGTGGGGTGGGGTGTTTTTGTTGATATTAAAATTATAATTATGTTATATTAATATAAGCGAGAGAGAGAGAGAGAGAGAGAGAGAGAGAGAGAGAGAGAGAGAGAGAGAGAGAGAGAGAGAGAGAGAGAGAGACAGAGAGAGAGGGTAAGAGAGGAAGAGAGAGAGGGTGAGACAGAGACAGAGAGAGAAAGAGAGAGAGCACGAGAGCGCGAGAGAGAGACGGAGAGACAGAGACAGAGAGGGTGAGAGAGGGTGAGACAGAGAAACAGAGAAAGAGAGCGGCGAGCGAGCGCGCTCGCACCGCGCGTGACACTCACCCATGGCCCGGCTGGCCCGCATCAGCACCTCGCCGACCTTGAGCCGCGTCTGCAGCGCGTGCTCCCGGCGGGGGAGGGAGGGCTCCTTGAACTCCGCCGTCAGCCTCTCCAGGACCCTCCCCGGGAGGGAGTCGGCCAGCACCGCCAGGCCTACGCCGAGCGCAGGAATGCAGACGGAAACATTGAGAGTCAAGGCGACGGCTGTGACTGTGAATCCTTGGGTACGGCGCAAAAACAACACACACACATCTCACTGGCGGCGACAGATCAATTCGGGGGGGGGGGGGGGGGGGTTTGCAGCGAAATGCACAAAAAAAAAAGAAATGCCAGAAAAGGACCGTCGCCATGCAGCAGTCGGAACGGAAAGGCGGTGCAGCTTCACCTTGGATGGCCGACAGGTACACGAACGAGTCCTCGTGCTCCAGGTTCTCCAAGAAGAGCTGGACGAAGACACAACAGAGCAGCACCATACGTTTTTATATACGTACAGATACACACACACACACACACACACACACACACACACACACACACACACACACACACACACACACACACACACACACACACACACACACACACACACACACACACACACACACACACACACACACATACACACACACACACACACACACGCACACGCACTAAATCACAGCCAGGGGTTCCCCCCAAGAGGAGCAGCATTGGGCCGAACGGATCCACCGACACAAAGGGACGTCATCAAAGGGAATAACCCAGACCCTGCCCTCCGGTAACGAGGCCGGGGTCGCTCTGGAGCCGCTCTGGCGTGGGAGGGTGTGGGAGGTTGTGGGAGGGTGTGGGAGGATGTGGGAGGGTGTGGTACTGAGGGGGAGGGGGGTGGATGAAGGGGTTCATTAGAGGGTGAGCTGAGAAAACCAACCATCCCAGACTCTCACCTTTATCAAGGGTCTGATATCAAGGATCTGGCAGGGGGGCGGGGGGGGGGGGCGGGTGGCAGGGGGGGAGGAAATCGATAAGAAGCCCCCCGCACCCCTCAGGGGTGGGGGTCTGTAAGGTTTGGGGCTCAGTAGGGGGTTGGGTGGAGTTGGTGGGGGGTGGGGTTCTCACACTGAATACTTAATGGGGTGTCACTCTGGCCTCGCTGCATCTGCCTCCTTAACAAGTCCCCGGGGAGCCCCGGATATCCCTGCATCAGATCCCCCCCCCCCCCCCCCCCCCCCTCCCCCCGCCCAGCCCTTACATCCCTCCCCAGGGTGCAGGATGGACCCTTTCATATATTAATCATGCCGTCCCTCCCTGCCCGCGTTGAGTGAGCCAACCTCAGCCTCGACCACGCAACAATGCACGACCTCAGTCCACGCAACGCGCGCCTCAGGGGTTTTCAGAGCTCCACCCACCTGGAGGACCTTCTCCTGGGCCCGGAGCGCCTCGGGGTGCCTCTCCTGCACCGCGCGCGTCAGCCTCCTGAGGGCCACCGCCCTGGTCGGCACCTCGGGGTCACACGCCTCCAGCAGCCAATCCGAGAAGGCCCCCGGGAGCTCCGGCGGCGGCGGCGGCGACGGCGCCCGCGGCGCGGGGCGAAGGGTCCTCGCCGGGCTGGCCGGGGTCAGGGGCGGGGCCCGGGACCCCCCGACGTCTCCGGGCGCTTGGGGATCAGGGCGCGGGGTTCTGACGTCTGCAGCGGCGGCGGCGGTGGCGGTGGCGGTGGAGGGCTCCCGGGGCGGTGGATCGGAGCGGTGACCCGGGTCGCCCCCTGTGCCGGCCGGCGGGGCCCCCCCGGGCCTGTAGGCGCCGTGGGTGGCGATGACCGCCCGCAGGTCGACCGCCAGGCCCCGGACCACCGCCTCGGGGTGCTTCAGGGAGACCGCCTCCAGGGGCGCCAGCAGGAGGGTCATGCAGGCGTAGTCCTCGGCGCCGAGCTGCACAGGGGGCGGAGGCAGCACAGGGGGCGGAGGCACAACCGCAGCAGCGGGAGTGGAAACGCATGCGGAACCAGAGGAGATTACGGTGGCAGATTTGTTTTGCGAAAAAGAAACCGTGGCCCAAACCCGGAGGGCATGCTCTGCTGTACTCACGGCACAATTAACTCAAGTAATTAGCAGGGAATGATAACAGACAATGAGATCATTATGAAAAATAAAAAAATAACTAGAATTATTCACGACTTTAATTAACAAATTATTCTCTCATCAGTTAAAACAAATTAATTTTGTTTCGGTTTTACAGTAAAAAAAAAAAGAAAAATAGGACATTACCAGTAGTAGGAAAATAATGAATGCAATAAAGTACTAGAAGCACTACTAGCAGTAGTGGCAGTGGTTACCTGCGGTTCAGAGAGCAGGGTGGCCACCAGGCCCATGGCCATGCTGAGGGTCTGGCTCTCCACTGGGTGCTCAGCGCTCTGCCCAGAGGCCCCGCCCAGGCCCACGCAAGCCCGCTGGAGCAGGGACACCACAAACCCCACCACCTAGGGACCAGGAAACTAATCACGATGGGGGAGAAACACTGTTCGGCACCAGAGAGAGAGAGAGAGAGAGCCAGAGGCCATTAACCAACCGATAACACTTAACCACATAAATAGTGAACCTGAAACAACAATCAGCCACAGAGTGTTCCGAACAGTTTCCGCTCCGGCCAAAATAATTGTTTCTACAGAGCTGGCAAAAACCCGCTCCACCGAGTCAAAGATAAGGGAAGCCCAAATCAAACTGTAGCCGTTTCCAATCAGTGAGGTAGTCGTCGCTCTCACTCCTGGCAGAATGGTCAGGTGGTCCGTCAAGGTCATGGTCCGTCAAGCAGTCGGCCACATAACCAACGCAATGAAAACTATTTATCAACCAAATAGAGGAGCGGTCCTTCATCCAGCCGGTCAGTCAGCGACAGAGCAAGCAAAGCCTTGCACTGTACAGCCTTGCTAGTTAGTATGAGCCTGATTGTTTGGTGAGGCCCACCAGAGGTAGAGCGAGAAAGGCTATTTCTGGATGGTAAAATGGCCCGTTTTCACTGTGACAAAGGCTCCCTTGGGAAGAGAAGGGTTTTTAGAAACAGCCTGCAGAGTCTGTGTGTGTGTGTGTGTGTGTGTGTGTGTGTGTGTGTGTGTGTGTGTGTTCGTGTGTGTGCGTGTGTGTGCGTGTGTGTGTGTGTGTGTGTGTGTGTGTGTGTGTGTGTGTGTGTGTGTGTGTGTGTGTGTGTGTGTGTGTGTGTGTGTGTGTGTGTGTGTGCGTGCGTGCGTGTATGTGTGTGTGTGTGTGTGTGTGTGCGTGTGCGTGTGCTTGTGGCTCTTACCCTGAAGCCTGTGCTATCAGAAGACCTCATGTCCCTAAAGAGCTTCACAAGCACATTTTCATGCAAAGTTTCAAGGCTGCCATGTTGCCCTATGAAGTTTTGCCGGGTTATTTCTGTAGCAGAACATTACAGACAATCAAAATGGCCTTCGGAAGCTCTTACCACAGCCAGGTCACGGCAAGGCTGGGCCTACTCCAGGTGAGCAGTTACTGGGTTAGCGCGACTGTGTTCCTTCCTGCCTTTTTGTTGTATTGTGCTTGTGGGAACATAGAAATATGAGACTCCTTGTGGATTAAAACATTCTAACCCCGAGGGGTGAATATATATTTAAAATGCATGCACAGGTTATGGTGCCACCTAACAAAGTCATTGTTTGGTTCCTGTGAATGTCTGTTCATTTAGACTTGGAGGTCACCGTTAAGTAACTCTGCCAGAACATGTCCTGCAGTCTGGATCAGTGGGCTTTCTAGTTCACTGCTAATTAATACACATGCCTGCCACTCAAAAAAGGGAAGGCAGGATTCACAAGGATGCAGTTGATGATGAAGTTTAAAAACGAGCTTTCCTACATCGCCTACATTGATCCCAATGCGCTTGGAAACGTGCTCCACGTGTTGAGCGAAAAGACTTCAACCCTTCAGCCGTCTCTGACACATCTACCCAAAATAAATCATCTGCCAACTCTCATCACGAGGCCTAATTGGACGGAATGGTGTGCAATATGAACGGCGCTTGCAGTGGAACCAGAAAGCTGAAGTCAGATGATGTCCCTCATAGCAAATGCCTGACCATGTCTGCGTCCACTAGGTCTCAGAACGCTGGCCTCCTGATTTGCTCACATGCAGCAAATTTGCAATTGCTATGCAAGGAAGATGAACCGTGACAGGCCGTTCTATTATTGGAAAATATTTATCATGCGGCATCACCGCACACAAAGTACATTATTTACTAATAAAGGGGCGGCCCGGAGTGGTTTGCTCTGCTTACACCACGGTGATAAATAATTCATTTAATCCAGAATGTCATCGTTTTTTTTCCCTCGATTTAATCAGCCACGAAAGCAATTATTCTTGGAGCGTGCCGTTTTTTGTGTTGTCAAGGAAACCTGAGGGCGACAGTTCAGTTTGACCGTTGCTGAAAATGTAGCGAATAGTTTTTGGCGCTGAAAAAAAAAAAAAAAAAAGGCAGACGTGTCCCATTATGGAAAAGTAATGCACAACCTTGGGATGTGATCGACCAATCAGAATCAAGCACTCTTTCCCACTGCGGAGCAGCTGTGGGACTTGCGTCGGGCTTACACCCCGCCCCCCCCCCCCCCCCCTTCACCTGCGTGGTCTTCCTCAGCAGCACGGAGTGGGGCAGACCCTCGCACAGCCCGGCCAGGGCCTGCAGTAGGGCCAGCCTCCGCCCGCCGGCGCTGGCCCGGCCCGACAGGTGCTGCTCCACCTCCAGCAGACTCATGGCGCGTAGATCCACCTCCGGTTCCTCCCCCTGCTCCTCCTCCTCCGCGGTCCACGTCGTCAGCTCCTGCGTCGGGAGGAGCATGAGGGAGAGAAAAGACAAGAGGTTTAGCTACGCCATGCCTCGGTGTGCGCGCGTGCGTGCGTGCACGTGTGTGTAAAGGGGGCATTTAGCAGACGCTTTTGTCCAAAGCGACTTACAATCAGTACATTTGTGGGGTTCGAACATGTGGGCAGTTGGAGGAGGTGGAGGGGGGGGGATCAAGGGGATCGAACCGCCGACCCTACGGTTAGTGGACGACCCGCTCTGTCTGCTGAGCTACTGCAGTGTGTGTGTGTGTGTGTGCCTGTGTGCTGTACCTGCAGCAGCTCCAGGAAGAAGTCTCCTGGCAGGTCACTGTCCTTCAGCTCCGCCAGCAGCAGCACCAGACACTCCAGCCTCTGCTGCTCCGCGGAGACACGCTCGTACAGAGCCTCGTCCTCATCCCTGGGGGGCGGAGGGGGGGGGGGGGGGGGAGGCAGAGCGGGGTTTATGGGGCGTGAGACGGGAAGACACACGGCGAGGCGTGGACATGATTAAGGTTATGTTCAGGGTCTTTGGAGCCCAACGCGGCCTCGCCACTTTTTTAGTCTCCCCAGAGAACTGACCCTGCACATCCCATAATGAACATGGCCTGTAACGAACAAATAACAGACAGACAGGCAGACAGACAGAGTGCTACCATGGCGACACCCACCTGTCGGTCTCCCTGGGGGCGAGCCGAGCCCCTCCCTCGCTGCCCGGGGTGAAGTGCAGCTCAGACGCCCCCCGGCACGCCTGCCCGCCCACGTTGCAGAGACCCCGCAGCACTGGGAGGACCTGGGCTGGCTCTGCATGACCCAGGTACCACAGCAAGACCTCCTGACAGGGGGCGCTGTGGTGCGCATTACAACACACGGATTAAACGCACGATACGATGCACACGTGTCATTAGAAAAAGCTCATCAAACATTACAATGGGGTGGCATAATAGAGTAATGGCTGGTGATTTGACCTCCCACCAAGCGGTGCAGTGATCGAGTACCAAACTCTGCAGTCCTCCTGTCGGCATCCTTGAGAATTGCCATTAAAAGGTATCTCATGTATCTCAATTCACTGGAAGCCACTTTGGATGACAGCGCTTGCTAGATGACTAAATACCGAGTAAACATGGCCCGGAACCGGAGAGAACGTGGTACCTCAACCCTGGTGATTCTGCCTGGCAGTACAGTGATGTACAGACGCACAGCATGACTGATGTCAAACTTATTTGCCCCACGCTGCTCAAGGCATAGGTTATGATCCCTCTCATCAGAGACAGAGAGTGAGAGTGAGAGTGAGAGTGAGAGAGAGAAAAGCCCCTGACAGAGTCAAGTCAAGCCACCAGTGTGTAATTGTAATTAGCAATTAGCGGGTGGGCCCGAGTTTGGCCTGGGCCAAAACCGCAGTGTGTCCTCCTCATGTATAATACCTCGGCCCGGGATGCGTGGGAGTGAGCGAGTGCGTACCGCAGGTGGGAGACATTCTGCTTGGCGAAACAGAACAGGGTGAACAGGACCGGCAGCACCTGCTCCAGCGCCCTCAGCATGGGAGCAGACGGGCTGTTCCCCACCACCCAGATCTGGAGCACGAGAAGGAGTACGTCACAGTAGTAACGATACAACGAGAGCAGGCGTCCACTGTGAGCCCTTGCTACTTTTTCTGTGAGGTTTTACAAAACAACATTTTTTTTTTTTTCATAATTCATAAAAACAGGATGATGTCATCACCTGGTCTTCACCACGTCTCAAAATGACTAGACTCGAACCCGTGTGCAAACAAAACACGCGCTTCCTTTCCAAGTCCACATCTGACAACAACAACAACAACAACAACAACAGGAGACGTCCGGTCCTCACCTTGTAAACATCTTCCACACAGCGGCTCAGTTCCCCCTCCTCCACAGTGGCCCGTTCTGATCGGGATGAGAACAGAGGAATCGACAAATGCAACCGACGCAAATCACTCACTGCAGCCTCCCCATCACGTCGCACTCCGGGGGAATGTAGCGTGACCCCGGTTTGAAATGATCCGGGCGAGGGAAATGAGAGTGACGGCAAAAATCATGTCCGCCTCTCGTTTCCTCCACCCATCCACCGCTTTGATTCATTTTAAAAAGATAAAAAAAGGGAACACGTAGCTTGTCAATTAGCGTGTGGGTCTGTCTGTCTTACGCGGATTCAGACGAGTTGTTTTAGCTCCCAAGTTCGCCGCGGCAGCGGTCGGCTACGGCAACAGCGGCTTGTGGGCCGGGCCGTCGGCCGCGCATCACGGGGTACCGAGGCGGCGGCGGCAGCGTTTCACTTCCGGGAGTAAAACGGCTGGTCTGAATCAGGGTGCGACCCGGCTAACGGGTAATTTACAGAGATAGGGGGGGCGACGGTGGCTCAGTGGGTAGAGCGGGTGGACAGAGCGGGTCGTCCACCAACCGTAGGGTTGGCAGTTCGATCGATTCCCTCGATTCCCCTCCGTCGACTGTCCACATGTTGAAGTGTCCTTGAGCAAGACACTGAACCCCAACTTGCTCCCCGGGCGCTGAACCTAGCAGCCCACTGCTCCTACAGTATGTACCATAGGATGGGTCAAATGCAGAGAATACATTTCGTTCCCACAAATACTGGGAATGAATAAAATTGAATCTAATCTAATCTAATATGTCACAATGTGTTTATTCCTTACGGCTGGACCGCAAAACAAAAAGGAAAAGACACCGCACAAGCGAAAACAGTGAGGTCACTCAGGTCAATGAAAGAAGAAAAGAAAGGCAGGGAAAGGTAAAGAAAACAAAACAATGCTGTCATTTAGGGTCCGTAAACATCACTGCTACGGTTTGCTTTACTCGTCAGCTCGACTCAACGAGAACAAGAACAGAACAATCACATGTCGAGGTTCCCGTTCGCGGGCTCACAACAAGCGGGGGGAGGGGGAGGGGGGTGAAGAATTACTCTTTTACTCTTTTGATACTGTGAGGGAAATTTGGTCCCTGCATTTAACCCAATCGTGAATTAGTGAAATACACTCAGAACACAGTGATGGTGAGGCACACACTAATCCCGAGGCAGTGAGCTGCCTGCAACAGTGGCGCTCGGGGAGCAGTGAGGGGTTAGGTGCCTTGCTCAAGGGCACTTCGGCCGTTCATACTGGTCGGGGTTCGAACCGGCAGGATGATGAACCGGACTTGTCACCAGAGGTTCCAAGCCCTAACCAGCAGGCCGCGGCTGCTCCCTGGTGATACCACGAGGGAGCGGAGTCACACTGACCGGTCTCACCCGCGCCGCAGCGCTGCAGCGGTCCGAGCAGGGGGTCCAGGAGGTAGCGCCGTCCCAACTGCGGTCTCTCCGTCGCCATGGCGAGCGCCGCCCTGGTGGCGACGCGCTGGAACTGCCGGGCGGCCAGTTGGTCCTTGAGGTGCAGCAGCTCCAGGATCTGGCCGTGGAGGGTGCAGGGTTCGGTTACGCGAGGTCAGCGTCTGTCCCTCTTTTTGGCTCAAAGAATGCAGACTTCACATGAAATAAACCCTCCACAGGAGTGCAATCCGACTACCATAGTATCGCATACAAAATGCCACACAATAAATCACCATTATTTAATTGTGTGTATGGAAGTATGGAATGCCCAGTATCTAATAAAAATATGTAATTTTCACAAGCATCTGTTGTTTCTGTATATGGGATTTAAATTGGCAATACAGCCTCCATATGTTTTGAAGTATATCTTGATATTGAGATGAAAATGTATTCTGCAATGCGGCCGGATCTTAACGCAGTCACAAGTCAGACCGACATTTATCATACGAGAAGTAGGGCACTGGACACTGTCTGTTTAGTCTGCAGTGTCTTTATTTATGCCACACATGTGCATGGCTGTGTTTACCTGAGGGCAGATCTGTCTGTAGTAGCTCTCTGCCGAGACACACTGCTGGGGGCAGGCCACCAGTATCCTAGCAACGCCATCACACTTCCTCCAGTCGGAGTCGCCCCCTAGTGGACACAACAGAAGACCACAGCAGTAAGTACTATAATACCTCTCTTTGGTATTTGGCTTAATCATCACCTGGCCATTGAAACCACTATTGTCGCTGAATGGTATGAACCCAATAATAATGAAAAGTTTTTTTTTCCCATATATACATTTAGGGCATTTAGCAGACGCTTTTGTCCAAAACGACTTCAATGAGTACATTTGTCACACATTTGTGGGCTTCAGTGTCTTCCTCAAGGACACTTCGACTTGTGGACAGTTGGAGGTGGGGATTTTCCGCCAACCCTCTGGTTAATGGACGACCCATTCTACCCACTGAGCTAATGCCGCAGCATAGCACAAACTAGTCATGACAAGAATATTAAGACCATAGAATTACACAGAGCAGTGAGTCACAAATGCATCACAGCGCTTTTAAAAAAAAAAAAACTGTTCTGTGTGGTCGGTCCCAAAGCTGGCTCCCGTGGTTCCTGCTACCTGTGCCTCCCTCCAGGATGGCCCTGGTCACAGCCTGGACCCCATGAGGCTGCATCAGCCTCTCAGACAGCAGCTGGCCACACAGGCGCCGGAGCCAGGCGGGAGTCCTAACTGCTGCCGGCCTGATGGGGGCGCCATTGGACCCTGCTGTCGAGGACACCTGAGTTGTATGGTAGACAGAGACACAGAGAGACAGAGAGACAGTGAGAGAGAGAAAAACAGTAATCGCAAGTTCACAATGTTATTCGTAATCGGAAGTTATAACACAATGTTATTCGTGAACGGAAGTTATAAAGTCATACAATCAACTCGATGAACTTGATTATCATGATCAACAGCTTAATCTTGACCTGTTTGGGTCCACCTTGGAGCATCAGCAGCTCCTTGATAACGATAGGCTGGTAGACGGTACCCAGAATGGTTTTCAGGGCCTCCCGGCAGGCTGTGCGTTCTTCCACATTCAAGTCCTGGTTTGGTTAAGAATTCAAAGCACAATATGCATGTTAAACTACAGCTTCTCCAGCCTAATACGTAAATAGGAGCAGAAATTAGGCGGTAGGTTTGAAGAACCAGGCTAGCTGAGTGTAGCTACTAGGAGTAACGACTACTAGTGCGCTGGATGCAAGGATGCAAGGATGAAAGGATGCGTGCCCTGGACAGGCCGCGTTGTTGCTCCTGTCGTTGCCGTTACTAGAATTGAGTCACAGACTCGTCAGTGTCAAGACAGGCAAAAGTCTTCCGTCGAAGTTTCACAATGCTTGTTTTGGAAGAAAAGTATTCCGAGTCACAGTTTCATTGTCCTTGTTTATGAGAAAAAGTATTCAGAGTCACAGTTTCACATTCCTTGTTTAGGAGAAAGCTCTTCCAAACAAAGTCTCCTGAACCACTAGTTTTTAGTAAAACTCATTTACATTTAGCAGATGCTTTTGTCCAAAGCGACTTACAATCAGTACATTTGTGGGGTTCGACATGTGGACATTTGGAGGTGGGGATCAAACCGCCAACCCTTCGGTTAGTGGATGACCCGCTCTACCCACTGAGCTACTGCCCCCACTTGTAGATCTCCATGTGGTGCATAATATTTTCTCTTTTGGTGGTGGTGGGGTGGGGGGGGATGTCTGAGTATTCCCAGTGAGAATATCAAGGGAGATGCCTTCACAGTCTTTTGTGTCGGAAGGGGTGTTGCCCCTTTGAGACAAAATGCATAATATTCTGCCCGGACAAGCTCTGCCTGTCTTTGATTGTGGTATAAAGTTTCATGTAATAGTAGTCATTTATTCCAGGAAACTCCTGACTGGAGGCCCAGTTTCCAGTCTTGACTCAACTCTGTTCATGCATCCTAATCTGTTAGCGGATTCTCTCCTTTTGTGGCGTCCCCATTTGTTCTGTGGCATCCCTGTGTCTGACAGTTGTAAGAAGTCCCCGGGAGCCACGGCCCTTTGAGGTGTATGGTCTATGGGTTAGTGTTGTCCTCTACTACAGTGCTAGATCATAAGCACCGGTATACTTTTCGAATTTCCCAGCATGGGATTAATAAAGTATTTCTATTTCTATTTCTATACTTCCAGCAGATGAAGAACATACACCAGGCTATTGTGCTGTGCATCCCAGTTTTGAAGTCCTTCAGTGTGGATGTCGGTCTTTGCCAGCTCTACCAACCTCATTAGAAATGTTGGTTCAAATTAGTGTTTGTTCAATCAATGACCATTATTATTGGTATAAACTGGAATATGTGGTCGTCTCATCTGAACGACTCTCAACGGTGGCCCCAACAATAGCAGAATTTTAAGTGGCCCTCATTGCCCTAAAAGCCTACCGATTACTGTTCCTATGTGTGCATAATATGCACACGTAGGAGCAGTAATCGGTAGGCAGAGATGATGAGTGCTTTCTAAAATGAGTTTGAAATCCCTGAGGGGACACATCAAGGAGAGCACCTAACCTCTGTACCTTGGCTCCGGGGGAGCACTGCGGCTGATGACTGAGCTGGCACAGGGCAGCCACGAGGTCGCCCAGGTGGCGGGTGAACACCAGCGTGGCCAGAGAAGGCAGCTCGCTCAGCCGCAGCAGCACCCTAGTGGCCGTCAGCAGCCGGCGCTCAGCGGGGGGCTCGGAGCCCTCGCGTCTCAGCAAGCCGGCCAGCGCCGGGCCGAATGCGGAGCGCCGCTCCAGAGGCACGCCCACACCGGGCGCCAGGTGAGCACAGAGCCCCAGGGAGACGGTGAACTGGAGGGCGGCGGCCAGCGTCTTCTGCTGGCTCACGCTCAGCACGTCGGGGGGCAGGGGCGGGGCCGCCTCAGGCGTGTGCCGATTGGCCGCCGGCAAGGGCGGAGTTTGCTCGAAGAGCGCCATCTGGGCGGTGAGGTGGCGGGCGAGGGCGAGCAACAGGAGGAAACACTCCTGCGCAAAGGCCCAGGGGACATCCTCCTCCACGCCGCTACAGAACCAGGACGCCCCCGTCCACTCCGCCTCCCTCAGCGCCCGTGCCTCCTGAAGGCTCTTGTCGCTTTGCAGCTGCTCCAATAGCAGAGCTCTGTTGGTCCGCAGTGCCCCCAGGACAGCGCCCTGTTGGGATGATGGAGTGTCTCCTACATTGGCCTCTGGTGGAAAGAACACAAGGCCGGTACAGCGCGGGACGTTGGATTATGCTTCAAGAGTGACAGAACGTAGATCTTAACACTTGAAATAAATTCACCTCCGTTGTGTTATCAGGCTTTTGATAGCTCTCATACACAGACCGAGACAAGGACCCCCAAAAAAGATAAACAAACTGAACATTGAATAAATACTAAAATCACCAACAATCAGGGAGTTTCTCTTCCCAAGTGGAATATTCACAGATCTGTGTAGCCAGAGAGCAACGGGTTGAAATGCTGCACCAGCGGAATGCGGAATATGAAGATAAAATACGTAACAGCTTCAAAGGGTTCAAATACATGTCAACGGCAATCACTGCTGCGGTATGACGTGCGTATGTGTAATCATTAACTATACTACTACATATGTCATATATTTATTTTTTATATGGTCCGTGTTCTCGTTGAGCATTGGCTGGAGGGTATGCTTACGGAACAACACTCTGTATTTACACAAAGGAAGGTTTAAACTGGCCGCTTCCCACACTTACCTCTGAGTGGTTTCGTCAACAGATTCAACGCTGAGATGATTGCTGAAGTCATTTCGCCATTGTCAGAACAACACAGCAGTCTTCAACAAGTCAATCCCCACACTGTTTACCACCGAGCCACGCTGCTGCGGTGCGACAAACAGGGCGCGTACACATGACGTCACAGCGCCCCGTCCAATGTGAAACCGAAACGCGGAAGTAAGTTCACCACGGTAAACAACCAGGGAATGAGTGCTCTAAGTTGGGGTTTTTCAGCTTCTAAACACCTCTCGGTTGATAAATAGAATCTGAGTTATAGTGAGTTAGTTTCATTGTGTTTGTTTTTGTATTTGTAAGAAGCTGTTCAGACGGTGGCGACCTTATAATATACAGACACGTTGTTTGCAAAACCGTAAGAACACTCAAAAAGAAGAAGAAAGTCAGGGACTTCACCGGGCTAATCCTCCTTCTTCCCCGCGTGAACACAACACGTCTGAGAGAAAGTGAAACGACGGACAATGCACGACTGCTTGGAATGTTTCAAATGTCAGCGGAAATCACTGCAGCAACGTCTATCCTATAACACACACACACGTGTAAGCATAAAATCGCTTTAGACCTACAATACGTGTTACACGCACCACGCCATAAAATACGTATTAAGATATAGTAAAGTTAAAAAAAACAAATTAATTTAAAAGTAGTTTATTGGTTAGTAGTTGGTACATTCTAGACAAACAAAGGTGCATTTTAAATCAACAACTACTAGGCCTCAAAGCACCAAATGCAAGTTAAGATATCATTTCTTATTTGCACTGTTCGTATAATTCACGCCCATGTTTACGAATCTAACTCTTAACAAATCAAATAAATAAATAAAATTTCAATTAAATATGATAATAAATATTATGCATAGCTTTACGGTATAGGCCAAATAACAGCCTAGTAGCCTACTATATGATAGTATACCAGTATATGTTTGATGACAGGCCATCAATCGTTTGCACTTCATATGGAAAGATAACGACGGTGGCGATTATAAACGGGGTCTATAACGACTCCGGTACAATCTCCATCAAACATCAATTTGCATTTTAAAACAAACACAACAAAGTGAATCAAACAGATTGTTCTAACGTCACGCATTAAACTGCGTTAATGTCAGTTCTTCGGTTTGGCGCAAGTGCACCCGACGGCCACCAGTTCGGTGTACGGGACGAGCCGGTATCTCTTCCCATCGCTGCACAACTCTTTCTTCAGGAACGTCTTGCTCTGCTCTAACGCGACGGAGTTGTAGGTGAAATCCTGTATTGGCGTATTATTCTCGATCGTGATACATCCACTGCACAGACACTGAGCCACGACGATCGTCTGCGGGTATCGGTCCTTGTTCGTTACAGACCTGCGGGAGAAAGGGTAGAGGAGCCACGTTAGTAACACATCCACGTCACCGCAGCCAGCAGACAGTACTGTGTGAGAGTGAGTAGTGCCGCAAGCGGGGGGAATGTCAACTGAAGTGTACGACTTACACGTATCGCCAGGGGGAGATGGAGCGCTCGTTCAGATCCCTGCCTAATCCCTTGTACTGTTCAACCGGGCACTGAGCAGTGGTCGACCCCAGCTCTGGGTTGGAACCCTGCTGATCAAAGTATTTGAGCTTTTTCTCAGCTTTTTCTTCCAGCTGGCTTTCATCAAAGCATGGTAGAGAAGATGTCTTTGCAGTCGCAAACATGACGCCTAATACCAGAATCTATAAAGGGAAGAAACATGTCAATATGTGTGGAAATATATTACATTGATTGCACGTTTGTTGAAATTGAAAAAAAGTACACTATCACGACATCCATTAGCCTAAATGAAATATATTCAGTTTGATATTTAATAATAGGCATATCTTAAATATGACAAAACATATGACAATATATAACAAAACAATATAAATTCTCACTCACCTGTATTAAACAGACGCCAAACATGTCCTTGTGGTAAATCATTTTAGTGTTTAGCCTAAGGGATCTGAGTGATTTTGATGGCCATGATGCTCTCAGACTGCCATTTATAGTTAGGGCAGGGAAAAACCGGCATGAGGAAATATAAATAGTAATATTCACCACAGGACTTCCTCTTCCCAAATTAAGATGTAGGTGTAAACGCAATCCCACATCTCGATGGCTGATTTGATGTCATGGCATTACATCACAGCACGGGGTTTCTTGCACCGTGATGACGATATGTTGACATATTTATAACCTCGAGAGCCAATTACACCAATTATAAAACACTCTCGCCTGTGTATTGAAGGATAACGGTGACGTTCTTAAAGAAGTAAAAACACAAACGGAAATCTGACAATTGTTTTTATTTATTCCAAATGACCGAGATAGGAAGCACAGGTGTTTTCACGGCGTCTTTGTTCACACAGGGGACATCGAGTTACAGGCTATCAAAAACTGGATCAGCAGCACCTTTGATGCATAAAATGCATTCGTGTTTCTTTTACTTTATCGATTGTTTGCCATGCGGATAGAGTTTCTTTTCTTTTTTTTCATTAAAAAAAAACGTGTCGGTGAAGGTGCAGCAGCAACTATTGTAGCAGCTCTGAGGTCAAAGGGTCGTCGATAAGCTTGTTCCTTTCTTCATTCAAACGAGCCAGCATTCGGCGCGCCCGTCATCATCGTCCGGGCAGTAAAAGCCCAGGGTGATTAGGCCGGCCAAATTGCCAAAACAAACTTGAAATTTTATACTTTTTTTCTGTGAATGTATTTTTGGAAGAAAGGGCGGATTTAGTGTCAGATTTCTAAACTTTGATATGTGTCATTTTCCAAGGTGTGCCAAACTTAGTTAATTCCTAACTTTTATGGAATGGTGAACATTGTTGTGACTCGAGTGTAAATCAATTTAAACAGAACCGAGTGATGGGATGTATTGTATGACTATGATAATTTTAGCTTTCATTATAACAACCATAAACCATATCGATTAACCAGTCAGTACACCATGGGAGTGACCATGACTAAGAAAAGCACCGAAAGTCACAACAAAGCAAACCATGCATTCTCTTTATCAAAATAGTTTATTTAGAATCCTTTTTGTCGCACGTGAAAGATGTGCGCAGCTCGTCTCCTCCTGTCCCCGTTACATCTCTCATAATGTGTGCCAACTAAAAATGGGACAAATAAAATCAGTATCACCTGAAAAGAGCCTAGACGAATAACAAAAAGTAGATTTAAACAAAGAAAAAAAAAATAAGCCAAAAGAAGCAAGACTTTACATCACAACATTTTTTTTTTTCTATAATAATGACCTACTTGAGAATCTGGTAATGCGATAGTATTGTATGAAGGTTTGGATCTGAATGCCTCCACAGACGGTGCTGTTGGAGAGACAAGTCCGCGGCACAAGGTGTCGGCCATTAACAAAATGAGATGGGTTAGAAGCGGGGGCTCCCAATAGATAACACTCAACCTACTTGGGCATATGTACAAAATAAACAAAAAAAGGACAAGAAAAATGAAGAAAACATTTTTGCGTGATCGTGTCAAGGCTGACAGTTCATCTCCAATAGAAGTCGCCATAGCTTCACCTCATACACAACTTTAAAAGGGCCGACGACAGGCAGTGGCAGTACGGTAAAGAGACATAAAATAATATACTAAGGACTACACAGTAAAAAGTGTGCCGAGCGTAGAAGGGGGGAGGGTTGGGGACAGACAAGCGATTATGAGATTCAGTATCTATAAATTCACCTTATTTGTCAAAATACGCAAACATCAGAAAGGTCCTTAATTCCTGTAATTTTTTCTTTTTCTTTTTTTTTTTGTTGTTGCTTTTTTTTTCACTCAACTGACCAGCAAGTAGACGGCACTCATCCGCCATTTTGTATCCGTTCCCGTGAACTCAACACATAGGAGACGATCCATGACGTCCCCCTGTCCGAGACCCCCCCCCCCCCCCCCCTTACGACAGGCCGATGAGACGGTCCGTCGCGGTGCGCGGCACACAGCCAGTCGGCCGCACGCAAAGTCGCCGGGGACAAAAAAAAAGAATCCCACGCCTGTGTCTACAATCAAGTTTTTTCATGGCGGCCGCGTCAAAGTTGTTTGCCGGCCATTTAAACAGCGGCATACATTTAGGGGGCTGCGGGATGAGAATATTTGGGGGGTTTATTTTACACAGATATCCAGTGAGATGGTCCACATCGGCGTTGAAGGGCAGAGTGGGGTCAAGAGGAAATGTGTGGGGATTCCCCCCAGGGGGAGGAGTCTTCCATTCCCATGGCTCACAGCGTCGCCTCGGGCCTCTAGTCTGTGGCGGCGGGGCATCCTCATTGGGGCAGGGGGGGGCTACTTTGCCGGTATCTTCGCTCTCTTGCGGGCGATGGCGTCCTCCACGGCCTTGAGCTGCTTCAGCAGCTCCTCCCGCCGCGACAGCGTGTTGCTGGGCTTCCCCGAGCCGGAGCCCGAGCCGGAGCCGGAGCCAGCGCCGGAGCCCGAGGTGGGTCCCGGGCCCGGGGCCGCCTGCTTGCCCGACGGGGCGGACGGGCCCTTGCCGGAGGACTTGGCGGGCGGCGACAGCGGACGCTTCCTGCTGCAGCGAGAGGTGCGGGAGAAAGTGGTCAGTGGCGGTGTGTGCAGACGGAACGGAGAACACGGTCATGATAATTATAATAATAATAATACTTCTAATAATAATAATCAAGCCTGCTTTCATGCTAAAACAGGAGTCAAATGTGATGTTTTAAATAACAAAAAAAAACAATTTAATAAAGACAACCCTACTAGTCATATAAAGAGAAACAACGAGACATATTACTAAAGGTATTATATTTTTTGCCCATTTTTTATTTCTTTATATATAATTATACATTATATAACTATGCCATCCCAAAATCAATAATAGCTCTACCAGTGTAAGGGCCAGATGCATAATCTGTGAAAACGTACATCTAGGACACAAACTTCTGACGTGTAACAGTCAGCCGATGGAAAGCACGAAAACATGCAAGCGGAATAGACCTTTTTTTCTTTTTGATTTCCCTTTCGGATTCAGCAGTCACAGTTCTCTGAACACGCGCAAAAAATATACCTCTATACTGTGACTTGGTGTGACTTCAAACAAAGCGGCACACAGTATGAAGGATTGATGAATCAGTGTTCTGCATCAACTGTTGCCGAATTAAAAAAAAACATGACAGCCCAGTTTGTTCTTGAGGGAGACCACAGCAGCGAGAAGCGACTGATGTCATGGCGACAGCGAGCAGAAGTTACATAAACCCCTGCTTCCACATGCCTGTTCCTCATTCTGCCCCGACCACACTGACTGACTGACTTCTATACCCGACCGGGTAAACAAAGACCGCTTGTTCAGACATCAAAATAACACGGGGGAGTGAAAAACACTAAACGACTTCTGCAGCTAGAAACCCCTGGCAGGGTTCTCCCCCTGCTGCATCAGCGCAGCGCCCATGTGTTCATGTACCGTGGGAATTTCACACTTCTGGACTGTACCGACCTGTCTCCCTGAGGCGGCATGGGCCGGGGCCCCGGGCCTCTGGGCCGATCCATTCTCTGTGGGAATATTGGTCTGCCCGGCATCCTCCGGTCACGGCCTGAGGAAGGACATTAATAATGATGACCAGCGTCTGCATTACATACGCAATATGATAATGAGCCGCGTCCACTTGCTGAACTTGCATGCACAACTTGTCGTATCTTTTTTTGGCCTCGAGGACTGATTACGTGATGTTGAGATTTGGCATACTAAGCATTTGCCTTAAACTATTTTTAAATCAATCCAAAAAATAAATAATTAGCCAACGGTCGTGCACGATTAAGGTGCACGTGTACCAAAGATGGCGTCATGTGAATGTGTGTGTGTGTGTGTGTGTGTGTGTGTGTGTGTGTGTGTGTGTGTGTGTGTGTGGGGGGGGGGGGGGCGGTTCCCGGGCTACTCTGAAGCCTACTTGTGAGTGGAGTGATTTAATAACGGATAACGGCGGCTCATTTTCATAATCATATTTGCGCATAACTCAAGAAGTATCTTTTCTTTTTCCCAAAATTCCAAGGTTCAGAAAGTTCTCTCCAGACAGATCTTTTTGTAGATCGGCTTACTTCCAGTTTACATATGTGTACTTCATTTGACAACTCCTACGCATTATAAAAATGTATTAAAAAAGTGCTCAATATTTGTACTATTGTAGGAATAGCACACTGCACTGCAATATATGCCCAATTGGTATTGGTTTGGTGATAATAGATAAAAAATGCATAGGGAGAGCTGAAAATGAGGTGGAAGTATAATAAAAATATGACACACAATAACCACGGTGCTTGCTTTGCGACCACACAAATAATCATTGCAGGAATATTATGGACAACGTTGACGTCGTCGTCGACGTTCGCCAAAGACGTCAGTATTATGCACAGACTAGATAAAGAAACGTTGCGCGTAGGTATAAGCGTTGCATACATCTCCAGTGACGCAGCGGACCGCAGACAGACAAAGGGTTTTGCGTACGGTGAGCTACGTGAGCCTCTTGGCACTTGAGTCGGATAAGACGCTTGTCTTATCTGCGGTGATAACGACAACTCAAAGGTAGGAGCTTAATTGGATGAGGTTAATCATTATCATTATTTCATGACCGGCGCAGAGCACAGCGACCCATCTCCCCCGTCGAGCGGGCTCGAGAAGCACGACGCAGCGTGCACCAGACGCCTCGGCCCGGGCCCCCCCCCCCCCCCTCACCTCTGCCGGGAGACATGGCCATCCTCTTGCTCAGAGGCGAGCCAGGGCGGTCTTTGTCGGAGGGCATGTACCTCTTCCTGTTGCCGCGGTCGCCCTGTTGCTACAGAAAACAAAGAGAGGAATTCAACGAAAGCGACGGGGGGGAAATCACAAAAAAAAAAAAAAAAAAAAAAATCGAAACTCAAAATTATTGATATTGATCAATATATCCATTATATGATATAAATATATCAGATAACAAGTTAGCTTTCATTGTTGTTTTAGTGTGAATTCATAAATTCATTGATGGGACGCTTCCACTAAATAAAATATAGTAGTAGTAAAGATAGTAAAAGATCTGCTGGGGGTGTAAGCAGCACCTTGTTCAGGAGGGTGAGCTTGATGTCTTTGTGGGAACCCGAGCCTCCGTAGTTGCCCGGGGGTCCCATGTTACCGGGCATGTGGTGCATGTGGTGGCCTCCCCTGTTGCCCGGCCCCATTCTGGGCATGAAGTTGCCTCCTCTCGGGGGCATCCCAGAGGGATCCATCTTCCTGCGGTCGTCGCGGAACGGCTCGTCCTTCTTTGGGGGTCTCCCTGCGAGGGCGAGAAGACGGGGTGACCTCAGCGGCAAATCCTTTGAATGAATGCCCCCCCCCCTCCTCCACCATATGTTGCAAAATAGTGGTTTTCAGGGGCGCTCGGGCTCAGACACACTTAAAAAAAACACACACTGACCCCTGCCCCTGTCTCGCGGGTGCGGTGGCCTCTCGCGGGGCAGGCCTGGCCTCTCTCTGCGGGCGTGTCCCGGATGCTGTCCCGGGTGTCCCCCAGGGTGCCCCCCTGGGTGGCCGCCCGGGTGTCCGCCCGGGTGCCCTCCCGGGTGTCCTCCCAGGTGGCCCCCAGGGTGCCCCCCTGGATGCCCCCCTGGGTGCCCCCCAGGGTGCCCTCCAGGGTGCCCTCCAGGGTGTCCGCCCTGGTGCCCGCCCTGGTTAGCCAGCGGTCCCCCCGGGTGGGCCGGGTGCCCGCCGGCCGGAGGCGGGTGGCCCGGCCCGGGGTGGCCCGGCGTGGGCGAGCGGGAGCTGGCCGAGGACACGGGGCTGGCCAGGTCGGCGTACATGTCCTCCGAGTCGGCGCTGCGCACCGAGCTGCTGGTGCCCGACGTGGCGGAGGAGACGGACGACACGCTGCTCACGCTCAGGGACCTGGGGAGAGAGACGCGGGAGTTGGGGGGGGGGGGGGGAACCGCACATTTTTGCCGAGTCACGGCTTTCGTTTGCGCCGTTTGCGGGTACACACGTAGGCCTCGGGGCGGGCACGGGAAAACCCGGCGATCCCCGGGGGACGCAGACGCACAGTGCATTCAACGCACTGTGATGGTAATGGTATTACAGCCGTTATGGAATTTGGGGAATCACTCGTTAGGACATTATGGAACTTTGTGTGTTCTCAGAATAAATATTATGGGTCTGTTCTTTTTTCCCGCCCCTCTGCGGTATGTAATCATTGCTAATGAGGCAGAACAAAGTGTTTGTTTTTTTTACTCTTTTCTTTCAATACTTACAGTTCACATTACTTCATAGCTAAAGGCCGTATGTACCCATTTGGCTTTATTCAAAGCTTTATTCCTTTTATTCCTTACCACATGTTTTTATGCGGCAATGCAATAGTGTGGGGGACAGATTAGAGGGTTCTTAGATGGACAATATCATTAACGTTGAATTGACTTATTGTGAATCAATCCTCTTCTTTCACACTGAATGCATTTGTACGTGTTGTATCATTCGAGTTCATCGTCGCATCATTTGACATTTGACTGTGTTTGAGTGTTTGCTGTCGTGTCAGAGCGCAGGGCGTGGGTGTGGGCACACGCGCGTGTGTGTGTGTGTTTGCGTCGGATGTGGAGTTTCAGGTGACGGGGGTGTCTGGTTGTTGTCTTGTAATTACTACCAAGTGCACTCACGAGCAAATGCCATACCTTGATTTCCTGGGAGGGTTGCCAACAGAGAATCGGCGGCACATGGAGGCGGGCGAGAGACAACACAAGACAGGGAAGTGGCCCCGGTCACATCAAAAGAGCTGGGACATTTATGCCTTCCACGCAAACATGTTGCTGGTTTCACAGCCAAACCCCAGAGAAGCCGCGCAATGCAAAAAATGAGCCAGGAGTTTCATTTCCTGGCTCAGCTGTGCAAAGGACAACGTGGGCTCCGCTCTGTGTGTGGGAAGGTATGCTTGTGTGCACGTGTGTGTGTGTGTCTGCGTGTTTCCATTTTGAGAGATGGAATGCGGTGTGTGTGTGTGTGCGTATGTGTGTGGGTGTGTGTGCGTGTCTGCGTGTTTTCATGTTGAGAGCTGGCATGTGGTGTGTGTGTGTGTGTGTGTGTGTGTGTGTGTGTGTGTGTGTGTGTGTGTGTGTGGGTGGGTGTAAGAAGAGTAATGTAAGAATGCGCGGCATGGGGCCCGACGCCACACACACACACACACACACACGCGCGTTCGCGCGCCGCTATACCTGGATTTCCGCGAGCCGGAGCGGGAGCGCGACAGCGAGTTGGACGAGGACCTGGAGCTGGAACCGGTGTAACTGCTCGCACTCATGCTGCCACTAGCAGTGCGCCTGGGTGTGTGTGTGTGGGAGGGGGGGGGGGGGGGTTGGGGGAAGAGAGACACAGAGAGAGAGAGTGGGAGTGAGAACTAGAGAGAGAGAGAAGAGACCTTGTGTCACAGTGGCGGTGCAGGGACCCCCCGCTGTCAGAGTGATGCTCCGACAGCGATGACATCATGTGCAGGAATATTCCGGAGCGCCGGCTCACAACATGGGGATACAGCCGGGAAACGTCCTGACCAAGCGAAAGCAAATAACGCAAACAATTTGCACCGCCGGCAATCCCTCAGTATAGTGATACGTGCCATCCGTTCGGCCGTTCCCTTAATGAAAATAAACGTGTGATGCGATCGCACAACTCTTGAGTAGCAGTCACGCTACGCCAGCCGAAGACGCGATGTGCTGGTGCATCACGAGGCGCGAGTTCACGGTTCTCACAGAATGGCTTCACCTTTGAGGTCAACCCACCGAGAGAGAGAAAGTCGTCGTGACGCATGGCCGCCATACCTCGCCGATTTCCGTTGAATTTTTCGGAACGCAGGGTTCAATGGAATCCAGCAACCTAAAAGGACGACGGTATCGGTCCAAGACTTCGGACTTCAGGGACTTCGGCAGAATCCTGTTTTCTCTTGTGTCAAACTCCCTTCCTCACCCATGCACAGTTAACAACGTATCCCTTTGCGAATGCCACCTCTCCACGTAAAAGAATCAGCCCATAGACATACTGTACATTCCAGGGTTTGCTTTTTAAACCATCGACACACAAGCAAACAAAGGTTCAATGACTGGAGTTTGACGGTAGAAAGTCGAGTGCTTTTTAAGTTGCCATAGACCTTCGCTGAGGGCCCTCAGCCGAGCGAGTGCAGATGGTTGCAGAGTGGATTCTTGACATGGTTGATTTCAAGGCGGAGGCTAATTATTTGGTGGATCGCATGGCATCAGATAGCATCATCTGATAGCCTGCTACACGCACAATGGGCAAGTTGTTTTGTCACTTGCGGTAAGCAAAAGAGTTGAGTAGAGTTCAGCCAAGATGACATCTGTCTCAACGTCATCTGCCAGACCCAAAGACTGTTGACCACTCTGATCTTAAAGGGATATTCCGCCATTTTTGGAAATAAGCTAATTTTCCACCTTCCCGCGAGCAAAACAATCGATCTTTACCCTTTTCCCGTTCATCTAGCCGTTCTGTGAGTCTGGCGGTACAACTTTTAGCTGTAGCTTAGCATAGATCATTGAATCGCATTAGACCATTAGCATCTCGCCCGCTTAGAAGTGATATGACGCGCCTCAAAGTATAGTCCCGGTATACCACCGGTAATAGCAGGTAATCACGTTGGTTGTATTGCTGGAAGAAGCCTACAGGGACTATTGAGGCGCTGTGTCATATCACTGCGCCCATGGTACCTTTGCAACTTTCCTTGATTATTACGCCAGAATGAGTATAGTTCCGGGTAAAATCAGCCTAGAAAATCGCCACGTTTCATTTTCCGTCGGTCTTATTGCACTTTCAAACTTGAGAAGAGACAAGTTTTAAATGGGAAAAATTCCAGAAATCGTAGTCACTTCTAAGCGGGCGAGATGCGAATGGTCTAATCCGATTCAATGATCTATGCTAAGCTACAGCTAAAAGTTGTACCGCCAGACTCACAGAACGGCTGGATGAACGGGAAAAGGGTAAAGATCGATTGTTTTGCTCGAGGGAAGGTGGAAAATGAGCTTATTTCCAAAAATGGCGGAATATCTCTTTAAGGCAGAGTGGGTGGTAAATTTTATCACCATTGCTCTGCTGGGCTACTCCTGACCCTATGGGTGTCAAAGACTCAGCTCTTTCACACTGTAGACACAGGCGTGGGGGTGAGGGGGTGAAAGAATGTGTTGTTGTTGCTTTACTATGCAATTGCCTGATCCACTCCCAACAGTCTGGGGGCGAGAGAATCACACCTTTCACAATAAAGACACAGACGAGGGGGGTGAAAGGGGGGTATGAGGAAATTATTGTGTCACTTTACGATGTAATTCTCATCATGTTTGGTATCATTTTAACTCTAACTAGTAAAATGGTGTCTACACATTCTGTGGGAATGTGTAGAACACATTCTAGAACACTATCTGTAGGAATGTGTAGCCACATTCCTACAACCCAGGTATTTTCATCATCTGATTATTGTCTTGTATTCTCTGCATGTTTTTCTGTAGTCTTTTTTTATAGTGTTTTATGATTCATTCCTTATTGCGTGTACTTTGTTATTTGGTTAGTTACTTGTACCTGTCTAATAAAGTTCCGCTATGGACAGGATTATATAGCGAGTAGTATTTCCTTTGACGACAGTAGAAATAGCTCGTCGATGAGAACCGTGGTAGAACGAATGGACACGTCGGCTGGTAATCATGGTCACTCTTGTTTATCCATTCTCATTAATGCTGCTAAGAATAATTATAGGGCTGGTTAGGGCTTCGGATTTGTAACCGGAGGGTGGCCGGTTTGAACCCCAACCAGTGCGAACGGCTGAAGTGCCCTTGAGCAAGGCACCTAACCCCTCACTGCTCCCCGAGCGCCGCTGTTGCAGGCAGCTCACTGCATCGGGTTTAAGTGTGTGCTTCACCTCACTCACCATCACTGTGTTCTGAGTGTGTCACTAATTCACGATTGGGTTAAATGCAGAAGAGCAAATTTCCCTCACGGGATCAAATGAGTAATTCTTCTTCTTCATTCTTCTTCTAGGGGGTGAAGAGGAATCATATTTATCTGTGCGGGGAGAATCATCCGGGGTTTGCCTGCCCTGTGAGGGAAACCGGTCATTGTTAATGGTGGTCGTGTGCCATATATGGAGTCAGATCAAGGTTTTCTTCATTGTTCTATTGTGATTCTAGTCATCGCCATCCTCACGCCAAACCTTACGCTGACTCCCTTTCCGCCATTGGTTGGGAAATCGACCCAAGTCTACAAGCGGGTATGCCGGAATCTTCCATTCTTGCACATCAGCGCAACCAGGTCCCGGGTCCCTTGTGTGCCTCCTTCCTAAACGGAATCCACGCAACGCCTTGACTTTCAGGGAACTGTCTTCTCCAAAGTGCTGAAACATCCAAGTTCGCCTATTAAGGGTTTCAGTCTTTCCGATAAGCTTGTTTGCACAGTTCAGTTTCGAACATCGGCACGCCTTGTACTGGATGGCGGGACGGATTATGTCACACGCATCACATTGGGTCAACTCACAGAGTAGAGCTCCACTCCAACGTGGCCCGTTGTGTTCTTAACGTCCCACTTGAAAAGCGGCCCGGGGTTCAAGTGTGGGCGGTGGCTGTCGCTGAGCACAACACCTCTGAGCCGCCCCGGATGAGGTAATCCAGACGCCAAGCAGGGGACTCCGCATCACGCTCCTCCGTCGGGCGGATCAGCGCCCGGGTCGACATCTGACACAGTGGCTGCCGACCGCAGCCCGGTTTCCTACACTCGGCGGTCGCCACGTGGAGCAGCAGTCAATGGAGCATGCGATTTCCCTCAGGGATCATTAAATTACGTCTGTCTGTGTCAGTCTGCCGGGCCGTGAACCCACTTCCTATACCTTTACTGAAAGGGATCCCGGGAACTTGACGGGAAGCTCGGATGCAGACAGCAGTCTTTGACGGGTGCCAACGCTGCCTCATGTTCGGGGGTGAGTTCAGCGGGTCGTTTCCTTTGACTCACAGACAGCCACGCTCGGTTTCAGACAGTTCACTTCCTCAGAGCCTCCAGTGAATAACCTAGCTTGAGGCACGTCCGGTGTCTCCTGGCGCGTGCACATCCTCCACGAGGGGTTGCATCGTTCACCCCTTCAAACAGTGTCTCAGACACTCTTGTGGTGATAAATTGGCCACAGAACACTTTGTGTACCTGGTAGCTTATTACTGTGTGGCGGAAGCTGGTTGGACAACACACGTCTGGAACACTACGTTTCAGGTAGTTTTGTGTTCAACATAATGGCTGGTAATGGATGGCGCTGCGATGCGCTGCGATCGCTGCCAAAGCTTAGTTGACCAGACGTTGTTGGCCCAAACACACACACACACACACGCACACACACACACACACAATGCAGTCAGCGTATTACCCGCCAAACAAACAAGCATCAAAAGTGTGCGCCACGTCACCAAGATAAGTGACGCAGATGAAAGACATACAACGATTAAATTCCAGAATCGGCTGTAGAGGCCGTGAAGCACAATCTTCTGGCAGCTTGGCGGCCAGAAGATTAGTCGTTTTAAAGATTGAAGCCTGGAAGCGTAATGTGCCAAGGCTTATCTTAAGTGACATTGGTGCAAGGCCACCATCAACTCGCTCCATTAAAAATATCCCAGCATCACCGCATGTTTTCAAATGTTGATTATTTGGATTGTCATATCGCAGGATGGTTTCTTGTGTCGGTGAGCACCGGCATGAATTGGTTCAAATTGGTTTCATGTCAATAATGCAAAACAAAAGACATCCTGCTGGGGGGGGCCGTGCGGATGCCGTCAGCTACTTGGCTTACGACAGGGCGGCATAACCACAAAACAAACAAAAAAAAGGGGAAGGGTGCAAAATTTGGATGAAATCGCAGAGCAGTGCTGGTGCTACGTACAAGCCAAACGCTATTCCGGACTACAATTACACACTTGGGTTTTTGTATTGTTTGTCTGTTCCAAATGTTTTGATATTATTGTGTGTTTTTTTTTTTTGCGATTCATTCTCCCAACTCTACAAGCCCAGTGGGTCACAGCGGCCCCATCGGTGGAACCCGACGGGAGGCGGAGCATCACCTACCTGCGCGCTGGATGCTGCTGTCGCTCTTTGCGCCGTCCCTCCCTGGGGCCCGGCGGCTTTCCGGGCTCTCTCGGGGCCGGGGGTCTTCCTTCCACCACCCCTCCTCCTCCTCCTCCTCCTCCTCCTCCTCCTCCTCCTCCTACTCCTCCTCCACCGGCAGCTGGCGCCATCCCTGGGGCTCCCCCAAGGGTGCCCCCTGGGCCACCGGGACCACCACCACCACCACCACCACCACCACCTCCTCCTCCTCCTCCTCCTCCTCCACCGCCACCGCCCGCCTCCCGGCTGTTGGCGGGCGGTCTGCCCCCCTCGGGCGTGGGCCGGTGAGGCTTGCCCTGCTGGCTGCCGGCGGGCATGGGCGGGCTGGGGGGCCCCTTCTTCATGGGCGGCTTGTCCCTCCGCGGAGGGGCACCGGCGCCGGGCTTCAGTGGCGCGCTTGGGTGGGGTTGGAGGGTGGAGCAGAATGGGAAGGAAAAAAAAAAAAGAAACACATTTGACATTGACATTTTCTCCCCACCCACCACCCCCCCCCCAAAACAACAAGCAGGAAAAACCTTCCCTCTGACCCGGTGGGTCGCACCGCTAGGACCGCCCACCGCTTGTACCAAGTGCGCGGGGGGGCGGGGTCTTGTGCGTCGCGGCGACGTTTCAATTAGGATCAAACCGCGCCGTTATGGACTAGCGCCGCCCGACAGCACGCGGAGACAAACACACCCCCGCACTATTCTGGACAAGCCCAACTTCCCTCAGGAGAACGGTGTTAATAACCCGGAGGCCTTGCTGCCGGCACCGGCTGCACCACACCCAACATGCGGTGCGTTGCCCTACGCCAGCGTCTTTTGGCGTAGAACACTGATTTTTTTTCTGTTTGTTTGTTCAACATTTAAATTGCGACAATTATGATAAAGAGTCTGCAGTAGTTATGAATCGTAGCTACCGCGTATTGTTGGCAATGCTGCGCCGGCCAGCGCAGCATTGCCAACGCTACCCGCCACCTGGGTGGGGTCCCTTTCACTGGGCTCATCCAGAACATACGTGCGCTTGTGCTCCGTGTCGCCATGCAGGCGCCATCTCCCCGAGAGTGTGTGTGTGTGTGTGTGTGCGCCGTGTGGTGGCCGGTTTAACCCGCGCACGTGGATCGTTCCATGGGTGGCACGGTGTGTGCAGCCTCGCCCGGGGGGCCCCCATGGTCCAATCAGTCTGACCCGGGGCCGGGCGAGGCTGCTGAAGCCAGCCATCGTCCACACACACCCACACCCACGCACACGCACACGCACACACACACACACACACACACAGCACAGTACAGTACATGGGGGAAAAATAAGGGAACATCTTGTTATGAAATCCCCACAAAATCGATGACACTAATGTTGAAGAACTTGAACTCGAGGAGAAACTATCCGTCGGCAGTATCGTCTTTAAGAAACGATACTTTTAAGAACCTAAACTGAATGACACCCATCCCTGCTGTAAACACCGTGGGAGGGATGAATGGGGCCGACTCAATTGTGTGTTACTTCATCTGTGCTTGAGGTGTTGTTGTTGTCGCTGGCTCGCGCGCACGCTGCCGAGGAAGCAGGGCTGGGAATGCCTTGGAAGTGGCTCTGAATGTGTGGGTGTTCCTGTGGGTGGTTCTTCCTACCCCTTTGGCGGAACCAGAGGCAGGTCTGTCTTGTTCTTAGGGTTTCTGGGCGTGGCCTGACTCGGTGAGGGCGAGGCGGAGAACGATCTTGATCTAAAAATATAAATAATAATTTTAAGAAAACAGTTGTTGGTTTGGCGCGTGCAAAAGGGTTTTCCTGTGTTGAGAAAAAACGTGCCGTAGCTCCAGGGTCCGCTGCAGTTTAACCCCCCCCCCCCCACTGTCTCCTCTTTAAAGTTTTCAGTAATCTCAGGTCTCAGGTTTACATGCAATAAGAGCCAACATCCCCCATCTCCAATAAGGATTTCAATCTGCAATCTGACAACACGGCAACGTTCACAGATTTTCCTCCAGCTTAATTATCACAGCCATGAAGACCACACATTATGAACCTGGACAGAAGCAGTGTTTTGAGGCCACCTACCTGTGTCTTCTGGCCAGCAAATCTATCTCTGATTAAAATCCCAGGCTAAAGCAGAGATAAGGAAGCTGCTAAACTGCATGACTGCAAACTACAAGGACAATTCTGGACTGCTAAAGAATGCGGACCAAAACACAAAAAGTTAATGCCCATGTCCCACTGACATGTGCACTAACCATCCTTTAAGCTACATCAAATCCCACATAAAAAAAATGGGTGTGATTTCTGACAGCAACCTCAAGTTTGATAAGCAAATACATTCAGTAGTGATGTCCAACTACTTTGAACTCCAGTCCATTGAGAAAAATCACACTCTCACACCCATTTCTTTCGGACCTTGAAAAAACCCCACAAAAAAAAACCATCATCAAAACCATAACTCCTGCAGTTCCCTTGTCTTTGCCATCTCTCAGAAACCTATCTCCGGACAACAACTTGCTCAGGCTGCATCAACCACAACTAAGAATAGAGACATCACACAGCACTCCATTCCTTGCAGCATCACATTGGCTCCCTGTCTACTACATAAAACAGGTTCAAAACACTACTTGGGGGGGGGCTTCGGAGCCCTGCATGGCACTGTTCATGCCTTTCATGTCCTCAGAAGGCCTCCGTACGTCCCAAGGTCCCACCTGCAAACTGCCAGAGGTCGGGCATCCCGTTGTCCCCCTGACCCTCGCCACAATCTGCCAGCCGATATCGAAGCAGCCAAGTCAGCTGGCGTTTTTCAAATACACACTTAAAGCATCCGTGTATTCACTTGCATATAGCACTTGATTCATTCATTCATTCTTTTTTTTTTTTGGTATTTGTGTACGCACTTTTAAAATCGCTTTTTGTGGATGCACTCTTATTTCCTGTGTTTATTGCATCCCTAAACTTGGCCACCGCATGTGTGTTGTCTGTGTCTGCACACGTCCGGGAAACAATCTTTTCAAGGGCCGTACAAGTAAACGAATGGAGTTCTTCCCGCAGGGAAGAAGTTTTTATTATAAAATAGCAAATGTGTATATAAAAATAGCAAATGTGTATATAAAAATAGCAAATGCGTATATAAAAATAGCAAATGCGTGTATAAAAATAGCAAATGCGTATATAAAAATAGCAAATGCGTATATAAAAATTGCAAATGACAATTCAAAAATAGCACGCGCAAATTTAAGCGTGTATTTTGAAATAGTAAGCATGTAGCATAGTAAGCATGTATTTTGAAATAGGCTGAAGGCTAAAAAACATGGTTAGCGCGCAGCTCTTGAACCGCCCGGAGCACAACGGAAAATCCTGTTCACATCCTGTCACACAGGTCCAGTGGAATGGGAACCCATTGGGAGGGGGGGGTAGGCTCAGCAATTGTCACACTTAAAGAGGCAGAGGCACACTATTCACACAAACTTCAAAAGCCTGCAGCTTTCCTGAAGCGCTAATAAAGAAACGACTAGAACGCCATGCATCGAGCCATGGTGGTCGGTGTGCGTGCATGCATGCGTGTGTGCGCGTGTGTGTGTGTGTGTGTGTGTGCACGGCGCGACCCGAGGCCGGTACCTGGAGCGGCTGCCGCTGAAGGAGCTGTGCTGGGAGGAGTGGCTGGAGTAGGAGCTGAAGGAGGAGGAGCGCGAGCGGGAGTGGGACGACCCGGTGCCCGTGAACGATGAGGAGCGGGAGGACGACCTGCACACACCGAACAGGGGGGGGGGGGGGGGGGGAGAAACACCGCAGGGATCAGGACAGGGGGGCGATGATCGCGCAACCCCCGCCACGCAGTAGTGCATGGTCGGTCCGAGTCAGTTATGAAATATATATCGCTCTCTGCCCTCTCCCCCTCTCCCTCTCCTTCCCTCCCTCTCCCTCCCTCTCCTTCCCTCCCTCTCCCCCGCCCCTCACCTGGACGAGTGGGACATGGACACGGACGAGCCCGAGGGCCGGTGGCGGCGACGGCCGCGCGGCGGCGAGCCCATGGGCGCCCGTCTCCGCGGCGACTTGGACCGGCGCCAGGGGTCCTTCCACTCGTCTGGCCGTCTCATCGTGGGCATCATCACGTCCTTCTTGGGCGGCGGCTCCATCGGCCTGCTGGAGAGAGGCGGCGGGGAGGGGGGTGAGGGGGGGGGGGCGGGGGCGAGAGAGACGAGGTGAGAGAACGCATCGCCGCAGTTCAACCGTATTCAAATCAACTCATTCAATCAGTACAGTGTGTTGCGCACGGTTCACGCATCACAAGCCCACTTGAGAATGACCCCGGGTCTGAGACTAGGTAGGCACCACATAGAAGCCTTCCCCAGCCCCAGAAGTGTGACCGCTTTGGTGTCGATGGCTGAACAACCTATGGGACAGTGTAGATAGGAACAAATGCTAAGCCAAGCGCTAATGCCTGAAACTACACACAGACGGCCCTTCTTACTGGGACATACACCTCATCGCCCCCCCCCCAAGAGATCCTGACCTTCAAAAATGACACCACATTTGCTACACATGCTCTGTGGGCGCGCCTGATGGAAGGAAAATTTTGATTGCATCAATGAGCGACTTATTTAAAAAATTTTAATGATCCATCTCCTAACAATAAATTGTGACCTTCAGAAGGTCCCGGGCCCATGAAACTAGGTATGGAGAAGTGTGCCAGGTTTGGTGTTGATAGCTCAATTAATGACATCAGTGTCATTTTCAGTGTGTGTGCATGTTAAGCTCTGGGCACCACAGGGGTGTTAAGAGGTGAAAAGGACGAATGAATGCAGCTACTGTGAACCAACAAACTTGAACCTGTTTGCCTTCCGAGATAAAAGCTGCATTTTTCCAGGCAGGTTTTGCATGCCACACTGACACGTGTGTGACAGCGGGGTAGGCCATCCCAACAAAGTCCTTTCCTAAATGGCAAACGATTTCCAAATTTTCATGACACTATCTGGCTATCTTACACTATCTGTAAGTCTCTGTCTCGGGGGCCTGGTATTTCCAGACGAGCGCATTGACTTCCCAATTCTGTGTAACTGCCCAAACAAACAAGGAACTGTAGGCTGCTGTGTCCAGAGGTGGCAGTGGACCGCAGGCGGAGATGATGCCAGGATCGGCAATGTAATGGTGCACAACGCAGTGGCAGTTCACAAAGTTATCATATGTGACCCAGTCTGGTGAAACGAGTCAGAAGTCACAGCTTCTAATTTGAGATACGGCCGTTTGCATTAATAAACATTGAAAATATTAATTACTTTTTTTTTTTTTACCTTGTCTGAAAGAAAAGGTAAAAATCATCTTCCAAAGTTTCATACTCATAGTCATACTCAGTTTCATACAGATAATTATGTAAAGGTACTTATATGGCTTTTTATGCAATGTCCCTCAGGGATCATTAAAGTATTTCTGTCTGGCTGTATAAGTTGAGAGAGATGACCACTTCTTTGACCACAGCTCCACTCGGCTGAACCACGGATTTCCCGGGTATCCCCTACACGTCATGATCTCTGCTGTCCAAATATGGTGTTAAACATCTCAGAAACCAATCAAAACGCTTTCAGGTCCAGAGAGGTCCGGAGGACGTCAGGGAACACATCGGAAATTGTTCACCCACAACGACATGTCGCGTTGTTTCCTTCACCGTTAACATCGCAGAGCTTAACACATTGGTTCTTCCTGGTCTTCGTCCCTGGATTCAAACGCTTTGATATTAAATTGCTGCCCTCTCATTACACCAAGGCCACAGTTTTTCGAGTGTATGAAAAGGCAATTAAGACAAGAGCTAGGTATGGGAACAGGTGGGAACAGGTGCTGACACCAATAACCCTCATTGATGTTGCAGGTGACATTTGTTGCAAAAATCAATTTTGCAACAAATGTCACCCATACAATTATAGTAACATAGTCTGTGTGCTGAAATAAGCCTGTTATGCTGAAGAAACATAACTTGACTAACTGAAAATACTGCAGGCATACTACTCTTTTCATTGTATGTAACCTATTCATTCATGTATTTTTATTTTTTTAACATCAGTTTATTATTAAGACCTGTGTGCATTAATACAGAAGTCTGTTGAGCAAACTCTTCCATACTTCGTTTTATCAGAACATTGTGTGGTGAACATTGTTACCTTGGAAGCCGTGGAAGAACAAAGCCAATGACTGACTTGTGTCGGCAATGCCAAAAAAAAAAAACAACTCATCCATTTCTAAGTCTTCCATCCATCCTGACCCTGAGAAATCCGACCGCTGTAGAAATCAGGAAGACCACCTCATGAAAGTGACCCTAGAACGGTATCACTGCATCAGGAGATGGTTCAGAAGGCTAGGGATACTGTGAAATACAATAGCATTCATGAACTCTAGTCCTTGCGACCCGTATTCCCGAGACATGACAGTGCATCATTCTTTCCATTTTGCACAGCAAGTGCATTTCCCCTCCGATCCGCTTCAGCCTGGACCCATGTACTTTCTGACACCTCGAAAGTGTGGCTTTTTTTGGCATCAACTGTGAGGCCATTCTAAGGCCACACAGTTGGCCTTGGAAAGTCAATTACCTCATTGGTGAATGAGGTCATTGACATTCCAATTACCCCATTGGTGAATGTGTATGCATCACAAAAGGATCAAATGCTGTAGTGTCATTCATTGATCATTTCTTCACCCAATATGGCATGGGTGATAAGCATCTCCGCAGCTGCATTGCGACAACTGTCCTGAACAGAACAAGAACGGTCATGCTACAGTACCTGCTATGGAGAGTGCTTCATGGTTTCCATGAAACGGTGTCCTTGAACTTCCTTACAGTAGGTCTGGAATTTGTTTTAATCAGTTATTTAATGTAATCAATTGACTTGTCTTTACATATCTGAAATGTAAAACATTAGTCCACCTCTGTACAAACTAATGTTTTTGTAAATCTGCATAATATGAATTTAAATACATATTTTGAAACCATTTATTCTTCAGTCTGGTTTAATAGCATTATCCAAGTAAAAATGCCTTTAGTGAAATTTATCTATGAAATAATGGGTGCATCTCTTTGGATGCTAAGGAATTGTAAAGATAAACAAAAAATGGAAAAAAAAAAAAAAAACTTTAAACGTGATTTTCTCAGGTTTTCCATTGAAAAAAAGTGGTGGGTGACCATACCTCATATGGATGTGTCTAGACAACCATTGACCATGATATGACTTTGACTAGAATACCATTTTAAAGCTTTTTTTCACATCTTTCCATTGATACCAAAATCTAAATTTTGAGCTTTGGGTTACTGTGACTCATTTTGCCAAACTGGGTCACGTATGTAAAATCAGTTATTGGTATATATCTATACGTCCTGTAGGCATGTGGCATTACAATGCTGCATGGTGCATGCAGTGCTCCAAGCTTTAAATGTATACATTCAAATACACGTCCATAGAAATAGACATGCATTCAACCCATACAATGAAGCCTGGGATGGGTTGAAGTCCCAAAGGTTTTTAGTTGTTTTTTCAGTTCCACCGCGGCAGTAGCTCAGTGGATAGAGCTGGTGGACAGAGCGGGTCGTCACTGTAAGGTCGGCGGTTCGATCCCCTTGACCCCCCTCCTCCAACTGTCCACATGTCAAACCCCACAAATGCACTGATTGTAAGTCACTTTGGACAAAAAGCATCTGCTAAATGCCCCAATCTAGGGACCATCGGGGACAACCTCTGGGGAGATGGCGAGAAGATGGATATCCAGGCCAAGACATCTTTCTCTTCTGTGCGCCAGTCATATCTTTCTATATTTGGAGGCGTTGCAGGCCGGCATTTTGGCTAAACTCTATAAACGTGATTGTCGCCAGGAAGTCAATCAAGATCACATTGTTGGCTCCCCGACACGTACCGTTTACCTTTGATCAGTCAACACTACCGCCAACGGTCATCAAACACAAACCAGAACCGCTCATCCGTACAATCTGTCTGTTTAGGAAGATTAGAGTGACCCTGGTCACCGCAGCAGGAAAATGGAGCCAGACATGCGCACACACACACACACACACACACACACACACACACAGGAGCTGAGTGGGCCAGAAGCTGTGTTTGCATGACGCTGATTTGCATGCCGATTGATGGAGAGACAACCGTCGTGCCACAAACGGAAACAGCCGTTGACGGAAAGGGAATGATGAACGGCCGGAGAGGAGAGAGACGCCTCCGTGATGAGCACACGGCGAGGGCTTGTGTTTTATTGCGACAGGATGCTGTAAAACGCTTCCAGTTGCGTCAACTTCACAGAGGAGCCACTCCGTGGAATTTCCCAGAGGGGGGAAGGAAGCCGGTATATTAAACGCAGAGTTTGATTATTAACACAAAACGTCAGAGGTCAACGAGCGCTTCCCACTGAACCAAATATTTGGGAGCATTTGGGAACTGTGTTTGGATCTCTGCCACCGGCATGACGGGGCCTGCGGCGAGGTAGCACACGCGTGTTTCTGGGGTCCCTCTCCTGGCCCCCGCATTTACCAATGGCAAACAGCGGGGCAGCCGTGGCCTACTGGTTAGGGCTTCGGATTTGTAACCGGAGGGTAGCCGGTTCGAACCCCGACCAGTGTGAATGGCTGAAGTGCCCTTGAGCAAGGCACCTAACCCCTCACTGCTCCCCGAGCACCGCTGTTGCAGGCAGCTCACTGCATCAGGTTTAAGTATGTGCTTCACCTCACTGTGTGCTTCACCATAACTGTGTTCTGAGTGTGTCACTAATTCACGATTGGGTTAAATGCAGAAGACCAAATTTCCCTCACGGGATCAAATGAGTAATTCTTCTTCTTCTTCTTCTTCTTCAAACAGCCTGGGGTCACCCACACCCTGGGCCAATGAGCTCATGCCAGGAATTTGGGAATTCTGCTACACGCATGCAGCCCAGTTAATCATTGAATTGCGAAATGTGCAAACATGCCCCTATCAGCGCAGTCTTGTGTCTGCAAGACACGATTTCTTGTGGGCTAAAAATAGACTCACAACACTGTGGCTATTTTAAGCCCTGAAAGAGCCGTCGTTATAAAGTGACCCAGGAAAGGTGTGGATGAGGCAACAAGGAAACGAGGCCAATAAAACCCAGCTCCGCCCCGGGGTGGCGTCACAACGCAGAGGAAAACAATAGTTTTTCCCAAAAAAACTCTGAGAGACTGTGGGGGATGGAATTTCACCACGGAACAAGTGTAATCGGTTTTTTTCCATGCCACTCAGCAATGAAACGGGGGGTGGGGGCCGGGTCTGTTGAACTACAATCATAGCGTCAAGAGCTTCATGTAAACGTTGCCACCGTCAGACACGGATGTACAGGCACACAGTATCCCCGGCTTTCTGCTCAAGAAGGGTCGCCGCACGGGGACAATGCTTTGCAACACAGCGGCCGAGCCGTCCGCGAAACAGAAGTCGCCGTTGTCGGAAATAACTGCGGCGCGGCTGTACTAGCAGGGCAGAGCTACAGAGGTGTGGCTGTTGGAGTGGACCCGGCAAGAACACAATGATGCACCAGACGCACAAAAGGAGAACACAGGAAGAGAAACTCGTGTCTCACAATCGCGGAGAAACAACAAAGGAGTGCTGGTTACACATTTGCCGCTCCATTTGACAGGACAGGTTAGACGGGTGTGTGTGGGGGTGTGTGCGGGGTGCCCAGAGCCGGCGGTGGTGTTGCATCACAACAAGCAGAGGACACGGTCCTTGGCACAGGACAAGGCACTGCGGGGTGGGGCTGCTGGCGTCATGACATCCAACCCAGGGATCCCTACAGCACTACTGGTGGGGCACCCAGTGGTGCGGTTACCGGTAGTTGTGACAATCAGTACGTTTACATGCAGCAAGAAATTTGAATTTCTGATCGGATCAGATAATGACATGCGTAAGACCGGATCACTTGTCCGAGTATACATGCCTTTCAGAGAATCGGATTAACAGCCGGAGCATGGGCTGACTCTGGAGTCTGGACGCTATGTGGCGCTGCGCACGCGCAGAATGGCGATGCGCATGCGCAGAATGCAAAATCCGATTCAGATCCGATTGCTGAGTATACATGCCGTTAAAAGTCCGACTATGAACGAATTATCCAGGTGTTATCCGATTTTGAGATGTCCGAAGTAGGTCCGAAGTAGGTCGGATTAAGGTGTTTACATGCACTTAAAAAGTCTGAACGATGTCTTATACGATTAGAAATTCGAATTTCTTGCTGCATGTAAACGTACTGAATGTGTGTGTGTGTGTGTGTGTGTGTGTGTGTGTGTAGGTGTGGGTGGTGGGGTGGGGGGGGAGAAAGTATGCACCATTAACAAACAATGACTTGGAAAGGCCGGTGACCGTACCGCGCAGTGAGTCGATATTGGCCAGTTTGGCCAGGTTACCTGTGGAACCCGATCTGGCACGCCCTGGACAGCGCCAGGGTACATTAAGTCACTGCAACTGTAGAAATTGTGCCAGTCTGTCAAACCACGCCCTGGTTCTTCATCTGCAATTTAGTACCATTCTCGCCCCGGGACCCTTTTCTCTCAACCCCTTTTCTCTCCAACTTTTTGTAATAATTGAAAGTTTGAGAGAAAAGACACCAAAAAATAAAAAAGCCAATCGTTTAAAACAAAAAAGGTGATCAAACACAGCTTGAAATTGAAATTGGCCAATTACGCGTCCCTGGGAATGGTCTGTGGGCGTTCCCCTGGCGTTGTAACCACCGCGTCAGACTGCTTCAACAGTGTAAACAGAGGTTTTCGCTGTCCCAGGCATTCAGGCATGCTGGACTGCCCACACGTTGGCGTGGCAGCTCGTGACACAGACAGACTCACTTTCGGAGCACAATAAACACTTCCTCCTAGCCGCGCCTGCTTGGCAATAACGATGATGCAATGTGGTGTGTGAGGTGTATTTATGACTACTCCAAAACGTGCCTTCAAATTTTTTTTTCTTTCTGAAAAAATCTCACGGCCAAGCGAATATCGTAATGTGTGACCTGTTAGTCTTGGGTCTTCATTCTGGACCCTTCCGCTGCTATCCTGTGACGCAAGACGGCCTAGATATGACACGGAGGAGCATCACAGTGAAAACAAAAGGCATTGACCGACAACAGCAACACCTCAAACCTTTCCTAGAATGAGTAAAGCCGTGATTCAACAGCAAAACTGACAAACCTCGCGCGGAAAGGAGCGACAGCCGGTAGACAAAAGACGAACACGCAATCATTTTGTTTTCCTTTCAGGATTCTACTCTATTGTCAGTCATGAGCCAGGAAATCAGCCCAAACTGTTAACATTTTTAAATCCAGGTTAAAAACACTTCTCTTCTCCTGTGCTTATGATTGAGCTCTTTTAAAGCACTTTACATTTTAATCTTTCATTTGCGCTCTATGTCCTTTCAATGATTTTAAAGCAATCATTATTTTATGCTGCAATCTTTTATCTAGTTTCTCTCTCTTTCTCTGTACTTTGTTTTCATTATTAGAGTGTGTGTGTGTGTGTGGGGGGGGGGGGGGGGTAATTGTATGTATTGGGTCTTATTTTTATTTCTCAAATTGCATGTTTTTGTGTTCCCAAATCTTACTGTTAAATGTTTGTTTTATGTAAAGCACATTGATTTGCCATAGTGTATGAAATGCGCTATACAAATAAAACTGCCTTGCCTTGCCATGAGAAATGCCTCACAAAGGCCCCATGACAGAAGGTAAGAGCCAGTGTCTCAATACCAGACCAGGGTTCCCCAATTAGTTCTCACTGAGGGCCAAATTATGTCCAGGTTGCCAAGTCGAGGGCCAAATTGTCCGGGTGGACCAGCAAACATTGTTTTATGTGCAGATGTTATTGTTCCTGCCATTAATAGAAGTCGTGTGATTAGTAGTACAAGTGGTGATTGGTTGTTGCTGCTGCTGCGACCCAAACTACCCCCTATAATGAGCACATTGGGCCCTGTGAGAGAGATGACACATGGGTGGGTGCATCCACACACACACACACAGTGATGGAAGTGATGACCTCACTGCGCGGGGGGGGGGGGGGGGGGGGGGTACCTACTTGATGGGTGGCAGGGCCACGGGCGAGTGGGGCTCGGGCCGGACCTTCATCTTGATCTCCTCCTCCTTCTTCTCCCGGGGCTCCCGCGGGGGCCTCATCCGGGGCCGCTCCTTCTCCTCCCGCTTCAGCCGGTCCCGGTCCCACTCCTCCTTGCGCCGCAAGCGCTCCTTCTCGCGCTCCCTCTCACGCTCCCGCTGCCGCCGCTCGCGCTCGCGGTGGTCCCGCTCGCGTTCCCGGTCCCGGTTGCGGTCCCGGGGGTCCCGCTCCCTCTCGCGCTCCTGTGGGCGACGGGGGGGGGGGGGGGGGGTTTAGTACGTACGAAAGGTGATAGAGGGTGGGTACCGAGGGCGCCGCTGGTGGGAGTCAAGAAAATCAAAACCCCAGAGTAAAAATAGAAGGTATGACTCATGTGCTGAATTACATGGAGCACAGGAATTCAGAGCCAGCGTGCTGCACTGCCTGCTGGGCTTGCGTGCCGAGGCGGCACGCAACGCCGTGCTGAGGCGGCACGCAAGTGCCTGCAAGCCGTCTGTGCAAGCAGTGCCCAGCAGAACGGACCACGACGCAAGAGCTCGACAGCAGTCAGCGAAGCCTTGGGCGGCAGTAGCTCAGTAGGTAGAGCTGGTGGACAGAGCGGGTCGTCCACTAACCGTAGGGTCGGCGGTTCGATCCCCTCGATCCCCCACCTCCAACTGTCCACATGTCGAACCCCACAAAATGCACTGATTGTAGGTCGCTTTGGACAAAAGGGTCTGCTAAATGCCCCTTTATAGAGACAGTGCTGGGGGGGGGGGGGGGCGGGGGTGTACTCACACTGTAGTGGTATGGCAGCGGGGCTTCTGTGTACTGCACTCGGAAGTTCTCGTACTGCCCGCCTCTCCACAGCGCCTCCATCTCGTAGTCGTAGTATGGGTCGGCGTACGGCTCCCTGCAACGATCCAAGGAGAATGACCTCGCCGCGGGGGAAACAGCGCGCCAGGGGCCAGGGAGAACTCGCGAGGAAAGTCAACACTTAAGGACGACTGACTTGACTCGATTCAGTTATTCTCACAACAGTCTCTCATGAGTTCAACAAACTTTCAACATTTAAGTCATTTCAAATTTCTTTGCTGTTCTTAATTACTGTTAACTTCATTTAACTAGTAAGATACACTGTTAGGTTTTACAGTGTATGTACTTTATGATCATCAACATAGTAATCTGTGTGTGTGTGTGTGTGGTGCCTCTCGGAGATGGGTTCGAAATCGTACTGGTTGCATTTGCTCTTTAAGCATAACGCACACCCGAGCCAAACAATGCCTTCCTACTGGAACTTTCTGCCTTCTTAACTACTGGGAGACTTCAACATCCACTTTGACAACATCTACAATGCTTTTACAAAGGACTTCCTTTCATGCCTTGACAGCTTTGGACTAACATATTAACTTTCCGACACACTCCAACACACATTCTTGACCTAATCTGCTGCTCTCCAGTAACTCCTCACAACTGTTGCGCCTCTGCGCTGCCGATCTCAGACCAAAAGTTAATATCCTTCAATGTCAATCTCATGTTATCCAAGACTAACATGCTTCGTTCAATCACATTCCGAAACATTAAGAATATTGACTTGCTGGGCCTCTCTAATGGAATGGATGAATGGATGACTGAAACAACTTTCGTCCAAGTACTTGAGCGAACTGTTGCAGCTCAGATAAAGACCCATCTGTCTGACAACAATCTCTTCGAAAAATTTCAGTCTAGATTCGTCCCCTCCGCAGCACTGAGACAGCCCTTGTCAAAATCACCAATGACCTTCTGATGGCATCAGACTGGACAACTTTCCATTCTGGTTCTCCTTGACCTGAGTGCAGCTTTTGACACAGTCTCTCATGTCATCCTCCTGGACAGGCTAGCTTCATAATATCCCTCTGGCATGGTTAAGATCATATCTCTCGGGCCGCACACAGTTTGTCCAACTCAAGAACTTGAGGTAAATAGCGACAAACCTGAGGTTCTCCTCATCGGCACCAAATCCACCTTATTAACACTCAACACTTCTTCCATGTCCATCAACAATGCCCCTGTTTCCCCTTCCCCTCAGGTTAAGAGCCTGGGTGTCATCTTGGACAGCACTTTATCCTTCGAGACCCACATAAATAATGTTACTCGGTCTGTTTACTTCCATATACGCAACATCAATCGTCTTCGTCCCTCACTTACACCAACCTCCACTGCTATCCTTGTAAACACCCTGATTACATCCCAACTGGACTACTGTAACCCTCTCCTCTGTGGTCTTCCTCGGAAAGATCTTCATGAACTCCAACTGGTCCAGAACGCAGCCGCCCGTATCATCACCAGAACTCCATCTATTGAACACATCGCTCCTGCCCTGTAGCGACTCCACTGGCTCCCTATCACATCACGCATTGATTTTAAGATTCTACTCCTTACTTTCAAGACCCTTCACAGCCTGGCACCAGTGTATCTAACTGAACTCATTCACATCCACACACCCTCACACCCTCTCCCATCCAGCTCTCAGCTCCATCTGCCAACCTATCCACCGTGGGGTCAAGAGCTTTTAGCCTATCTACTCCCCGCCTATGGAACTCTCTCCCACCAGACATTCACACTTCTGACTGCTGTCTACACCTTTAAATCACGCCTAAAACACACTTATTCAAAAAATTGTGTCTAAGGACAGTTTAAGTAAAGGTGCTATAGCAGAGTTGTATAACTATTTGTTATCAAATTCGGTTGAAAATGCAAATCATAAACGAGAAGCATGGAGGGAAGATCTAGGCACAGATATATCACTAAGGGACTGGCAATCTATATGTACTAAGGCTCACACCCAATCAATCAACACTCGATTTAGACTATTGCAGTATAAGTGGTTGATGAGAGTTTATATTACGCCAGTTAAATTAAATAAATACAATAACAATATCCCAGATGTGTGTACAAAATGTACTGAGGTGAAGGGGACATTATTTCACTGTGTATGGCAATGTAGCAAGATAAAATCTTTTTGGGAGGAGGTTAAAACAGCAATAGAAAAAATGATTTCAAAAAATATTCCAATGGATCCTGCATTTTTTGTCTTAGGACTTTACCCAAAAGGTCACAAATATAATAAAAGTGAACAAATATTAATAGATATGTGTTTGTTGCACGCCAAAAGATCCATTGCAATGTTTTGAAAAAGATCAGCAGACCAAATATTACATATTGGGTGAAACAAATGCTCACAACTTTTCCTTTGGAGAGAGTGACATATATACGAAAAGGAAGACAGGATATGTTTGAGAAGATATGGGAACCGTTCAAGGTGTTTGTTAATGGTGTTAATCTGACAATTGACAATGAAGAGGCATAAGTAGTTGGTTATGTAAACCTTGTAACGCAATTATAGGATGAGAGTAAATTATGTACAAATGTTTTGTGGCTGAGAAGTGGATGTTTGTGATATTTGTGATGTGGATGTGTATTGTTCGTTTGTAATGTGGTTTTGAAATGTAAGAAAATGTCAATAAATATATTGTAGTTAAAACACACTTATTCCAAGTGGCATACTCTGTCTGTCATACAGTGACAGAGTGTGTTACTTGTTACTTGTTTTTTTAACTTGTCTGTAAAGTGTTCTTGAGTGCTTTGAAAGGCTTTGAAAGCCTTTAAATAAAATGCATTATTATAATAATTATAATTATTATTATTATTATAACATTCTAACACTCACACTGGGTAGATGGGTGGTTCTCTGAAGTCCATTTCACTGAAAACAAAACAAAGAAAAGAATAAACGTTAATGCTGTTTATGACTCAAAGAGCTCAAACAGCTGACAGCACCCCACGTGAACACAGACTCCAGCATGCCAAAGGCTCTGCGGTTTCCTCATGGATGATGATGAAATTCTCCTCCCTGGCAGTGGATTAACCTGCGTAAAGACACTTGCAACATGGGCGTGTGTGCGTGTGCGTATGTGTGCGTTTGCTTACTCTCTGATAATGCGGTAGTTTCGCTCTCTGAAGAAGTCGTTCTCCTTGTCGAACTCCCTCTCGTCCTCGCCGATGGTGACGTTGAAGCGTTTCTCCTCAAAGTCGGGCTCCTGCTCCTTGCGTATGGTGGCCTTCTTCAGGACCTGGGCACACAAACACACACACAGCACTGACATCAACGGGCCCATCGGCAAACACACACAGCACTGACATCACCGGGCCCATCGGCAAACACACACAGCACTGACATCACCGGGCCCATCGGCAAACACACACACAGCACTGACATCACCGGGCCCATCGGCAAACACACACAGCACTGACATCACCGGGCCCATCGGCAAACACACACAGCACTGACATCACCGGGCCCATCGGCAAACACACACAGCACTGACATCACCGGGCCCATCGGCAAACACACACAGCACTGACATCACCAGGCCCATCGGCAAACACACACAGCACTGACATCACCGGGCCCATCGGCAAACACACACAGCACTGACATCACCGGGCCCATCGGCAAACACGCGTCGGCCTTGACTTCATTCATTTTCAAATGGGGTGCTCCACTTCCATTCTGCCACTCATTTGACTAGTCTGTCCACTCATTTGATTTGATATTATTCTATTGTTTTATCTTTTATTTTATTTTATTATGCAAAGTTGAGGTCACCCGAGCTACAGGACAATTTCACTGCTGGTAATGATGGAGGTCGTTATCTAGTATCTAGCAATAAACCTGAAACGGGGAAACGTGAAATTGTACATCATTGTCATTGTGATTGGCCTGAGCTGGGCCGGGACTGCTGGAAATGTGTCTGACCCGGGGCGGGGGGGGGGGAGACGGTTGGCCAGAGGCATGATGCCAGCGCACATAAACAAAACATGAAGCTCGCAGAGCCCCCGCGCTACAACATGCCCCGGCGTGGCGTGTCACCGGACGCGCGGCGCAACAGAAAGCGCAATAATATAAACAATTCCAATGAGATAACATAAAATAAAACAGGTTTGGGGGTTTAGGACTTGATTGAATTCATTAGAATACAAGGGACCGGTGGTTGTCTGCGGCCGTTACCATGAGGCAAGGCAAGGTCTGCTCGGACGCCGGCCCGCGCCTCGGAGCGCCGCGTGGTGATTGGCCGATAGGGGGGGGGGGGAAGGTGGGAGGGGCCCTACCTCTTTGGCGTGCCTCAGGCCCCGCTCCCAGGCGCTCTCCACGGGGGGCTCCACGGGCGGAGGGGGTGGAGGCAGCTCCTCCACTGGCGGCGCTCCCTGCAGAGTGGGGGGGGGGGGGGGGGGCAACAGTAAGGAACACATGGCGGCACAGGTTCATCCATTCACTCATTCATCAATTCATCCGCTTGGTGCAAAGGTCAAGATGGGGGGTGGGGGGGGGGGGGAGGGGAGGCGAGAGACTGAGGCCCCGTCCACACGGAGACGATTTTCGAGTGAAACCGCAAATGTCTTGTGCGTTTAGGCCGAGCGTAAAGACGGAGACGGCGTTTTCGGTGGCTGAAACCGCACTTTTTTTAAACCAGGTCCCAGGGTGGAAAAGTCGAAAACGTTTCAGGTTTTGGCTTCGTGTGAACACCAGAAACGCAAACGATGATGTCATCGGCCACAGTCGGAGTGAAATAAATGTGGAGGATATGCCTTTAGAATGACTCTAGAAATAAAATTAATAATAAATATGGTTATTTATCTCCTTTTGGATTGTCTCCACAAATTAACCATTTAATGGGCCGGTAAGTGAAAACGCGCCAACCTATATCGCACAACATTGAACATATATTTTAAAATTGATAATTTATAGTTCATCTGATTTTCTAATCAGTGCAAACTAGTTTACACGTTGGGACGCCAGGATCCGAGAGAGGAAAACGTTGGATGATGAATTGACTGCCTGTGTTTGACTTATCGACTGTTGAGTGGTTTAGGTAGTTTCATGTTGTTGGGGATCTGTCACTTCTGCAACATGAAACTGTTTTTCGGTGGATTTCTGTAGCTGAAACAGTGCCACACAAAGGCCAGGAATATGTACTACAGCGTTTCAAGAGCTAGATACGTTTCAGCAACGACTTCGTCTTCAAGGAGAAATGTCTGGCCCCCCCCCCCGCTGAGAAAAACGGGGGGGGGGGGTCGTTTTTGAAATCCGGCTTCGTGTGGACGGGGCCTAAAGGGGAAGAAAGTGTCAGAGCAGGCACACCACATTCAGTGTGGGTGTTGGGACCTTCCCTTTCGCTTTGCCTTCCCCTTCCATAGGTCACCGAGAGACGGCCTGCTCTGTGGTGTTTGCACAATGGCGAATGTTTAACACAAAAGAAGAGAAACGAGAGAGAGGGAGAGAGACGGGGAAAGTGAGCGGCCCGAGAGAAACCAGAGTGAGAGAGAGAGAGAGCGAAAGTGAGACTGATCCTGAGAGTGAGAGTGAGAGTGTCGAGAGGCGAGGGGGTGACACCTACCCATGGGTTGTTGGGCAGCAGGGGATGGGGAGCCCCCGGAGGAGCCCCGTTGGGGGAGAACAGGTCAGGCTTGGTGATCAGGGAGTAGTTGCCTTTGTCGTTGACTCCCGGGTGGATGAAGCGGCAGTTCATGCCCCACGTACAATTACCTTTACCCATAAGACAATTACCAATGAGTACAATTACCTTTACCCATAAAACAATTACTAATGAGTACAATTACGTTTACCCATAAAACAATTACCCATATAATTACCAATTACCAATGAGTACAATTAACTGGGGTTGAAGAAAACGTAAACACAAATAAAAACTCATGATGTGTCCTATTGCATCTACAGATGTATATTAATCTTGGGTAAAATGCAATACTCAATACACAATAAAATGTTGCGTTTAAAATGAAATATTACAACAAATGAATGGATGTATTTTAGGCTACATAGCTAGCGCTACACGTCTGCTCTACTGTATATGTAGCAAGGGCTCCCCCTGCAGTTGGAAATGCTCCATCGAAAGCAAGACACAAAACAACCAAAGCGCTGTTCTCCCTGGAGAGTGCGGTAGGCATGATTTGACAGCCTTGTAAGCTTAAACCTTAAAGCCACGTGCTGGCAGGGATGTGCAATGTCAAACGCGCGCGCACACGCACACACACACACACACACACACACACACACACACACAAAACGTCTGAACAAGAGAATTAGACAGTGAATTTGGACCAGGTGATACTTCAGGGCAGGTCTCGCCTGTACCATAGCAGTACTGATGCGAGAGACAGCACCTATTAAACTACCCAACAGGCTTTCGGTTTTGGGTCTCAGCCTCCAGCTCTTTAATGGGGGCCAAAGACCCGGGTGGAGACGACGGGCTGCGGCCCGCAATGAACCCCCCCCAAGTGGCAGTGTCCCGCCATTGCCCCACCCTCGACCGTAGGGTCACCAACTGCCACATCATCACAGCCACGTTTGCAGACAACACACATTGATGCATACAATGGCCGCAGCTCACACGTCCAGAACTACAGAGGCGACCATGGCGCGCCAGTAAAACGCAGCATGCTGCACACCAACTCCTTCAAAACACACGGGAACAGCCAGAGCCTGGACACAACACCTGCTTATTTATTTCACACCAGACTAACACTAGAGCCAGCGGGGACGGCATGATCCCTAAAAACAGACCAACCTCACCTGCTCGACTCAAACAGAATTACAGGATCTGCCCAGAGCATGAAATAGATGTGGACAATTTAAGTGCTGTTAACCATGTACCCACACAGCCACTAACAATGGACGTGTATGCTTTTTTCCCATGTACACGTGCATCCACCAACAAAAGGCTTACATGCTTTCACCTATGTAGACGCACATCCACTAACAATAGGCTTACATGCTTTTACCCATACAATATACATACACCAACAATAAGCATGCATGCCTTGCAGCTGTAGCCACTTTGTCCCTTACGCAACACTTTCACTGTCGGGTCATCAGTTGAAACGCTGTATGTTTATATCTATACTTTTTATTAGGTTTCATTTTGTATATACTGACTTTTGCTTTCATTTGCAGAGAGAGCAAGCAAAGATCTTCAGCGCGGTTACTGTGCTCATGGGAAATAAAACAGGCTGGCCGGCCTACTGATGTTCACAGTGGACTCGGCTGAGTTCACGCTGCAAGCCTCTGTGCTCGTTCCGGATTTATTGCTGGGATTTCTGTTGACATGTAATAAATGTGGCCAATATCAGATTCCACATACATTCCATATGTTGATGTCCAGTATTTGACATGGTATGGTGGACTGTTTATTTATAGTGTTATTGTTTAATCAACCTATTATTTTTTCCCACCTTTTAATTTCTAAATTGGTTCAATTCATTTAAACAATCAAATTGAAAATCTGATACGTCTGTTCAGACTGAGGTCACATTGCAAAAAAATAAATAAATAAAATTGGACCAGTATCTGATTCCGGATCACACCTGAAAAGTGGCCCAAATCAGAACTGACAATCAAATTTGGGCCAGTGTTGGTTGCAGGGCGAACAAGGCCTTAGCCGTCAGTCCAAGCAGACATTTGACGAACCCTCTCACTTTTACTGATATAAAATCATAAAATGGTTTGAGCACCGGACCTGAGCGAGCTCTATATACCATAGAAACCATAGAAATGAGCCTTCAAATGATCATTTTTACCAGTGCGCGACAAGGCGGTTCTGGGTGTGTCAACCAGGAAGGCGAGATTTACATTTACATTTACATTTAGCATTACATTGGCATTTAGCTTCAGTTGCTTTTGTCCAAAGCAACTTACCCCATTTTGTGGGGGTTCTCAAGGACACTTCGACATGTGGACAGTTGGGGGTGGGGATCGAACCACCAACCCTCTGGTTAGCGGACTGGTTACCCACTGAGCTACTGCCACCCCATTCTATACTTTAACATTCAATAACTTGTATGCATGCACTGTGCAACTGCACACGGTCGTATTTAAAAGCAAGCACTTGCAATAAGAGCTGGTCGGTTGTCAAAACAAATAAACAGGAAAAAAAATGTTAGTTTGTATTTGGTGTGCGTGTGGACATATTGATGGGTGGTCGGGGCGGTTGATGTTAGCGACAGCGTGCGGCAGGGCTAAGGGGTTGTGGTCTTGTCGCGGGCTTGTGTGGGCTTATTGTGGCCACCAGTGTGCATGTGTTCAGTGGCGCTGCTCGTGTTTCCTGACTAAGCGACTCGATGAAAACTCTGAGGCCAACTAAGCCTCTTCTGATCGGCTAACGGTGAGCCGAACATTAGGGGGTTGCCCTAATACTTGCTGAAATTTATCCGATAATGAAAACGGTGCTGGCGTGCAGGGGAGAACGGATTTGGGCAAAAAAATACAAAAAAAAACACACGAGCAAACATAGAGCATAATTGCCGTCAAGGCAACAACAAGCAAAAGTGTGAAGTGGGGGCATTAGGTATAGATAATATCGCCCGGCGTCAAGACTACCTTTGACAAAGAACCTGCAGATGGGACGTGGTCTGATCTTCCTGTCCATGGGGTCTTTGACCTCGCCTTCTTCAAGGTCATCGTCCTGGCAAAACACACACACACACACACACACACACACAGTGGGTAAATATTAAAACGGTACAGACTTCATTATCAATGAACTTGTTAAGCTGTTGTAGGTAAACAACAAGTCAACAGTTCTAATTGACTATTGAGGCGTTAAGTAACAGCACAACACAGCAAAGGCACATCGCCACTGCGGCCAGCCATCCAGGAAGGAGACGTCCCTCCCAATAGGACACCTGCGCCGCGACAGAAAAAAAAAAAAAGGGTGTCCACTCACATCGATCTCTCCTTCGTCCATCTCCCCGTCGTCCTCGTCCTTCTTCTTGAAGGAGTCTCGGCGGCCCCGCTCCGGGCCCTTGTGGTCCCCGGCCTTCCGCGACGCCCCGTCTCTGGGAGACGGCGGCAGGATGGGCTTCTTCTCCCCCCGCTTCTTCGCGCCGCGGCTTTTGTCGTCGCCGGCGTGCTCCCCCTCCGCCGCCCCGCGCTCCGCCTTGCCCTCCTCTTCCTCGTCCTCGTCCTCGGCCGCTGGCGGCGGCGGGGCGCTGGGCTCCTCGGGGACCTCCTCGTCGTAGTCCAGCTCGTGCTCGTCCAGCTCCCGGGAGGCCGCCGCCGTGTCCTCCTTCATCTCCCGCGCCACGGCGGCCCTCCTCCTCCTTCGGGCGTCTTCCTCATCCTCTTCTGTCCTCCTCTTTGCCGCTTCCTCCTCCTCCTCCTCTGCCCTGTTCTTATGTTGTTCCTCCTCCTCCTCCTCCTCGTCCTCTTCATCCTCCTCCTCCTCCTCGACCCTGTTGCAATATTGATCTTCTCCTTCTTCTTCCTCCCCCTCCTCTGCAGCTAATGCCCTGGGTTCGGGCCGTGCTGCAGAGTTCTTCAGATCGTGGCCAGGCGAGTGTTGTCTTTCCTTCTTGGCCTCCTCATCCTCCTCATCCTCCTCTTCCTCCTCTCCATCCTCCAGGGGCTCTCTCGCTTGGGCAAAATAGCTTCTGCCGTGGTCCGGCTCTGCGTCTGGAGACTGTGGAGTGTCAATGACGTCTTCGTCTTCTGCTTCATTGTCATCCTCCTCTTCCTCCTCCTCCTCTTCCTCGTCAGCAGAATGGCCCTTGCGCGGAGGCTCGTCGTCTCCGTCCATCAGCAGGATGGTCTCGTCGTCGGGCCCCATCGTCCCCGAGCCCGGCCCCCCCTCGCTGACAGGCTCGTCGTCGTCGTCGTCATCGGGGTCCGAGACAAATTCTGGGACAACCTCATCTTCCTCCTCCAGCTCGGAATCCCTGCTTCCGCTCGCTAGCCGCTGGACGCCTTCCTCTTCCTCCTCCTCCTCCAGCTCTTCATCGTCATCGTCGTGGACTAGCTCGTTGTCTGAGATAACCCTGCCCTCCTCGTCGAGAGAATCCAGCAGCTCGCTGTCTGAACAGCCTTTCTCCTGCTCCTCAGGTGACTGAGGGGACTGGGTCGGGCTTTCAGGGGTATCCATCAAGGATTGTTCCACTTCAGTATACAAACATCAGGTAACAATATGAAAAAAATACAGAGAAGCAAGGTTTAGGCATATGAACGGCTGTACTGCAAAGGATGAAGCTGTGATAATGACAATTACAGAATACTTTAAATCATAAAAGACTCAGAATGCATGGATATTGCATGGAGGCTATAAAAGTTAGCCAAAGCTGAATATCGATTAAACAGTAAACACTTCTGAAATATGGCAAATATATATTTAAGATTTGTGTCTATCGCGAACTGCACGGATATGATGTCCAATACTAGTTCACTTTGAACTACAGTTGCTGCTGACATTACAGCTACTTGGATCGGGCTGGCTAGCCACAAGGCCCAAAACTTGTCAACGTCAAACCATACTTCATATCGATGATAGGTACTACTATTAAGACAAAACGCCTGAACCTACTTCACCAATGTAGTAAAATAAACAGTACAGTGCGCGCTTGGATTTCACTAATCAGACATGAAGCATGCATGCTTCTTTCTATTAACAATGCAACCTCCCTTAACGGCAAGCAGCTTTGCTATTCTGCTAGTGGTAGCTTAGATAAAAACAATCCTGTTCACCTTGCCAACCTGGACCTCGTTGACGACAGGTTTGCTTCGTAACGAACTACCCCGACTCAATTTAATCGCTTTGTCGCAATACAATAATATTTTCTTGTTATTTTATCCGCTGTGTTTGAGAAAATAAAAAGCCCTACACCACACAGCGACAGCGGCCATTGAGGTTGACGTCATCAACACGCGACCGTCAAGAAAAGCCGCGGTATAGAAAAGAGACGAGCGGTCACTGCTCCATGCTTTTTGTTATATTCTTGTGATAGCCTAAAGAAAATAACTCAAGGGAATTAAAGCATGGTATAATATTTACAGTGCATCACAATGACATACATTGCTCATATAAAATATTCAACAAGAAAGCCCACTTCAAAAATGCTTCATTGCAAATGCCATGTATTGAAGATATGAAACATTTTAACGCAAGGGGGAGACATGATCCTCCGCTGCTCCCTGCTCAGACCGCAGCGCAGTGCCGTCGGTTGCATTCTCGCACTGTGGAAGTGAAGCGCAGTAGTAAAAAGAGTGCTGTCTAGTGAACATGCAATTTTGTTACCTTTCTAATGCATTGAAATTGACTTTTTTTTCTCTCCATCCACTGAATTGAGAGGGTTGTTTACTGGGATTTTGAAGTGCAATGTATAATTGAATAAATGTGTTTGCTGCGCAACTGCCAGGATTCAGGAAAGAAAAGGTAGGATAAATTGTTTTCTTTATGAAATAACTGGATCTCACAATTTTTTCTGGAACATATGTCAAATCCTTATTGAGCGGCTCTTGTTGGCCTATTTAATTACATGTTATTCGTGTCTGTAAAGAACAGAGGAATAAACAATTTGTGTGCAAAAGATTTTACAGAAACATTGTAATTAGCCTATACAAAGTGATTAACCCTACAAAGTTGTGAACCCCACCAGACTTGACATTGCCTCTATTCTGGTTGTCATATGGTTGTCTTATATTCACATTACTCCAAAGACTACACACAGATTAGAAGTGGTTATCGAAATCCAGACATGAAACATGAGCATGCAATGTGACGGGGACTGGGGAACTTACAATCAACACGTCGTGGTTTATCGTAAGCGAACCTAACTGATTGGACGCTTTCTTAGATCATAACATAAGAATGTGTGACATACTTCTAGATAGTTGCTATGTTGATGCGTATTTGACAAATGGTAAATGTTGTAGTTATAAAGTGTGTATGTGATCCTATTCATCATAATAACATACACGATGATAATGAGGATGATGATAATGATATTATTATTATTATTATTATTATTATTATTATTATTATTATTATTATTATTATTATTATTATTTCTATTTGGTGTTAATACTGTTGTCATCATACAGTTGTATACAGCGTCAACTGTGCAACTGAATCCCCAGCAAGGGATTGCAATAGTTTATATTCTTTCAGTGTTGATTCAGCACAGAAAGAGAAGATAAAATTCCAATAACAATACTCCAGCAGCACTGCTGATGGGAATAAAAATGGTCAACGTTCCAGGCCTTCTGAGACTGCTTTTGCAGCTGGCCTATTTTAGTCACAGTGGGTGTGGTGAGAGCCTTACCATAGGGTGTCTGCGCTGAACGACTTCTTCGCTTTTGTGTCCATCTCAGAGGCGGACCCGGAGGGACTGGGTCTGATATATCTAAATGCTGCCTAGCACATGCATGGAAAAAGGCATCCAGCGCCTAAGCACTCCAGCAGCATGGGCACATGCCTGCTCCTTTATCCTTTAGCAGAGTGGGATGTGCAGGTGGGGGGTAAAGCACAGTAGCACAGTCGCGTCTCTTGGCTTGTTGCGGCGGTGCCAGCTAAGATACAGTTACATTTAAGACTCGACGCGCCTTTTCGGGTTTTTAATCGGTCCACGTCTTAATTCACATGTGCCTTTGGATTTCTGGGGATTGTATCATACCATATTGGGATGATGTATGCCAATTGCAGCAATGGATCAAAGTGCCTCATTGGACATACCCATAGTAATGACAGAATATAACATTCCATAACCTAGTGTATAACCAGTGATTGAAACCAAGTTTCTGTTATCGCTGTGCCTTCCTTAGGACGGCATGATTCAGCTGACTGCACAAATGCTTTCAATAGCAAAAGAGGAGTCACAAAACACCCCCTCCAGGCAGGAACTGTACACACACACACCGCACACACAACCACACATACACACACACACGCACAGGAAGAAAGAGGGAGAGGTGAGTAGGCAAGTGCTTGAATGAGGGAATGTGTGTCAGTTACTTCCGTCCCCTCCATGCAGGATGCTGAAGTCCCTGTCCTTCTGTAGATCTCTACAGTGCATCTTCTCTCTGCAGGTGGATCGCCTTCAAACCCATCATGTGCGCGCTGGTGGAGGAATGGACAAGCAGCATATTTGACCTCACCGCCGGTCTGTCATTATTGTTCAGTCATAATGCAATCTGAATGGCTCCCTGCTGCGAGAGATGTGGAGGCTGGTAAACTGATGGAAGAACTGAGGTGAACTGACCGACACAGAGATTAAAAGAGAAGAAGAAGAATTACTGATTTTAAAGAGGAATGCCTTTACCAAGACCCTCTGTAACGCATACACTCTTTTGTTTGTGCTTTTTTTTGGCTTTATAATAATAATAATAATAATAATAATAATAATAATAATAATAATAATAATAATAATAATAGTTAAAAAAGAAAAAATATATAGCACATTTCATTTTTGGGGACAATCCCAAGGTGCTTAACAGTGCATAATAAAAAAATAAAACAAATTATAAAGCTTTATAACCATTTGACCAAACATTAACATTCATATTTCTCTCTGTTCAAAGCGATGAGATGTGGCAATTTCAAAGAATTTTGCATAAACCCCCAAAAGCATGTGCTCTGTGATCCCTCAGCGAAATGAGATGTAATTCCTCTCAGGCAAATAATATGTCACCCTTGATTGGAATCAATTTGCATTTAACGCTAAAGCGGGGTGACATTTAAGGCGGGCAAAAAAAAAAAAACAACTTCACAATTAACAAACCAGCAACAAAATTAGCCTAATCAAATGACGCCTCGGACGGCTGGCGCCTGAAGACCCCCCCCCCGAGACACCCCAGGAGTCCGGACCCCCCTCGCGTCGGCGCCATGGCGACGGCCAACGGCAGCGCGCGGCTCGACGCGCCCACCAACATCTCCCTGGGCCTGGCCTCGTCGGTGGCCGAGTCGCTGGAGTTCAAGACGGTGTCGGTGTTCCTGGTGCTGCTGGTGTGCACCGTCGGCATCGTGGGCAACGTCATGGTGGTCCTGGTGGTCCTCACCACGCGGCACATGAGGACGCCCACCAACTGCTACCTGGTGAGCCTGGCCATCGCCGACCTCACCGTGCTGGTGGCGGCCGGCCTGCCCAACGTGGCCGAAAGCCTGACGGGCACCTGGGTGTTTGGGCACGCCGGGTGCCTGGGCATCACCTACCTCCAGTACCTGGGCATCAACGTGTCCTCCTGCTCCATCACGGCCTTCACGGTGGAGAGGTGAGAGGGGGGGGGGGGGGGGAGCGAGTGGGGGCCGGCCTCCGGGGTCACGACCAGTGGCGTGGCCAGAAATGTTCAGTTGGACGGGCGCAGAAAAAAATGGGCGGGCAAAGCCGGTTTGATTGAACGTACGTTTGGTGAACGTAAACGAAGGAAAGCCCTCTGATTGGACGGGCAAGACTGACTAGTAGGCGGGTCTAGGCCCGTTCAAGCCTGCCCCGGCTACGCCTCTGGTCACGACTACAGGATCGCATGAATGAAATGTATGGGTTTTGGGTGGGTGGGTGGTTGGGGGGGGGGGGGGGGGGGGGGGGGGGGGGTACTCTTAAGCTTGCTTTTCACTTGCAATTTTGCAACTGCGCATGTAGGTGTGTGTCAACACAATTGCAAACCGGTATGCGAAACATGTCCCCAATCTCACACTCTTACGCCAAAAACATCGCGCTTCTCTTCATCCTGCGTAATCTCATAAGCTACTCACATTTTGAGTGAAGATGTGTTTGCATGAGGTCGTCCATTTCGGCGCGATCCAAGTGCAAATGCCTTGGCTGCACAACAGAGACGCAGGTGGAGCAGCTGTGCTACCGCTGCGTGATGCACAGCCACCCAAATGCGCCGCGTATCAAACGCACCATTGGTGTCTCGTGGATCACAGACGAGCACACGCTGTCCTCCTCACGACCAATAATGTAAACCCAAGCAACGACGGCCATGTTGTTACAGTGCAAGTCAAAAGAATCGGGGGGGGGGAATCATTTTGTTTGGATTGCTGTCAATGTCTTAAGGCCTAACTAGAGGTTTAGGCCTAACCACTCAAGATTTGTATTGTATTTTATCATATTCATATCATGATGTGTTTGCAAGTTGATATTACTCAGTCATCGTCAATTTGCGGAAAAAAATCTGCATTCGCACCAACATCACAAGTTCACAAGTTCCCCCCCCCGCGTTCCTGTGTGCAGGTACATAGCCATCTGTCATCCGATGCGGGCCAAGACAGTGTGCACGGTCTCCCGGGCCAAGCGGATTATCGCCGGGGTTTGGATCTTCACCTGCGTCTACTGCATGCTGTGGTTCTTCCTGGTCGACATCAAGGTTCGGGGGAAAAACTGTTCCACGTTGATTGTGTTGCGTGCGTGCGCCGGTGTTGTTGCATTGCTCTCCTTGTCACGAAACGGCAAAACAAGGTCAGGATGATGGAGTGCCGAGGAGCGCTCCGGCCGGCAGGCACTGGGTTTCGATCTCTCTGGTGTCTACAGCCTCCCGGTGGGCTATCCTGAGCAAGACGCCTAATACCTTCCTGTTTCGTGTAGCTGAATCCACTAACAACTATAGAAATAGACAGACAGACAGACAGACAGAAATACTTTAATGATCCCTGAGGGAAATTGCATTTGTTACAACAAAAAAAAGAAGAGACAGACACTCTACGTATAGTAGAGTGTCTGTCTCTTCTTAAAATATTATATTATATATTATATAATATTATATATATTATATATTATATATATATATATATATATATATATATATATATATATATATATATATATATATATATATATATATATATATATATATATATATATATATATATAATATAAACCTTTGTAACATAAAATATGATAAAATAATAAAAATAAAATAGCAATAGAATATAGTCATGGTAGCAACACCTGTACATCCTATGTCCCTTATTCCCCCTCATCCCTCACCTCTCGCCTTTGCATTGAATGGCAGGTGGTCCAGAGTGGACACGTTCAGTGTGGCTACAAGGTGAAGCGGGAGCTGTACCTGCCCATCTACCTCATTGACTTTGCCATTTTCTACGTGGTGCCGCTGCTCCTGGCCATCGTGCTGTACGGCCTGATAGCACGGATTCTTTACCTCAGGTACGTGGCCCTGCCCTCCACGGCATGGCGTCCATTTTCTGTCATACCTCAAAGTTAGGAATTTCCAGCCCGGTGTGTGACATCTGCCGCCGCCGTCGCTGTCTTTGACAAAACAGACACGTTTAATCAGTCAAATCGAGAAATGAATCACTGCGGCTTTATTATGTGTATTTGAGTTTTGACATTAGCATTCAGTCGCATTCGTACATATTGGCGTACTTTAAAACCGTCAAATTCACTGAATACTCGGTAGTTTCGTGCGGGTTTTCCCGTCAATTGGGTGCTGTAATTTGAATCCTTTACCCCACAGATAACGGCAGCATCTACGTTCACACGTCGCGTATTGCTTTTAGTCGCGGCGGCAGGAGTGGTTCCCAGCAGGGAGTGAAACACTTTGAAAAATCGCACACCATCTCGTGTGCTGTCACTCTGCCTGAGCTCGGAGAGAGAGAGTTAGGATCAAGGGAAGGAAGTCAAGCCAAGCCGTGCTCTGATCGGCCCGTTCATCATTCAGGGAAACAAAGTTATCAGCTGTCGTCCACCGCTGTCACAGTCTGTCCTCACCATCCCCCCTCTCGGTGTCTCCCCCCCCCACCCCCAGCCCGCTGCCGAACCAATCAGACGTGGGCACCGTCAGCACCGGCGCCCCCGCCGCGCTCCGCCGCAGCTGCCGGGAGAGAGCCGAAGCGGGGAAAGCCATCCGGGAGAAACGGCCCAAAAGTGCGCTGTCCTCCAGGAAGCAGGTTGGTGTTGTTGATCGACAGCCCTGTGTGCTCTCTCTCTCTCTCTCTCTCTCTCTCTCTCTCTCTCTCTCTCTCTCTCTCATCTCTCTTTCTCACATATCTTTCTCTCTCTCTTTCTCTCTTTCTCTCTATCTCTCTCTCTCTCTCTCTCTCTCTTTCTCTCTATCTCTCTCTCTCCCCATTTCTCTCTCCCATCTCTCTATCTCTCTCTCTCCCCATTTCTCTCTCCCATCTCTCTCTCTCTCTCTCCCATCCCTCTCTCTCTCCCATCTCTCTCTCCCATCTCTCTCTCTCTCTTGCTCTCTCTCTACCATCTCTCTCTCTCTTTCTCTCTCTCCCATCCCTCTTTCTCTCTCTCCCACCTCTCTCTCTCTCTTGCTCCCTCCCATCCCTCTTTCTCTCTCTCTCCCATCTCTCTCTCTCCCTCTCTCTCTCTCTCTCTCTCTCTCTCTCTCTCTCTCTCTCTCTCTCTCTCTCTCTCTCTCTTTCTCTCTCTCTCTCCCTCTCTCTCTCTCTCTCTCTCTCTTGCTCTCTCCCATCCCTCTTTCTCTCTCTCTCTCTCCCCCATCTCTCCCATCTCTCCCATCTCTCCCATCTCTCTCTCTCTCTCTCTCTCTCTCTCTCTCTCTCTCTCTCTCTCTCTCTCTCTCTCTCTCTCTCTCTCTCTCTCTCTCTCTCTCTCTCTCTCTCTCTCTTTCTCTCTCTCTCTCTTTAATCTTACTCACATCTGAACTTCGGGTTCCATTCTCCCTGCGTCTTTATGTGGCCATTACTGCACACCAACTTTTGTCAAACCTGCCATCAATCCCCACTCTCTGGGTTTGATCTCCGGGAAGATTGGGGGCAATGATTC